>QODF01000063.1:1998328-2097159 GCA_024372805.1 Oostethus manadensis
CAGCGACTAGATGGCACTCGGCTATTCCCATTCCTTGAGTCACCTCGACACTCTGCTCTTGGTCCCCACGAGAGTTTCCGGTGGGTTCTTTGAGGTGCCATCCAGTCCAAGCCTGAGGTCCACGGCTGTTCGGCTTATAGCTCCGCCAGGAGGCTTCTTGCTGGGGTGATATATTCCTTGTGCCTTTTCCGCGGTGTCAATTCTGTTTAACCCCTTACCTGTGACACCGTCGATTTTTGTTGGACACTTGGTCAAGATTAATAAAGACTATTTGGACACAGCCCTTAGCTCCTCTGCATCTTGGGATTCCAGAACAAGGTCCGACCGCACCGCGTCACAAAACTCTCTTCAACGCAACAGTAATTTATCGACAGTCTCTAGTATGAACAACTAGTGGTTAGAGCGGCATCTTTACACAGCAGTCCAGGCACAGTGAGGGGGAACTACGGCTGTAGCTAGGAAGCCAAACATCCAACATCCATGTGAAACTATCTTCACCATGGTACACCGTGGACATGTCTGTATTGTGGTGATGCATTTTCTTCTTCTTCCGGGGAGCGAGACTTGAGTGGCAACCAGCTACATTGGAGGTGGTGGAAACCTATTTTATCCAGCAGATCGGCATCCCATCCAGATCCTTAAGATCGGACTGGGACATCCCTGCGTACCATGGTTTGGTTTCTGTAGTTTCTCTCACAAAAACATGCAATGACCTCAGACTAATGCTTCATGCACAAGTACTGAATAGGCAGTATCTTCCATGCATGAAATGATCAATTACATGCCAGATACGTACAAGTATGTTGGGACATCTAATCAACAGAAAGTGAAAATGGAAAAAATGTAACAGCTGTAACAACTTGCGCAAATCTATGAAGACTTTCTACAAGAGCGTGTCATTCGTCCCTTGATGGGCATGACTTGATGGGCTGTGGCTCATTCGTGCTGGAATAGAAACCGGTGTTCCCAAAGTGGTTAGCAAAAAGGTGGAAGCATACATTTGTCCAAAATGAGAATTAACAATCAGGAGGAGCTAAGGTGTCTTGCCAACTCCTGGTTGATTTATTAGTTGTGTCTCAAGTCAAGACAAGTCGTGCACACGCCCAATGAAGCACGCCCTCTCCTGGCAGTGTTTTCTAGCACAATCCCCAACGGAAAGCAACACATCCTGACATCTGAGGACATTTAACCCCACCAGGTTCATTGAAGCCAAATTTCCTCCTTTTTGATGTTGGGATGGGGGTGTTTGCCCAGCATTACACAGGATGTCAGCATCGGCGGCCATTAAAGAATACATTTGCCAAAATGGGTTATATGCATAAAGGCCTTAAGGTAAGATATGTCTTTTGATAGAATCCAGCAGTCATCAAATTCCAAGACTTTGATGTAATGGAAAATGTCTGGATTCTCCAAAGCCCTTTTAAAGAATATGAAATACGGATTTGAGGAGTTGCTCCCATGTCAAGATGATGTCATCAGGCTTTATCCCTTCTTTGCTGGCTGCTGTCTGCAAACTGATGAGGCATCATCTGCAAAGTATTAAATTTGAATCCTTTCATTGAAGCTATGAGTTTTGCAACAAAAGTGTCATAGATCCAAAACTTTCAGATGAAATGGTGTCGCATACAACACAACAGGATGCGTTGTCTGTACAGTAGATTATGTGTCAATTTAACAATCTGCAACAATCTGTGTAACCAAGCAGTTCTTCCGCTATCAACTATTTCTGTGGCATTTCATTTCACTTTTACATACAGCATAAATTACAAAGGGTGCCAGATTAAGACCAAAAATAACAATATTTGAACTATACATGACTAAAACCACTAAAAACCACTTTGACTGTGCCACCCAGTCTGTGGGAAAATAACACCTTCAAGAGGCATGAGACAATCAAAATACCCTACCCTCACCTATGGGTAGTGACCAAAAGGACAAGATGGCGGGTACAAGCGGCCGAAATGAGTTTTCTCCGCTGGGTGGCTGGGCTCGCCCTTAGAGATAGGGTGAGAAGCACTGTCATCCTGGAGAGACTCGGAGTAGAACCGCTGCTCCTCCACATTGAGAGGTGCCTGATGAGGTGGCTCGGGCATCCAGTTAGGATGCCTCCCATTGGAAGGTGTTCAGGGCACGTCTGACCAGTAGGTGACCTCGGGGAAGACCCAGGACACGTTGGACACGAGGAGAAGCCACCTGGCACCCAGCAAGGTGCACTCCGAGCAGCCAGTGTGAGGTCTGGCAAAACGTTTGCTTTATTCACAACAAGCCCCAGGTGTTGTAGCAATGCTGGCGTTTCAGGTGGCTAATAAGGATTTTTGTATGCTTGATGGGATTTTTTTAACCTCATTGCAGAGCATTGGGTATTGTGGTGTTTTTGTGTTGATATAAAATACTGTAGCTTTTGCCCAGATGATGAGTGGATGACGAGAAGGTGGTCAATTAACAATCATTTTACCGAAATTATCAACCACACCAAATCAACCATAATCATATATCTGCAGCCGTCTCCCCCTCCTTTTTCCAGGCTCATCCAATCAGCAGTCAGGATACTTTCACAGCCTCAGAGACTCATCGGAAAGTAGAAGATGGCTTGCCAAGTTCGACCCACAATCCAAAGTCGGCTTTGAGTTTTGACCTCCCATGCAATGGATGTCGACATCCCTGCAGTGGATCCTCTTTGATGGAACACAGTCCGTTCCAGGACACCGCAATGCAAGCACCTCCCATATGACATTTCTCCCTATTTTGAATGACGATGTCACACTTACACTAAAGGCTGCAACGAAATGTTTCTGCGAAAATTACACTGGCAACAGAAATTGCCATCCAACCGTAACATCTGATGTATTCCAATTTAAACCCGTGTGTATGTCTAAAATAAAACCATTACCATGACCACCTTAGTGCACTAAATGTAGTGCAGCTGTTTGTATGCTCAAGTCATTCTTGGTCAGACCGAGGTACAATTTAATACAACTTGCTTGCAGGAAGACCAAATCAATACAACCTGAACCAATGAAGCGATGGCTTCTATAGAAAATGTCTGACTATTCATGCTAAAATTGTATTTCATATTGGAAGCCACATGTGCGAGGGGAGGGGTGATCTCCTCCTGGGAGGAACAGGGACAGTGAAGGTTAGAATCACATGCCTAGGCACCCAAGACTATTAGAATCAGATGATAAGCATGCAGATGACTTGTTTTGGAAACAAGAGGCTGCTAGCCTCGAGCAGATAATCATAGAAAGCAAGTGTGATGATAATGTTTGTCTTACTAGAGCTACATATGTGATTTAGAGCACGATTATTACGACTATTAGTCAAATCAAATGCAATAGACACAAGACATTTTATAAAGTCAATAACAAACCATATTTTGCATTTTAAAAAGTTGGAAGATTTGGGGTTTTGGGTTGTTGTATATTCAGTCTTTTGTTATTTTTGGTCCTATTTGGATCCCCTCTATCGGCAAAAACTGTGAGTCATTGATTTCATTTCATTGTACTTAGTTTAAAGCTTTATTGTCACATATTGTTGTTACTTTTATTATTATTTTTTATTGTACTGAAGATGTGTTTATTTTTTTTATTGCAATGTACTTTTATTAGTTATTATCTCAAATTATAAATTATTTATTCAGGTGTCCCTCGATTCTGAATAACATGCACATGTAGTAGGCATGCTTTATGCAAAAAAAAAAAAGTTTCAGTCAATAATAATTAATAGATTAACTTTTTTTTTTAAGTAAAAAATGATTACAAAGTAATAAAAAATCATTTCTACGGTATTACAAAGACCATCCATCCATCCTTTTTCTATGGCTCATTAGGGTTGCGGGTATGCTGGAAACTATCCCAGCTGACTTCGGGCGAGAGGCGGGGTACACCCTGGACTAGTGGCCAGTCAATTGCAGGGCAATAATATAAATACAAAAACATAAAAATGGATCAGAAATTGTAATATATCTGTTGTGTCCAAAGTGCGGCTCAGGTCATTGTAGAAATAAAATTTAACACTGAAAAAACAGCAAAAATGAGAAAAATACAGCAAAAAGGCACAATGTGAAAACAAAAATGCTCAAATGTTGATACTAACAATTAACAACACAAACCTTATTTTCCTGAAATATGCTTAGATCCTGTGTGACACATTCTGACATGTTGTGGTCTTATTAAGGCACATCTTTTGTCAAATATTCTCCACTGTCCGATATCGTGCGTACACGTGCACAATCTGAGACTCGAGAAGTGCAGCAAATAACGCTGCTTGCAAAGCAACATTAAAATGGGGCCGTACAACTCCCCTGCTGCTCCTCATTTTTCCATAAGATGTTTACGGCACGGAGAGCAAACAGGTTGTCAATGAGCACCGAGAAAATTTACACTTTCATCAACAAATGTAAAAGCACCGCAGTGTCACTCTTTCTACATATATCTCTGAACACGTATTGATGCTGAATGTAAATAATATACACACCAGAAATCCTTCCATTAAAATACTCACTATAAATATAAGTACTTGAAACAAATATGAAACAAAATCATATATTTTATATAATAATACATTTGTAGTCATAAAAGCTGACGGTACATGTGAAAAATGACATGCACTGATTATATTTCAGCCCTTTGCGTGCGATCCAGAATCCAATCAGAGCTTTAAACAAACAATCTTTCTCAAATGAAAACCCGTCTGCCAGGCCATCCATTCATTTTTCTTTTCTATCTTTCTCGTATTATTACACCCTGGTTGCTTTAATGTGTTGTACAGCTTTTTTTCTGGTTCCTCGCCGTGAGCTCAATGTCATCTCTTTGTTGTCTCCAAATGCAATCAATGACGGTCCTACTGGCCCATCCACTCAAAGTCAAAGGCAAGCTATCAAGGGCCACGAGGAGCTCTTCTGTCAAATCTCACAATCAAGCCCATATTTCTTACGAGTCGTGTTGTGCTCGTCTTCGCTGCAGTTTGTGGCTGCCTGTGCACCTAATATACAAAAGATCTATTGAAATATGCATGAGCGCCGTGATGGCGGCCACTAAAAATACACTCAAATAGGGAATACATTGACAGCTCTGTTATTGAGCTCTCCTTGAGCTTGCTCCGCTGCAGCAGCCGTCGCTCTGGAGACTCATGCATTATCAAAAGCACGCAACACCCTCTCCGCCTGACACACTTTGCCCCTCACACTCCATTCCTCTGTTTGGCTTGCAGTCGCATGGAAAAGCTCAGGAGCAGGTGCTTTCTTCAAAATCTCACTCACTTTGTGTCTCTGGGAATGTCATTTTGCATAAAGACATATATTTTTATGTGGAAATTTGTGCACAAAATTATAGAATACTCACACGCAACCAGTAACGAAAACCGGTGACGTGCGGTCAGGGTAGGCAGGTTTAATTAAAATAAATATTCATATAAGTCCATTGATCTGTACTATAAATGTATTTTCTATATTGTTACAATTCGTTTTAACATTTTGCACAAAAGCACGGGGCAGAAACCTGATATGAAGCCTGGCCGAGTTTCTTCTCTCTGCTTGGATGGCAATTTCTGTTAATCAGCCAATAAGCTCTTGTTTACGGCGGTTAATTGGTTCCGGACCAGAACATGATAAGGGAATATCCACAAAGTAGGATTCCTTCTTTATAAATGAAATGTTGTCATAGTTAAAACTTAGAAAACTTGTTTACCACCTTCTGTATACAGCTTTTAACATTATTAGAGCCCTCTTGGTATGAAATAACACCACCATAGTCACATTTACAACCCTATTTCCAAATACAGTAGACATATTAAGGGAAATTAAAGTTGCACCCCTAAACAACCCAGGGTTTACATGAGTCGGCAGGTACGCGAGACAACACCAGTATCCTTAGTTAGAAGGAAACATGCCTCATTGTATGGTGCTGAAACAAATTCAGAAAGTTACCTACGCATAGCCTTAAGTTGTCATCCTCACCATATCAAACAAACAAATAAAATAAATAAATAAACAAAAAGGAAATTATGATTAAGGTCTGACCTTGTGAAGCCAAGATATCAAAGTTTACAGTTTGGTGCAAATCATCAGATTGACCATCAAAGTTTGTCACCTCACCCTGCCACTATCCTCTGGCGTAGCCTAAATTGACCCTCAATATATAATTGGCCAACTGTATAGTATCTCTGATTTTCCTTTGGGCTCATTTGGTCAAACTCCCTAAGAATAGCCTATCAAAGTATGACCATGTTTTTTGCAAAATGCAAAGAAAGTCGTGGAATGGTAATAATAATCATAGCAGGCTCAGCAGGGCCTTTGCCTCGCTATTGCCTAAATAAGACAGATACTTCACATACATATATTAAAATGGATGGAAAAATAACCAGAAAGGCAAAGGCTATGCCAATAATGTCTGGAGTTACCTATAAGTACTGTGACAGAAGATGTCTGTGTGAAGCTAATCTTTGTGCAAGAATCCTTCTGTTAAAAAAAGGCATGTGCAGAAGAGGTTGCCATTTGCCAAAGAACACATCAACTGGCCTAAAGAGAAATGGAGGAACATTTTGTGGACCGATGAGAGTAAATTTTTTTTTTTGGTCCATGGATCGCTGACAGTTTGTGAGACAACCCCCAAACTCTGAATTCAAGCCACAGTACACAGTGAAGACAGTGAAGCATTATCATACGAACATGTTTCTCCTACTATGCTGTTGGGTCTATTTATCCCATAGCAGGGATCAAGGATCGGTTTGAAGAGAACATGCCCTTGAAATGGCTGTTTCAACAAGACAATGACCTCAAAACACACTAGTAAACCAGCAACATCTTTGTTTCAAACCAACAAAACAAATGTTAAGGAGGGGCCAGCCCAATCCCGGACCTTAATCCAATGGAGAACTTGTGTGGTGACCTCAAAAATGCTGTTTCTGAAGCAAACCCAAGAAATCTTAATGAATTGTGGAATGTTGTTGAAGATTCCTGGAGTGGAATAACAGGTGACACAATTTGGTTGACTGCATGCCACACAGATGTGAAGCAGTTATAGAAAAAAAACTGTGCTCAGACAAGTAAATATTGTCAGGAACGGCGAACTGTTATGGCAAGAACCTATCAGCTAAGTAAATAGAAACGAGTGGTCATCGTTACTATAAGAAACAAATGTCAGTCTGTCAAAGTTGGCACTCAGGCAGGACGCACACCAACATGAAGAATAGAGACAAAGGTCTTTGCTATACGGTCCAACCCATTCTCAAGAGCTTCTTCGCTTTTCTGCCTTTTATTTACTCTCACAGTTTTGCTTGTGGAAAAGGCATTGCTTGTTCTCGGATGGTAACTACAAATTGCTTTCGGGTGTTGTACCATTTCGTATTCATGGCTGTGTTCTTAGGCACATTTGTGATTGGGCCTACTCCCTTGGCTGAGAAACAACCCCTGGTATCAACCCCTGAATGATATCAGAATACTTTATTGTTGGCATGACACAGGACTGATGGTAGCGCTCACCTTTTCTTTTCTGGGCAGGCTTTTCTCTGGATTCCCCAAACAGTCAGAAAAAGGATTCACAAGAAAAATGGTTTTACCACAGTCTTCAGGAGTCCAGTATCTGTATCTTTTGCGGAATACCAGTCTGACCATGATGTTTTTTCCTGGAGAGGAGGGGCTTCTATTCACCCTTCCTAACACCAAACTATCTGCCAAGTCATCTTGCACTGAAGCCTTCTTCACAACAATTGAACCTCTGTCCTTGAAGTTGTCAATGATCTGATAAATGGATAGTTTAGGTAACATCCTTCTAGCAGCAACATCCTTTCCCGTGAAGCGTGCGAAGCAATGATGACTGCGTGTGTTCCCAGGCAGGTAACCATGGTGAACAGAGGAAAAACAAAGACTTTTTCAATGCTTGCAGTTTGATATTTTCACTCGATCAGGATGGCAGAGTCATCTCCAGCATTTGTCCTTGTCAAACGTTTCTCCTGGTTAACCAAAGAATCACTAACCTGATGTCAGCTGGTCCTTTTGTGGCAGGGCTGAAATGCAATGCATGTCCGAAGATGTTCAAAGTGCAGCCATTCATTTAACAAGAAAACCTTAAAAAAAAAAATTAAAAATATGCAAAAATAAAGTTTAACACTAATGAGAAAATGCATGGATGGAAGTTTGTTTGGGGAAAACAAATATAATATTATGGGAATAAGGTTAAAATATTATGGGAATAAGGTTAAAATTTTATGGGAGTAAAGTCATAATATAATATATACAAATAGATCATTTACAACATTTACAACATTTACATTGAGACAATAACCACAGAAATGGAAAAAAACATTTTACAAGAATAGTCAAAAGTTTGGGAGAAGATGTTATAATATTATGATAATAAATACCAAATAAATTGTAATATTCAAAGAAGAAACATTTTGAAGATTATTTAAGAATTTATTAAATTAAAAAAAACAGAAGAAATTAGGTAAAAAAGCTGTCATTTTCAGAATGAAGTCAAAAATATGAAGCTAAAACAACCATGTTCTAACAATAAAAAAGTATTAATGTTATATAGTTTTCTCATAAAATTAAAAAGATTTTTTTTTTTTTTTATTGTAAAATTACGACTTTTTTTCTCATAAAATTAAGACCTTTAATCCTGTAATATTATGACTTTTAAAATTTAAAATCTAAATTTAATTGTTTTGTTGATGCCGTTTTTTCTTGAAATACAGTAGTATGAAAACGTTTGGGCACCCCTGATAATTTTCAAGATTTTCCTTTATAAATCATTAGTTGTTTGGATCAGCAATTTCAGTTAAATATATTATATAGCAGACAAACACCGTGATATATGAGAAGTGAAATGAAGTTTTTAGGATTTTCAGAAAGTGTGCAATAATTATTTAAACAAAATTAGGTAGGTGCATACAATTGGGAACCCTTGTTGTTTTACTGATTTGAATACCTTTAGCAATAATTATTGCAACACAAAATTTGATTGGTAAGTTCATTGACACTTAACATACATACACAGGTCATGCCAGTCATGGGAAAGGGTGTTTAAGGAGGCCAGTTGCAAGTTGTTCTCCTCTTTGCATCTTCTCTGAAGTGTAGCAACATGGGAGCCTCAAAACAACTGTCAAATGACCTGAAAACAAAGATTGTTCAACATCATGGTTTGGGGGAAGGATACAAGAAGCTATCTCAGAGATTCCAGAAGTTGCGCTGGGGTTGGATACTTCAGTAAGACAACAAGCCTAAACACTGCTCAAATTCTACAAAGGCATTCATGCAGAGGAACAAGCACAACATTCTGGATTGGAATCTCAGTCCCGAGACCAGAATATTATTGAAAACTTTCAGTAAATCCTAAAAACTTTATTTCACTCCTCATATATCACGGTGTTTGTCTTCTATATGATATATTTAACTGGAATTGCTGATCCAAACAACTAATGATTTATTAAGGAAAATCTTGAAAATTATCAGGGGTGCCCAAACATTTTCATGCCACTGTATGTATTACTTTTTTGCATACCTACACGTGTTGCTGTGCAAAATATCCAAATGGCAAAGTTGCATCCTTTCATTTTTCACTATGTGGCACCTCGCTGGAAGAGTTTGGACACCCCTGCCTTAAGTTCATTTTCATGACAAAGAGGGACTTTGCAATTAATTGCTATTAATCTTATCATTCTTTTATGGATTTATGGGGAGGTTTATGGATGTAATGAAAGAGGACATGAAGGTAGTTGGCACAAAAAAAGAGGATACAGAAGACAGAGTTAGATGGAGGCAATTGATTCGCTGTGGCGACCCCTGAAGGGATAAGCCCAAAGGAAAAGAAGAAGTATCTTATCATTCTTCATAACATTGTGGAGTATATGCAAATTGATCAAAAGATTCAAATTTTAATCAAATTAATCACTGTTTTCAAATTAAATAATCATAATTAAGTGCCATTTGCAACTATGTGTGAAATATGCCCATGTTTACTGTATTTTATGGGCAAAAAGATCAAATAAACAAAAAGATAAATGACGGGACACAACATACAGTATATATTTCTTTGTATTAACAGCTCCAAAGTAAAAATTTAACTCAAGCTGTAAGATACCACACATGTGCTAGTTTCTTGCACAACATTGGATACACACCTGTAGGTACAAACCATGAAGAGTTGCATTCAAAGACACCACATAATTCAAGCTGAATTCATATGTTTTGAGTGTAGATGTATTTTCTGGGATTTTCAGGCGTACTTAAATGCAGCAATATGTACTTCTGCAGAAAGAGTTACGTTAGAGCAGCGCTTCTTAAATAGTGGGGCGCGCTCCCCTTGGGAGGTGGGGGTGCGTTGACATGTCAGGGGCGGCGTGAGAGGCAGGGAGTACTTTTGATGTTACTGCAGACCTGCCAACATGTACAAATTTATTGTACTCTACATGCAATCAGACGCTGAAATCGCTTGTATGCCTCACAGCTCTCCTATTGTTGTATTTTCCTGATTTCAGTTTTGAGTTCAGTCTGTACAGTACAGATAAATAAATACATATTATCAGTTTCTCAATAATAAATCCACAATTTCAAATCGGGGGGGCATGAAATAAAATAACTGACAACCGCCACATTAGTGAGAGATAAGAATATCCACTAATAGTTTGCTATTGTCTTTCTGTTCATGTAGACCACACATATTGTGATTTCAGAGTGTCCATCAATGGACACTCTCTAGTGACAGTGAGGAAGTGTCATTCCGAGGAGGACTCGAAACTGTTGCGTTGGAGATACATAAATGAATTTGGAATTGCACTGCTGTTGATGTGTTCGGGTCAGAATAAAGTTCAAAAAAGGGCGTTAGACTCTGTGTGGGGACACTACATCATGCTTCCAATCTGCCATCATTCACCGAGACGTGTGGCTTGACATGATGCCCATGCGTTAATTACGCTAAAGATTTGGATGTAATTAAACAAAAGAATTAGTTAGCCATAAAATTGCCATCACAAAAACCGAAGCAGCAGTCATTCTCAAAAGGTTAGGCCTTAACTGTATGTGGGAGTTCAGTGAAAGATTAAGATATTTGGTTTTCTGCAGTTTTTATGTCTAAATAGCCTTTCGCATATTTGACCTTGATTCATTGGGGCAACATGTTTTTATTTTGGATGTATTTTTGGGTACGTTTGGGCACTAAGAACAGCCCAAAATTTGTAATTCTGTTCTTGATCTGAAACAATCTGAAAATGGAATCTGAACAGGTATTTGTATAAGATAATACGATTTTCTGTATGTGTATTTGTCATTAGTATGCATCAGTAAATCCTGATCATTTAATTCAAATATATTAATATACATAATATATATTAATTCATTTAGTTTAAATATATTGTTTATTAATTCTCTTCACACTAGTCTTTTGTTCTCTTTGACAAGGGTCTGTTATGGTTAAGACCATTAGGACAAATTTGCTGCTTCCGCGAGTAGCTCCACCTCTGTAATAGGGCAGATTTTGGGAAGGTGCTATCAAATACACCCCTACACCTTTAATAAGTTCCAGAGTCCAGGTTTTTGTTCCCAAGATGCTGGTCTGAGTTAGGTAAGATTTATCACATAAACATCTAAGACCACTCGTGCTAAAGCTGACAAATGTCTTCCTGCTCTGCCATGCCATCAGAATCAGGGCAGCAGCTCCGGCTTTAATAGTTATCTATGGAGTCTCTCGCAGGCAATGAACACCCACATTTGTTTCAAAGCTTTCTCCCAATGAGGCAAAGTGGATCAATTAGTGCAGACTACAAGTTCAGCATCTTTACACAGAGTAGCAGTTGTTAAGTTAAGGAACGGCGGGTCCCCAGATTATCTGACTTGTGTGCCTCCAACACCCCCGCCTCCTCCTCGCACCCCTTCCAGAGCCCGCCTCATTACAAACGATCCTCTGATACGCACAACCTTGGCACACACCTTCTCGCTAATGGCCCGCAGATTGATTTTTAATTAGCAACACTTCTGGACTCCGGCCAACTCAAATGGACTTTTATGAAAAACAAATCAGCTTTTAGTTTTAAGTGTTAAAAAGTGAAACTGGATCAAATGGGGTGGCGTTATTTGCGCTGCTGTGCAAATACTCCCAAGCAGAAAAACAACAACACAGAAAGTCATAAACAAGCCGACATTTCTGTGAATCATCAGTTTTTCTAAAACTTTGCTGCACTGGGAGGACCTCTGTGGGCCTGTAGCCACCGACATCAAAAGTGGGTCGGGTCAGATCTTGTGAAAATTTGGGGCCAATGAAACGTCAGTTCACATTAAACAAGCAGGTCAGATGAGGTGAGCCCGGAGTTCATGTGGCACGAGTTCATTGGACCCGAAGTCTGCCCAACTTAGTTTAACTGGGTCAGGACTAGGCACTAGGCTGAGGCAACTGTTTTTTAGACACACAGATTCAACACCTCTGGCCGTTTCTTTGAGACTGTTATTACAGTCTGTAGACACGTTATCAGGTGAACCTGCAAATACATCCACATCCATTAGCTTATAAGACTCAGTTTTGATTGATACTGCGAAGGAGGTGCAGTGTTCCCTTTAAGCTGCACTGCTCTCGCGTTCTGAGCACACAATAAATCAATGCAGCGCACAAAATGCAATCCAACCTGAACTGTAAGTGAAATAAACACATCACTATTTATTTATACGTCTAAATGGGGCAGTAAACAAAAGCTACTTAGAGGTTTCTCATCTTTACATGGAATTGTTAAAAGATACATACGTACACAGAAATAAACATATATACGCAGACCTGATCCAAATCTTGCCAACCAGTTGAAAAATTGCTAGAAGTGATGTTTTGCACATTTGGATCTTAATGAGGTTTTAAGTAGAGCTACAATATGCACACGCAAGAAGGGGGCGTGTGACAAAAAGCACTTTGAAAAAGTAATTTAATGGAAACAACAATTAAGCTGAAATAGGGTGTTTATCAGCTGATCAAAGGTTTAGGACCACAGGCTATAGAAGCGAAAATCTGCTCAAAATGATCATTTTCTGTCAGGCATTCACATGGTCATGCCCTCCTGATGGCCATAAGCAAGACCTTTCGCAGAGTGCAGTTGCTGCTGAGGTTGGAAGCAGTAAGACTGTCATTGTACATTTTCTGAAAAATCCTGAGCATTATGGAACAAAAAAGTCAAGTGGTAGACCCAAAAAACATCACCTGCGCTGACCCAGAGGATCTGATTGGCTGTCCATCAAGACACAGGGCGGTCCTCGACTCAAATCAAGGCCCTTATTGGTGCCGATTGCAGCATAATAACCATCAGGTGGCATCTGCGGGATAAGAGTTTCAAAAACAAAAAAAGGAATTCAAAGACCTCGTCTCCTTCAATGCCACAAAACTGCCCGTTTACACGTTGCCTTAGAGCATCAAACATGGGACATTGAAAGGTGGGAAAAAGTTTTATTCTTTAATGAGAAAAAAAAATAGATAAATGATCAACTTTGTAATCGTACCATCAGACCTGCGTCCGCAAGTTCTGGACACGCGGGTTAAGAGAGGGGCACGGGCCTTTGTCATCGATTCTGTTCATAACTTTTAATGGACAAAATTTCTAGGCACAGTCAAGGTGTTGAGGGAGTCCAGCTTGGTGACCTTAGGATCTCCATCCATCCATCCATTTTCCACCGCTTATCCGGGTCCGGGTCGCGGGGGCAGCAGCTTCAGTAGGGAAGTCCNTTTTGCACATTTGGATCTTAATGAGGTTTTAAGTAGAGCTACAATATGCACACGCAAGAAGGGGGCGTGTGACAAAAAGCACTTTGAAAAAGTAAACTAATGGAAACAACAATTAAGCTGAAATAGGCTGTTTATCAGCTGATGAAAGGTTTAGGACCACAGGCTATAGAAGCGAAAATCTGCTCAAAATGATCATTTTCTGTCAGGCATTCACATGGTCATGCCCTCCTGGTGGGCATAAGCAAGGCCTCTCGCAGAGTGCAGTTGCTGCTGAGGTTGGAAGCAGTAAGACTGTCATTGTACATTGTCTGAAAAATCCTGAGCATTATGGAACAAAAAAGTCAAGTGGTAGACCCAAAAAACATGCCCCGCGCTGACCCAGAGGATCTGATTGGCTGTCCATCAAGACACAGGGCGGTTCCTCGACTCAAATCAATACCCTTACTGGTGCCGATCGCAGCATAATAACCATCAGCCGACATCTGCAAGATAAGGGTTTCAAAAACAAAAAACAAATTCAAAGACCTCGTCTCCTTCAATGACACAAAACTGCCTGTTTACACGTTGCCAGGGAGCATCAAACATGGGACATTGAAAGGTGGAAAAAAGTTTTATTCTTTAATGAGAAAAAAAAATTAGATAAATGATCAACTTTGTAGTCGTACCATCAGACCTGCGTCCGCAAGTTCTGGACACGCAGGTTAAGAGAGGGGCACGGCCCTTTGTCACCGATTCTGTTCAAACTTTTAATGGACAAAATTTCTAGGCACAGCCAAGGTGTTGAGGGAGTCCAGCTTGGTGACCTTAGGATCTCGTCTCTGCTATTTGCAGACAATGTGGTCCTGATGGCCTCATCAGGCCGTGACCTTCAGCGTTTACTGGAGGGGTTCGCAGCTGAGTGTGAAGCTTCTGAAAGGAGACTCAGCACCTCCAAATCCGAGGCCATGGTTCTCAGTCGGAAACGGGTGGACTGTACCCTCCGGGTTGGGAGTGAGGTCTTGCCCCAGGTGGAGGAGTTCAGGTATCTCGGAGTCTTGTTCACGAGTGAAGGACAATTGGAGCGTGAGGTCGACAGACGGATCGGTGCAGCGTCTGCAGTAAAGCGGTCGCTGTACTGGACCGTCCTGGTGTAGAGAAAGCTGAGCTGGAAGGCAAAGCTCTCTGTTTACCAAATCGATCTACGTTCCCACCCTCACCTATGGTCATGAGTTATGGGTCATGACCGAAAGAAGAAGATCGCGGATACAAGCGGCGGAAATGAGTTTCCTCCGTAGGGTGGCTGGACTCACCCTAAGAGATAGGGTGAGGAGCTCGGCCATCCGAGAGGAGCTCAGAGTAGAGCCGCTGCTCCTTTACAGGTGGCTCGGGCATCTAGTCCAGATGCCTCCCGGGCACCTCCCTTATGAAGTGTTTCAGGCATGTCCAGTCGGGAGAAGGACCCAGGGAAGACCTAGGACACGCTGGAGGGACTATGTCCCACAGATGGCCTGGGAATGCATTGGTGTCCTCCCGGTGGAGCTGGAAGAGGTTGCCGGAGACCGGGAAGTCTAGACTTCGCTACTGAAACTACCCCCCCGCCACCCGGACACTGATAAGCGGAGGAAAATGGAATGGAATAGAATGAAGAAAAAATGTAACCTTGATGGTCCAGGTGGCTTCCAACGTTACTGGCAAAACAAGGAGATCCCACCTGAGATGTTTACTACCTGGCACAGTGGAGGGGGGTACATCATAATCTGGGGTGCTTTTTTAGTCAGTGGAACACTGGAGCTTCAGGGGTGCAGGTTCGTCAGACGACAGCTGGTTACATGCAGATGTTGCAGTGGGCATCCTTCATGACTGAGGGCCCTCGTCTGTGTGGTACTAGCTGGGTTTTTCAACAGGACAATGCTCGCTTGACAAAGGACTTCAGGGAGAATAACATCACCCTTTTCGACTATCCTGCATGTTCCCCCGTAACCCTATAGAGAACATTTGGGGATAGATGCCAGAGAAAGTTTATAAAAAATGGCCGTCAGTTCCAGAGAGTTGATGCCCTTCATGAAGCCATCTTCACCACTTGGAGCAATGATCCCACTAGCTTCCCAAGCATGCCCAAACCAATTTTTAAAGTGATTAACAAGAACGGCGGAGCTACTCATTACTGAGTCCTACTGAGAATTTGTTTTATTATGGTTTGGAGAGTTTTTTGTCATTTTTTGAGCGATGGTCTTAAACTTTTGATCAGCTGATAAACAACCTATTTCAGTTGAATTGTCCGTTTTCAACAAATAACTTTTTTAAAGTGCTTTTTGTCACACTCCCCTTTCTTGCTTTTGCATATTGTAGCTCTACCTAAAACCTCATAAAGATCCAAATTTAAAAAAGATCAAGTCTAGCAATTTTTCAACTGCTCTTAAAATTTTGATCACGTCTTTATATACATTCATTCATTCATCCATTTTCTCTACTGCTTATCCTCATTAGGGTCACGGATTTTAACAAAAGATAAAGTACATTTTGTAAAAAGGCTAAGATTAACTTTATATATGTTAAAAAGACAACATTTTTAAAAATGAGTTATTATTATCAACATTTCAGCTTCTTCTTTTTTACATTTTGTGTTTTTGCTCTATTTTTACCATTATTTCTGGGTTTTCTGGTTTAATTGTATCTCTACAATATAAAAAAGGACAAAAAAAAAAAAGAAAAAAAAAGAAAAAAAAAAATTTAAAAAACCCAAAATAGAAAAAAAAAAATAAATAAACAAAAAAAAACATAATTAAAAAAATAATAGAAAAATAATGGCGGGAACGATGAAGAGTGGAAATAGAGTAGGGGACACCATCTTCGTACTTTGTGATGAGTTATTTTTTGAAGATAGTTTTTCCTTCCTTCTTTATGAAATTGCCGCACTCTCAACTTTCTTTGGCCCCGTGGCAGGTTTTGTAGAGCTGCCCAGACGGTGAGTTGTACGACACCTGCGGGAGTGTTTAGGAACCGAAACCGGAAATTCGAACCCTCGATCTTCGCACTAAAAAGTGTAACCTAACAATCCACTCTACTCATTTATGAGTGCGATCCATCATTCTCATCTTTTATTATGGCCAAGGATGGAAATATCACACACCAGTAGGCGCACACTATTGAGGTGACAGGAGGGAGAGGAGTGTCCTTTAGCGCCGTCCTATGCCTGCAGCCTTGAGAGGCGTCTCTGCGGTGTATGAATGTTCTTTGGCAAGCTGGGAGCCAAGGAACCTTGTGCCCTGTCAGCCGCGGTGTATTGTGGGCCGCTAGGACTCCCATTACGACATCGCCAAAAGAAAGAGAGCGAATTCACACTTCTCTTGCGCAGCAGTCTGTGCCCTGTCACATGACCACCTTTGTATTCAGCGCCTATAAGTCACCGTCTGTACGCGGGGATTGATCCCACGCTGGACACTCCCCGAAGTTTGATCCCCTCCCGAGATTAATGCAACAGGGATTCCCGATTCAGGCTTTTGTCTCCAGCCCGAGCCAGCCCGCCCCCTAAATTTGTATCCAGCAAAGGTTGAGTCCCACGTTTATTTGGGTAATGAATTGCTGTAATTAATGCACCTATTGATTTCCCCCTCAAAGGCCAGCCCGATTTCTAATTTAAAGGGAGTGGGAGTGTTAGCGGGAGGACGAGGCAAGAGGAAGGAGAGCCCGGTATAGGCAAAACAATTGCACTAGCGGAATGAGAGTGTAATTGTTCAATGAATCACATTTGAATACATTCAATTAAATCTTTCACGTTGACACTGTGTGTGTGTGCGCGCACGTGTGTGTGTGCGTGTGTGTGTGGTGTTATATCACCATGTTGTAATAAAAATGTAAATCCTTGGAGGACATCTGAGAGCCGATGAGGGCGCAGCATCTCTGAGCTCGGGTGTCACGCTAATAACCGCAATGCAATTTCCTCCCACAAACAGGCGAGTACATTAGCATATAATCCCCGGGAATTATGACCATACTAATCTCCATCACCGAGCCCTCTCCGAAGAATTCCGCATTTTCGTCCCTTTTCCATGCCTGTAATTGCCCCGTTTGTTTGAGCCGGGGATTGAGTTTGTGTTTGATAAATGCGCGCCCTCCCGCTCTTGTAGGGCGTCTTTAAACGCTCCGTACGTCCTTCACCTTGTCACGTGCGGGGCTGCGGCCTGTGTAAACACCTGGTCACACCTGACCACAGAACAATGAACACGCCGGCCTGGCCATCCATTATTCCTCGTTGGCTTTCACCTCAAAAAACCCCTCCCCCCCCCTGTGAGTAATCACGATAAAATGAGCCTTTGACCTTTGATGTATATTGAGAGTGGAAAAAACTTGGAGTTAACTGTAACCTCATCGATATGCGTGAATCGATCGCAGGCGTAATTGCGGCTAAATATCTTGACGGCGACGGGGCGCTGGTGTTTGAAGGATGTCTTTAGGAACACGATAAATCAAAGTGCAGGAATCGGATGGGATTCAAGTAATCATCGCTCGCTATTAGGCCTTATATTCCAATGCGCTGAGCACCAGTGGCACGAGTAACAACACCAGAACAGAGCTGGTTGTACATCTCATTAATAACTCCAGCACTGGAGTCTATTGCTTTTTTTCCAAAACCATTCTAAAAACAATTATGATGACTTAAGATTCATTATTATTATCATCCTCCAGACAACCAAAACAGGTTGAAGACTAATTAAGCAGACCAAATAGGAATGACGGCATGCCCCGACTGCCTGGCCCAAGTAAGCGCTTTGAAAAATGGCTCCCCCGCAATTCAATTAATCAGTTGTATTTTGCTTAATTTTGTTTGACGTTGGCAGAGGAAAATGTCCTCTGGGAGTATGTGTCCTTTGACCATTAATGCTTTGGTAATTCTTTCATCGGAACCGCCCATGATTGAAACAATCAGGGTGTGTGCGCACATTGATTGCAGCCACCGTTTCCCTCTTTGCTGCCCAAGTGGATACATGCATCTATGTGCATATATCATAAACCCACTTTTCAGGTACAGGGGGACCTTGTTTTTTGTTGTTTAACTCTATCTACAGATCTTGCGAAAACCGGAACATATGAAAATATGAACAAATTTTTCCAAAGCGACCCTAATGAGGATAAGCGGTATAGAAAATGGATATATGGATGGATAAATACAGTTATGCCGCATTTATCACGGTTAACTGGTTCCAGACCAGACCGTGATAACTGAATGTTCACCAAGTAGGAGTCCTTTTTTATAAATAAAATATTTTCATAGGGAAAAACTAGTTACCACCTTTTTTAACATCGTTAGAACCTTCTAGACGTGAAATAACACCGCTATTGTCACCTTTGCACTTCTATTACTAAATATATTTGACCTAATAAGAGAAAATAATAATAATAATAATTTGAAAGATCATACACACATGTTAGGATTCGGAGAGTTCCTTGTTGTTGTGCCTTTTTACTTCCTGTTTCTGTAAAGTACTTCCTGCAGTAGCTGCCGTCTCATCAATGTAGCAATGGTGGCACCTAGTGGCCAGTTTAGATACTCCATATGATCACAAACTCTTTGACTGTGTCTTCTGAATGCCTTATATTTGTATTATACTTTATTTTTAATTTTTGTGAAGTAGGATTCCTTTGTATTTATAAATTGAATATTTTCTTAGTTAGAGCATATAAAACCTGTTTATATCCTGCTGAGTATGGTTTATATCATTTCCCTTATGCTCAATATAGTGAGATGAAAATAAGACATAGTATGACACACACGTTAGCATTGTGACGAGGGAATTTTGGCAAAGTAGTATTCCTTATGGAATATGTTTTTGTTTACCGTATAGAATACCAGTTTATAACCTTTTTTAATATTTTTTTTACATTATTAGAGGCGCCTAGAAAAGACCACTAAAGTCACCTTTACTTTCCTAATTAACCGATATACTTGTAGTAGACATAATAAGACATATAAGACAGAATATAGACACATGTTAGTATTGGGAGAGTTTCTTGTTGTTCTACCTTTTTTACTTCCTGTTTCTATGCAGTAGATTCTGCAGTGGCTATTGTCTCATTAAAGTAACATTAGTGACACCTTGTGACCAGCGTAGAATACTACATATTATCACAATGTGAGTGTGTCTTCTAAATGCCTTATACTGTACAGTATTTGTATTTGAGTTAATTTCGCCATTTTATCCTTGAAAATGCTTCATTTAGGGGAAAAAAACTCACTTTTAAAATTTGCTTAAATAGGATGTCTTTTGGCTGATTTAAGTTGTTTACAACCGCCAAATTAATGGCTCAATTAAAGAATTGTAAAATCATATATTTTGAAAAACCTTGATAGAGTGAAGCCACAAAATTCAAAGCACAAGGACTGTGGCAAGGCATTATTGTCCTTTATTATCTGGACTATGAGTTAGTATAGGTCGCTAGTATAAGAAGAGGAAAAAAACATTTTATATTTAGAAATGTATTTCACAAAATTCAACAACAGAAAGAGACAATTAATATGGAAGGGCAAGTTATTAAACTACACACACATCAATAGGTGGACTTGGTATCCAGTGTGTCACCATAACACATATAAGACGTAAATGAATTAGTTATTCAGCTACACAACAGGAATAATAACATACCTGGGAGGATCAATAGACTAAATTAACATAACAAGCCAGCGAGACTAACAATTGAATTAGGATCAATTGAATTAGCCTAGAGCGCTAATACATTTTTTGGTTCATGTCGGTCAGTATTAATTCACATTTTTTTAAAAACAAGAAAAAGTGCACTTTTTTGGAATCACGCTCATCATCCACAATCCTTATGTGAGACTTCAACACACGTCTTTCATTTTTCCGTGCGTTCTAAAGATGTCAAAACAGCTAAAAAGAGGTATCTAAGAATGCACATAATGAGATGCAACTATTCCACCTTCTGAAAAAAACACCAAAAAACTCCAACAATTACATAATCTGCATATAAACCAAGCTCCAGCAACATTGTTATGCCAAAGAACTACTTTAGGGTGTAGTGACACCTCGCCACACCACACCAAATAGCTAGTCGCTGGCTAGCTCCTAACTTCACCCCACACTTGCTCGTAGCGCCATGCTCCCGACGCATCAGGCCACTGACTCTTTTGATGCTAAAGGTTGCAGACCCCTGGTCTGTAGTGTCACAACTCTAAAGGCACCACTGTCCATTTATTGCATGCTTGCATTTGGATAACCGAGACATTTTCCAGTCTACAACTTAGGTTGAAAACAAAACCACCCCAAAGCAGACTCATTCAAAAAGCGATGTTCTGTGCGGTATTTATTTCTGGCAGTGGGTGTTTTCGCTCGGTGAGTACAAGTGTTGATTGCAAAGCCCACACAATCGCAAGTGGAACCTGATTAACCTTTCAGTCCCTGCAAACGCGCAACCATTGTCGCCGCCCTCCTTATTTCACGGCGTCGTTCAGAAAGATGTTGATCTCTGCACCGGCGATGCATTCAAAGCGGGAGAATTCAAAGGTCCAGTAATTACCAAACACTTTGGACACGACGCCATTTTTCAGCTGCGCCACACAGGTTTGTCGGCCTCAGTGGCTTTCACCTGCAATCTTGGGGCTTTTTGCTCTTCCTTAACTTTGTTTTCTCTGACACAGATTAGATCTGCCACCCCATTACAGATTCATTTTCCTAATTTTTCATGTCTGCGCTGTGCCCCATCTGCACAGGGCTGATAATTGTGGGGACCAGCCCTGGTGATTAACATCAGCAGAATTAATTACGCCCGCCATTAAGGCTCCAGGTTGCACACAATGATCAGGAGAAATTAACTTTCTCCCAGCCTCCTAAATCATCTCACCTTCAAGTGGAGTGATGGCAAAGAGACAGGCCGGGAGTTGCGAACCCCGCGTCTTACCAAAAGCGCAAAATGCCCGTGCGTATTGCAGCAGTGGCTGATGGGTATCAATTACACGACCTTATGTGGTGTGATGAGTGAGAGGTGTCCAGGGCCTGGTGACTAATGGACCTGGTCTGAAGCCACCCTGCAGCAGGAGACCAGGGAGCTGACTGTTTTTCTAGTTAGGGAGCAGCAGCCAGATGCTGAGGGGCTCAGTTCACCTGCCTGAAACACACACACACACACAAGTAGATTCCTGCACACCGCTTTTGACTGTGAGCTGTGAGAGGGAGGGAACGGAGTAGCCATGTGACTGCAGTCATGAAATTGGTGAGCAGAAACGTTATAAGTCTTGGCCTAGAAACGACAACGTGAATTAGGGATACCCGCTGATATCGGCCGATATAGGCATAAAAACAGATATTGTTTCATGATATCAGCGTGTAAGTGATGCAGACAACCACAGCTGTTTAATTGACAGGATCCCAGGCCACGTTTATAGCGATACATAATGTGTGATGAGCATGGTATCAACAACAAGAACGGGATCATTCGATCACATGGCACTAGCTTTCATAAACATATATCAGTCTTAGATCAAAACAGAATCAACATTATTGGATATCAGAATAAAAAAAACGTACTACCCAAAAAATTGGAATATCAAGTGAAGGTTGTCCTATTTTGGCAATTGAACATAAAAAACGAAACCAACAAATTGTATTCAGCCATTGCATGCAGTTTGACATATCTCAAGCACTTCCTTGTTGTAACTTTGCTGATTGAGCAAACCCACAATCTAGGAAAAACATTTTAAGCTGATCAGCAAAATCATCCAAAGAAAAAAACCCTTGAAATATATTGATTTGGCCCTGCGATTGACTGGCGACCAGTCCAGGGTGTACCCCGCCTCTCGCCCAAAGCCAGCTGGGATAGGCTCCAGCATCCCCGTGACCCTAATGAGGATAAGCGGTACAGAAAATGAATGAATGAATATTGATTTGCATATTATTCCACGATATAAAATGTCAAATTCACCTTTTAAGCTGAATTGCAGAAATACAACAACCTTTTCAGGATATTCAATTTTTCTGGGTATTTCCTCCCCTAATATGTGGTGTATCTTAGCGAGAATGTCATTTGTTCCATACAGTGAACATCCTGAATTATTGTTTCTGTGCGTCCAGTGGCATCACTGTAAAAGAAGCATCATGTGCTCATTCGGATGAGCTCATATCGGATATTGATAAGAAAGACAACGTCGAGCATCTCTAATGTAAATGCTTAACACAGATAACCGCAAACATGCCACCTACTGGTCACCTGCTAATGTTTCTTTCTCAGTATTACACAAAGATGTTTGACTCCGCATAGAAATGCATGTCTTTCAGGGATATTCTTCACGCAAAAAAGCAACAAAGACGTATTGTGTTATGCCGTTCCACATGCTTATGGAGCAGCAAGAATTGTAGTAAAGTCACGAGCGTCTGCATAATGCCGACCGGACATGGTTAAGTAGTGTAAGGAAAAGAAAGGGAGGCCAAAACTTTGCATCCTTGACTCCATCTATGCTGTTGCTACTGTGAAGAATGCATGAAAAGGAAGGACGGAGATGAGAGCTGTCTTTACTTTACTAAACATACAGTCCTGGCAGGGTGGCGAGTCTGCAGGGCAGACCGGAGGCGCCTGTTTGCGTGGGGAGGATTTGGCTCTCTGCTCTCGTTTAAACTGATTAGATTTAGCACTGCAGGATCTAATTAAACTGAGACCCAAAACCTCTTTGGAGTTTCACCGGCCATATTGTGAACAGTCAGAGTCTTTGAAAAATGGCTGGGGGTGACCAAGCTGGTGTACGGAATGTGTATTTGGTTGTCCATGCACAGTCATGATCGATCAAAACTGTTTTTTTTTTATTGAATACAGTATGTGGTACCCATTGCCATTTATGCACAAAGGGCAGTGATTGCAACATATTGACAATAATGTTGCCTGAGTTCATAAAAAAAAACAACACATTTTATTCCACGGTCATCTTCCCCTTTTCCTCTAATGATCCTGCGATCTTTAGCTTGATGTTCTAGTGAAAGCCCCTGCACAGAATGCAGTCAGCAGGTTTTCTTTTCCTAAAAAGCACAAGAGGTGCAGCAGCGTCAGCTCGTATCTTCGCTCCAACACTGTCACTGGATGATTTCGTAAGGTTTAAACACTAGTCAGCAATTAACACCAGCCTCCCACTTGCCCCCCACTCACTGCAACTGCGAAAGAAAATAGCAATCCAGTTGTAGTTTAAACACCATTTACTAAAACCGTTCGTTTCCAAAATTGTTTTGCATTCTGGTCTTATTTGCAGCGTGAACTGGCAGTTTCACTCAGCCCGACCGGCCACAGCAAAGCTTAATAAAGTGCATAATGAATACAAGTCATCATGAGGCAGAATGAGTGGCAGCTTCAAACCTTGTTTTTATGAAGCAACACAGTCTTTAGGGAAGACAATAATTTATATTGGGCGTCCACACTTGAGTTTTAGCTTGCCGTGGGTTACGTTCGCCCATCGGACACTCGGTGTCCCTGGAGGTCTATGGGTCAGTGGGCTGGCCCAAACACTATGCTTTGCATGATGATTGGATGATCTGTCTGAGGCGGAATCCCTTTTTGATTGACAGTGAAAGGAGCGAACCAGCAATCTTGAAGTATGAACCCCAAGGGGAGCATTTTCATTTTCATTTTAGAAAAATTATTTTAAAAAGCAGCAAAATTCAAAGCGGAAAGTGGTGATGGATTACTGCATAGTACGTTGGAATGCGGTGCGGTAATCTAACCACAGCAGACAGCATCTTTAAGTTGATGTGTTTGTGCATCCATTCCAGAAGCTTGTAATAGTCGGAGTGAGACAGTCCAGAGAGTGTCATGGGGTGACATTTACGGGCCTTTCTGCAAGGAAACAGGTAAGCAGAGCACACCGTCTACAAAGTAGGCCCCTTTGACGCCAGCACTCCACAAATCAAGGCTGGTAGGGCAGACCAGAGAGGGCAGGGGGGCACTATAATGGTCTGTTCAGGCCATCTGGGCTAACATTGGATCAAGACGTCTGAACAGCGAATGTGCCTTTCAAGTGCATATGTTTGTTTGACACTTCCTGGGTGGGTGGTGGTCTGCAGCGTTGTGGGAGGTTTGAGTAGAAATTAGTGGTCCTTATTAGATAATACTTCCTGTATTGGCGCAGTGATTTACAGCTGTGTGTGTAAGCAAGGGCGTGTGTCAAGAGAGGATGTCATCACTCCACGCCACCGCCGCGTGCTGCATGTCACATATATCCTCCTACCCCCTCAATTCCACAACATCCTTTAAATCTGTCATTGCCACCCGAGCCAGACAGCACCCCCCTACTCTCACGCTTTCATTCATGCATGGGGTGGGAGCGTATGGAGAATGAGGATGGGAATGGAACATTACACACGCAAACACACCTAGCTGTGGACCCACTCCTTGCTCCTGTGTGTGTGTGTGTGTGCGTGTGTGTGTGTGTGTTTGTGTGTGGACGGATGTGAGGCCCATCCACATTGGGAGGGGTCCAGCCATGAGCGCTCATTATAGACCCGAATGCGTGTACACACACTGATAAGCAGAACAGGACAAGATAAGGAAGCTGCTCTGCTGCAGCAAAGTTCACTCAGATATTGTGATGCCTCTGCCAGATGAACCTCCACCTGGTCACTCTCGATTTTTTTTTAACTAACTTTGCTTGAGACTCCCTCTGAAGTGCACGGCATCATAGTGACATTGATTTTTGCAACATTTAGCTGGACAATTGCACATTCTTAAAATGTCAGCTACATTTGCACACTTCCAGGATCTCCGGTACAGGAAAGACCTAAACATTCCGCCTTTGCTAAAATATTTATGTAATGTAAGTGGAATTTTTGTGTAAGTGTACACAAGGAACACATGTAGGACATCAAATAATAACGATGAAATACAAGAATGAGTCATAATATGAGAACAACGTACCTTTATCGCTGTTGATTGTCTTGCAGTCCTGTCTAGTCTGTAACAGAAGACAGAATCCATGACCCCTCTAGCTTTTGATTAGCATTCAAACATTTTTATTCTTAATGACGATCCTGGCAGTAGAGCGGGTGGGTGTGTCTCTTCTTGTTTCCTTGGGGCACTGCCGCTTGGGAGACTGAAGGAAGTCCAAAAAACAAACCCGAGCAGTTTATATTAAGGTGCTTGTAATAAGCCTTAATAAGCAGTAAGTAAAGTTAATAAGGGTTAGGGGATAGGCACTGTTCCCATTTTAGTTCCCAGTAGCTGTAGTTGGATAAATAGATGGATACTTTATTAATCTCCAAGAGAAATTAATGTAGAGCAGCAGGTAGGTAATAATGACTTGATTAATCCTGATAAGGCACTGTGCCCACTTTGTGATCTACAGAGGTATTGTTACCCCTTAATAAGTACATAATACAAGGATTTATTCGCCTTTTTTATTAATAAATGAATGATTTTTAAATTAACATTTATATAGCCTTATTAATGCAAATAAGCATTTAATATATAATTTTATTAGCATAATAAAAGACATATAACATTTAATTACTTCTTATTAAGCTTATTACAAGCATCTTAATGTAAAGTGTTACCCAAATAAACTATCCATCCATCCATTTTCTCTGCCCTTATCCTCACGAGGGTCTTGGAGGTATGCTGGAGCCTATCCCAGCTGACTTTGTGTGAAAGGCGGGGTACACCCTGGACTGGTTGCCGGATGAACTAATTATGCACAATCCATGTTGAAGCCCTAAATATGCCTCACACACGTTTTTAAATTGAAAATTTGAAACTATACATTGTTTAGGTACTCACCACTAATGAATGATAACGTATGCGATCCACAAACAGATGGAATCGTGCGTTCAAAGACCGCAGAAGAAAACAAAAGACAAAAACGCAATATTTGTGTGATCGTGGGCTTTTTAAGCAGTATTATTATTTTAAATTGTTATATTATCATTATTATAAATTATTGCCGACTTATGGTGAAAGAGAATGAATGAGAAAATGAGAACATTTTGGTAAAAAATAAATTTTCTTGACCAGAAATCCACCGACTTGCAGGATCGTGAATGCTGAGTAGCGAATGCATGCAAATCCACCATATATTTGAAGTTATTTAAATATGTAAATAAATCACTGTACATCCATGGCATTTTACCTAATCTACTCCATGCTGTTTGTGATGATCATACATTCATTTTCTATGCCACTTACCCTGCTAGGGTAGCAGGGGTATGCTGGAGCCTATCCCAGGTCACTTTGGGCGAGAGTTGGGGTACAACCTGGACTGGTCGCCAGCCAATCACAGGGCAGGAAGATTGTACAATGTTGCCTAAAATGACATGAAAACGCGTTGATGTTACTCTAAGAGCCCACTGAGGGAGTCCTGCATGGGTGTGCTTATAAAAATGACAACTGCCAGCACTGGCTATTAAACAACATTAGTCACTGACTCCGGGGACCAATGAAGTTTCATGCTTATTCTTTAACTAGAGTGTGGTCTAAATTAAAACATTTCTGAATTGCTTGAATGTTTTTGTGTGCTAGCATTAGCTGACACTAAAATTAGGGTTAAAACCGTCCGTATGTTAGAAACAGTTGTCAGCGTGATGCAGTGTCACAGCGCCTAGTTAGTAAGTTATCATACATTCAGTATTGTGTGTAAGAAACTTCTGCATTAGACCCTTTGTTGTTGAAGTTGAATCTTATGATACAGGCAAACTTTTGTATGTGCAAGTTTTTGTATGACTCGATTTTCATCATAAATTGCTGCTAAAATTTTGCCTTGGTTCTTGTAAGCTGTCTTGGTTATTGTACAATATTGTGCTTAACAAACTTGTATTTTGGTACGTTGAATCCGGTTATACAGTCAAAGTTTGGTTGATTCCGTTTTTGTCCCAAATTTGTGCTAAAGTTATGCTCTGGTTTTCGTAGTCCTAGTGCGTTTGCCCTGTACCGCATCATTCTACAAAATAGGACGTCCAAACAAAGCACTCTATGCTTTGCCGACACACCATAAATGCATCTCGTGACTGCTAAACAACCCGCCATGGGGCCAAATATAGTTGTGAGTAATTGAATTCAATCTCGCCTTGAGGCACAGGAAATCTGCATCAACAATAGGTTCCATCCATTCCTCATTTCACATTTCACATGGTTTTTTTTAATGTAAAACTATAAGTATTCTCTCTAAAATGTATTTTAGAGAGAATAATATGTATGGCTGTCTGGAACAAATTCATTGGATTTACATTCTTTTTTATGGGAAAATGGACCTGGTTTTTGTACATGATGAAGTAAAGTCCAAATATAAGGCATTCAGATGACGCATTCCCATAATGTTGTGATGATATATGGTATAGTACAATGGTCTCTAGGTTTCGGTAATGTTACTGTAATGGCAAACTTTAAAAAAAATATAAACTTTTCTGCATGTGAAATACTAATTATTCTCTATAAAATGAAGTTTTCTATGATATTTTGTGTGTTTGGAACTGATTAATTGCATTTACATTTTTTCCTATGGGAAAAAAAAACTTTAGTTTTCCTACCATTGAGTTTCTGTTAGACCGTTTGGACACAATTTGTATTTATTTCAGCAAGCGGTGCCATTTGGCATCATGTCGTGGGAATATCACTGTTGCCTGCCGTCCGGTTGTTTACTCCTCCCAGTATCAACAGCGTGATCCTTCTCAGTGATAGAAACATAGAGTGTGGGGGGGGCGGGAAGAGGAAGAGGAGTTCCAAGATGAATGTGTGTTATTGTTTGCAGGATGACAGTGTGCTTCAGTCAGGTCCTCTGTGCTCTAATCCCTGCTAGAGCTCTTAAAGCGCTGAGTCAGTTAGTGCTTCATCGATCCATCACGGTGGGTTTGTAGTGGGCAGGTGTACTCCACCCCCCTACCCCCCTCCCCTCCAGAGACGAATGAAACACCTGCCCAGGGCTGCTCGGGACTTCATCATCCCGCCACCCCTTTGTCTCATTCTGCTGGGGAACTCAACATCGGGGCGGCAGAAAAGTGTGAAAGCAGCACTTTTCTGCTCATTTGTTGCCTGTACACAAAAATTAGTGGCAGGAAGAGAGGCTTCCCCCTGTCACTACTCACCCCCTACATCCCCCCACCCTGAAGGCCATCACCCAAGAGGGAGGGCTGGGACTTGAATGGGACCGCCCAAAACTTGGAGCTGCATGGATCACAATAAATGACACACAGGGCAGGAAGTCTTCCTTTTATGACTTCCACCAAACTAAAGAAGGATTAGGTTTTTTTTAGATTGCATAGAGGATTACACAAATATACATTTGATCATCTATCAAATGTATATTTGATGTGGTATGGCTCAAGGAGAAGAACATACCTTCTCATTCAATGCATTTTAGGTGTGCCTTGTCAGGGTTACTTGGTGGAATCTCTTGCCTTATTAGTGGGGTTGGTACCATCAGTTGTGTTGTGCGGAAGTCAGGTCGATACACAGCCGACAGCCCTATTAAGCAACTGTTAGAAGTCATATTATGGCAAGAACCAGTCTTGTTCTTAAGTAAAGAGAAACGAGTGGCCATCATTGCTTAGAAATGAGGGTCCGTCCATCTGGAAAATTGCCAAAACTTTGAAAGTGTCCCCAAGTGAATGAAAAGGTGTGTCCAAATGTTTGGCCTTCTGTACATTTAAAAAATCTGCAAACGAATTATTTCCCTGGTCTTGTTATTACACGGTTTGCTCAAAGGTTTGTTAAAACTTAGTTCTGTTATTAGAACTGCCGCATTGGCAGAGGGCTTCACTTTAGCATACAGCGTTTAGAACAAAGCTTCATGAAAACTGGTTGAGCAGTTTTGTACAGTCCTGCAGGCAAACCAAATATAATACATACAATCAAATAATGGCATCAACATTTTTGATAATCATTATGCCTTGGCAGAGGTCCGTGTACTAACCTGAAGGTCAATCCTTCACACAAACAAAAAGATAAACAATATTTGCAAATATATGAAATAATAATAAGAATGGTCCTTTAGGAATAAACATTTGTTTTCTGACAGACAATAACAATATCAATGGTAACAATAACAATAACATAACAAAACAGCTTGGCCATATGCACGCATCAATGCTCTTGCTCATCATTATGGGAAGTCTTGTTTCTCACGGTTGCACATGACTTTGGAAGTGCATTGAATGAAGAACATATTGGTTATGATTGCATATGTGTGAGATGTGCGCTATGGCGAGAGCTGACAGTCTATATATGTTGCTTCTCCACCAGGCAGTCAATTAATGCGAGAGCGCCCCTGTGCTGCCGTCCATTGAGGAGCTGTCAATAAAGGTTTTTATTACAGCGCGCTATCTGGCGCCTCCTCCCGCCTTATCAATAGGCTGATGCATTGGACTGTTTCCCAGCGCCATCGCTTTTCTTGTTGTTTGGCACTGAAACAAAGCAGGACACGGTTTGTTTAATCAAACGCAAGCCTGGATGAACTCTTTCTTTCAATGGTGACTTAAGCAAAGACCAAAACCACATGCACTGTTCATTTGGGGGCGGGATATTGACTAACCAAACAACAAATGAACAAAACCTGTCATTCTGTGCCTATGCATTAGAGAAATAGATATAATCTTCACATATAGGTCACTCCAAAGGGATTTATCCAGGCCTGCTTGACCCTGTCAATATACTGTGCGAGTCAGTCAATATTAACATACAAACCGCACTGCTTTGTACGTTTATGACCTATATCTGCAACTTATACAGTAGACACAGTTAGCTGAAATCCATAAAAATGCTTATTTTTCACACACAACAATAGCAGAAACGAGATCATAAAGTCTTCAAACTGGACTCCCTTGATGCCTTGGCTGCGACTAGAAATTCTGTCCATGAAAATTATGAACAGAATCGGTGACAAAGGGCATCCTTGGCAGAGGTCAACATTCACCGGAAACAGGCTTGACTTACTGCTGGCAATGCGAACCAGGTTCTTGAGCTTAAGTTATACAAGGACCGAAGGGGGCCATGTAGCGCGCCAACGATCCCTTACCCCCTGAGCACCATCAACGGGACACCTTTTCCAAGTCTACAAAGCACATGTAGACCGGTTGTGCAAACTCCCACATACCCTTCAGTTCCTTTGCAAAAGTGCAGAGCTGGTCCAGTGTTCCACGCCCAGGACAAAAACCACCAGTGGATTTTGTCTTGTCCCAAGACAGAAGACTTCATTTTGTATCGATCTACATTTTTTGTAAAGGGAGGAGCGCTTTAGAACTCACTACCAACTCATTTAAAGTTAGAGAGCATCAGTAATGGTTTTAAAATCAACCACCCCTTTCCTCCAGTCCCGGGGTTCTGTTCTGGACTTCCACAATGTTGAAGAGGGGTGTCAGTCAAGACAGTCGCTCAATATCAAAGCATTGAGAAACACAAGGTCCACCAACAGAGCTTTGCCACCGGGGAGTGTTTTGACTACCCCAGCCACAGTGAACTTTTTGCGTTCGTGTCCACAGACCCCATTTCCTTTATAGAAAGTATGTCTGGATTGAGATTCTTCTACCAATATATTCACTATCTCTTCTCCGGACACATCCGAACCATCTCATTCTGACCTCTCTGACTTTATCTCCAAAACCTCTAACATGTGCTGTCCCTCTGATGTCGTCATTCCTGATCCTGTCCATCCTGGTCACACCCAAAGAGAACCTCAGCATTTTCATCTCTGCTACCTCCAGTTCTGCCTCCTGTCCTCAGAGTCTACTTCTTTTATGGAAAGTATGTCTGGATTGAGAACGGCCTAAAAATATTTCTTCCACCTGCCGACTATATCATCAGTCAAGACCAGCAGGATTTCGTCCCCACTGTGAACAGTGTGGACCGGGTACTGCTTTCCCTTTCTGAGACATCGGACAGTTTGCCAGAACCTTTTTGAACCCAACTGAAAGTCGTGCTCCATGGCCTCATCAAACTCCTCCCATGCCTGCTGCTTGGCCTGCTGGTACCTGTCAGCTGCTTCAGGAGCCCCACGAGCCATCTGTGCTTGATAGGACTTATTCTTCAACTTGACAGAAACCCTGATCTCTAATGTCCACCATCGGATTCGGGGCTTGCAACTGACCACCTTGAGGCCACAGTTTTGATTGGCTGCCTCAGCAATGGAGGTACGAAATATGTCCCAATTGGAGGTGAGAGTTTAAGACTCGACAAACACGTTTGGGTCTTTCAGGTCTGCCCAGCATCCTCCCTCACCATCTCCTCCAACTCATCACCAGGCGGTGATCAGTTGACGTGTTTCCAAAACATGTGGACACAGGTCTGATGATACAACTACAAAATCGAACATAGACCTGCGACCCAGGGTTTCATGGTGCCAAGTGTTTGTGGACATCCTTATGTCCAAACATGGTGTTTGTTATGGACAAACTGTGGTTCGCACAGAACTCCAATAACATCACATCGTACGGGTTTCTGCAAATCATGACCCTCACAGCCATTGTCTACATGAGCGTGGAAGTCTCCCAGTAGAACTTCGGAGTTACCCTCTGGGGTGCTGATACACTCCAAGAAGGCTGGGTACTCTGAACTGCCGTTTGTGCACACGCACATACAACAGTCAGGACTCTTTTTCCAACCCAAAGACATAAGGAAATGATGTTCTCGTTCCACGGGATGACTCCAAAACAGAGGCACCGATTAATAAGCCAACACCAGCTCACTGCCTCTCCCCCGCAACAACTCCAGAGTAGAACAAGGTCCAGAGTCTCCTAGGAGTTTGGTACCAGAACCTAAACTATGGGTCAAAGTGAGTTCAACTAAGTCTTGTCAGAATGTCTCAACCTCTCGCACAAGTTTGGAGAAAATTTTTGATGGGAAGAAATACAATATTCTAAATCTTTTTTCGACCAACAATCCACAAATGTGTAATGCGGTGAATGCTGAATCACAAATGTGATTGATCCACTGCAATATGAGCCGTGTTCGCCTTTCAGGAGATACTGCAAAACAAATAACCGCCATCATACCTGCAGAAAAATAAATAAATAAATAAATAAATACAATAGAAGACAAAATCATAAAAATATACTGTAACACAATATGTAACCCCTGGCCCTGCTTCTCTACTCAACTCTACCACGGTTTTGCAAAAAACAACTAATAAATCAGGCTGCTTTGTGGTTCAATATGACCTATTAATAGTCAAAATATGCATATTTGCGCAAATGGCACATGTTGAGGTGCAAAATGGCAATTGTTACAATTCAGTCGACAGTCTTTTGAGTAGAATTCTGTTCTTAAGACTGCTTTACTCTGTCACAGCTGTTTAAAAATACAGTCTCTTATAAATCATGCTGTTTTGTGGTTGAATATGGCCTACTGGGCAAAAAATATGTTTACATTTTAGTTTTTCCCCAAATTAGGCATTTCCAAGCATACGAATGGATAAGGGGAGTAAAATACCAATCTAAGGCATTCAGAGGATGCATTCAAAGACTTTGATATTTAGTATTCTACACTGGTCACAAGCTCTCTATAGCGTTAACATGAGAGCACAAGCACCAGACTCGATCGCCGGAACAACAGGCTTCTATTGCAGGTTTGAATGATCTCTCAACAGGTACAGTAATCCCTAACACGGGTTACTTTGCCCCAAGATCTAGGCTTAACTCGGGTCCTAATTAAGTGTGAAATGTTTTATTTTCCCTTGTCTACTATATTAGGTAAAGGTGACTACAGGGGTTTTAAGAGGGCTCTAATAATGTTCAAATAATGCATTTAGAATATTTGATTTCTAAATAAGAATTCTTGTTTTGTGGAAACTCCCTCATCATAGTTGGGTCTGGAACCAATTAATCGCAATGAACGAGTGATTACAGTACACTCGTATATCAGACGTGTGCTGGTAATCATTAATAAACATGTCGGCAGCCTGAATGTTTTTCAATTGAAATTACAATAAAGACTTGAGTGTTTTGCCTTATGCTAGTTTCCATATCTCATATGCAGTGTTCAATATCTTTGTTTGGCTTCCCTGCCTAGTCAGTAGAAGGAGTAGAAGTAGAAATAATATTAATAATAATATCTTTGTGATGCTGTAAGTCCCGAGGCATCGACACCGTAATTTACTTGTCGCGTCCTCGATTGAATTCATACGTACCGTAGATACATTTCAGTTTCACTCAACCAAAATGCAAGGCCACACCAATCTCCTGTAAATTGAATGCTGCGGCTATTTATATTTGGTGTGATTTACATCCAGTTTCCTCCATGCAAGTGAACAGGAAACAGATGCAAGGAATTGTTCTTTCCCTAAAACTCCCCAAGGAGGGATACTCGTCAACACCGACGTGTGAGACGGGCTTTGTGCTTGCATGTGAGAAGGTGCAGACAGTATCTAAATTGACTGCATGGGTTTCCCTGTTCTGTATATCCATTTCCTCACTGTTTCCATTTGCGTATGTCCGCCTGGCCAACACACGGGTTATCATCTAGGCCTCCACGCCGTTCCAAGACAAGGTCAACAACATCAACTGCAGGCGGGGGCATTGTTGATATTGTTGCAGTGCTTGATGGTAGTAAGATTATAGACACGGAATATTAAAGTCTGTGTCAGAAATGCTGGAAACTAAACTCTATTAAACATATAAAGTATGTTCTCTTTAAATAACAATTACCACAGTTTAAAATGCATATGTTCCTCATTATGGCATGATTAAGGGAATTAACAGAACTAAAATATAATTACATTTTGAAATGAGTGCCAGGCATGCCATCACAAGTGGAAAATAATCTTTAATGTTTAGCAATTCTGTTTTGTGAGGCGAAATGTTTGGCTTAGAAAATGGATGGCTGGATGGATGTTTCGCTTTTCATGGACCCTGCTGCCATCTAGTGGCTGCTAATTATGGCATGGTTATATTTGGACTGTTTTTTTTAAATGTTATTATTTTTATATAGCGTTATTGACGGATTAAAACTGGGATGTCCAAAGCGTGGCTTAGGGTCCATTTACAACCCGTGGCTGTTTTTTATTGGCTTTCGGCACATTCTAAAAATATGATTAAACAAAAAACAAGGTAAAAAAAAAAAAAAACACAACAATAAAAAAAAATGAAAAATGAGCAGTAATTTTACAAGCATAAAAATGAAATATTAAGGGAGTAAAGTTATGATATTTACAGGACAAAATTAATAAAACAAAATCCTAATATGACAAACATACAAACAATAAAGTTGCACTTTTTGAAAAATGAGGTTGAGAAAAAGTTAAATGAAGAATATGAGAAGAAAAAAAAATGTGCAAGAAGAAGGTTGAATTATTATTAGTATTAATCATAATATTAAAACTTATGTATCATGAGCTTTGGGTGGTGACGGAAAACAGCAAAAGTTGTCCGTCCATCCATTTTCTATCCCACTTAAGGTGAAAGGCGAAAGTCCTAACATGCAAATCAAACAAAACAAATAATAAAGTTGGAAAATTAGATTGGGAAACAGATATAATTTTACGATGAAGTCGCAATATTATGACACAATAGTCATAACATTACAGCAAGAAAATTGAAATATTGAGAGAATAAAATCATAATATTAAGAGTAAAAATAGCATAACATTGAAAAATTAAAGGAGATGAAATAAAAAAATGAGAAACAAACAAAACAAAAAATAAAGATGCAATGGTTTAGAAATTATTCATTCATTCATTCATTTTCTATACCGCTTATCCTAATTAGGGTCACAGGGGTTTGGAAATTAGATTGGAAAAAAGTAAAATAATTTTACAATAAGGTCTACATATTATGACAATGAAGTCATAATATTAGGAGAAGAATATAAAATATATCAAATGTGAGAATAAAAATTTGCAAGAAATATTCCTTTGTTTTAAAATGCAATGGTATAATATATATAATATATAATAATAACATGATTTTATTTAAAAAAAAAGAATACAAAAAAATAAATACATTACAAAATACATTACAAGATAAATACATTTATCAATTTGGCGCTTATCCTGCACGTAAATTATTGCATAATATGGTTTAGAATAAACCAAATGCGCTACCATACCTGCACTGACAGGTATTGCGGTGCTTCTTTGCACACACACACACACACACACACACGCCTGATTTACTGTCCATTTCATTTTTGCTGACATGGTGCATTTTCAGCCGCTGCACCCCAGATATATAGCCAACTATTATTTGGAGGTGTAAGATGGGTATAAAACAATATTAATTATTTAATTAGGCTTTTAAGTGCAGCGTTTTAGGCCACAAAAGGATGTGTCGGGTTGTTTGGAGGGATTGTTTTATCACGCAAAGCATTAGAAGTAAGTAAGGGAGATTGTAAAGTTGTGCGATCAATCAGAGCACAGCAAGGCCTTTAATGATAGCCATAAAATATTCATTCTTATTCTTTTTCACTCCTTTTTTTAAGGAGATGAATTGTTAATTACAATGGCGGACTAATGTTGCGGTGATAAATAGTTATGAAACGGATATGTACAGTATTTATATGTGTGCGTGTGTGTTTAAGGGAGCTGTTGGCTGCTAAGACTTAGCGCTGTGATTGTCAACAGCATTCATCAAACTGTAAACCACCCAAATTACAAATGGACGCTTTCTATTAGGGGATTCTTTATGGGACTGCAGTTTTTCCGTGGCGATGATGGCACGCTTGGACATTGTGTTGTCAGAGTGAAATACACATTTGGCAACACGGCATACCTGTTTGGGTGGTGTTAGTTTATGACGAGCATAGAGCAGCGCTAATATGTCAGCTTTATTTATACGGCACAGTAAAACAAGACCCACTGTGCGTTCATCAAAAGCAGAGTATGCTTCAGGTCCACTCAAATGTTTGGATAAATGAAAGGCGACAAAACACAATACGGGGTTCTAGAAGGGGGTACAACGTAATTACAGTAGTGTTGAAAATAATAGCAGTAAATGATATTGTTATTAGTTTATTTTTATTGCTACATGGCAAACAAGTCACCAGCAGGTGCAGTAGATTCCCAGAAAACAAGCAAGACCCAGCATTCATGACAAGCACGCTCTTCAGGCTGTGCAATTGGGCAATTAGTTGAAAGGGGCGTGTTCAAAAATAGCAGTGTTGATTGGAGAGGGGGAAACCTATGAAGAGGTGCAAAATATTTTTGGCTGTTCAACTAAAATCATCTCCAATGCCTTAATAAGGAGAGCGAAACCGGACACACGAGGCAGAAAACGGAAGACGACCATCAAAATGGATGGAAGAATAACCAGAATGGCAAAGCCTCAGCCAATGATCAGCTCCCGGATGATCAACGGATTGGATTTACCTGTAAGTACTGTGACAATTAGAGGATGTCTGTGTGAAGCTAATCTTTTTACAAAAATCCCCCGCAAAGTCCCTCTGTCCCAAAAAAAGGCATGTGCAGAAGAGGTTACAATTTGCCAAAGAACACATCAACTGGCCCAAAGAGAAATGGAGGAACATTTTGTGGAGCCTTAAGAGCCTTAAGAGCGTGCATATCATGAATGCTGGGGCTTTCAAAGAGAAATGCATGTTCAGCAAATGCTAGCAATAAAAATATACTAACAACAGGAATTAATCTGGTTAGTCACATTGCACTGCTGTTATTTTGAAAACAAATGTATGTAACACTTCACTCTCGCAAATGTGACAGGACGGGAAAGGAAAATGCAGACGATACTTTATTTCGCTCGACAATAAAGTCAATGAAACTGCAATAAATTGAACGGTGCAAATGAATTGTCCCAATGACTAGCTTTTTGCCTCTCATTCAAGCAGGCCTTGCCAGTTCATCCTCAAAGACTAGATAGGACAGCTCAAGTCTGAGAGGATGGTACATTTGTTTGTTTGCCCTGCGATTGACTGGCGACCAATCCAGAGTGTACCCCAGCTCTCGCCCAAAGTCAGCTGGAATAGGCCCCAGCATACACCCACAACCCTAATGAGGATAACAGGAATGTAAATGTGACCATAGGGGTGTTATTTCATGTCTAAAGGGCTTTAATAATGTTAAAAATTGTTTCTATAAGGTTGTAAACATGTTTTCTATGCTCTAATTATGAAAATACTCCATTTATAAGTTTCAAAAAGTCCTAATTAACCACCATAACCACCATAGAGCTTTTGCATTTCTATTTCAAACAGAATCAACAGCACCTCTGCTCCTTGCAGCCAAGTACTGAGCCAAGCCACATATTGTATTTTACCTGACAAAAATCTTATTCTGCTCTATGAATTGTTGTATAATTATGCACCTTCTTCCATCTAGTGGAAGAGCGTGTCACTATGACTTGACGTCTGTGAACCAAGATGTATTATTTCTATTAAATAAATCATCCTTGGAGCGATGAAGTGAAATTGTACACTTCCCCGCAGCACATGATGATCTCTCATGGCCTCCACATCGCTGGCTGAATGGCTTTTCAGTGAATGGATTCTGATAGTGGATTCAAAGCCACACTACAGGATACCTGCTGTGGTATAAACGTGCCAAAACAAAAAGCACACCAGGTTTGTGCAGTAATTACAAATACTCAGGGTCAGAAAAACATTGGCTTTTTTTTATCGGGGTTGTATTTTCCTCTCACAGGACAATGAAGTTAATGACAAGTATCGTCTGAAGCATAAAGTAGTCATATATTTGCTCAGCCTTAGCAGCATCTGGCTAATACATCATCTGCGTTTGTCAGAATATCTAACTGAGGAAGCACAGTTTATGTCTTGTTTCCTCAGTTATGAGTAGGGGCTATTTGAAGATGCTCTTTAAACCAGTGTCCTGAGTTGATTCATTGTAAGCTATTGCACCTAATCATAACAGCACACCGTTTGTTTAATCCATCATAAATAAGGCTGCGGTAGACACAAATCTCCGAGACGTTTGTTTGGCTGAGAGTTTCTCAGAAAGTCTTTTTTTCAAGGCTACAGGAGTGGCCTGTTTTGCATGCACAAGAATACAAGTGATGAAGGAAGTAAGAAAATGATGCTGTAATTCGCCAAGGGATTCTATTGACTGTTGTGTGTGTTTTATTACCTAAAGCAAACTTTGTCCAAACCTTTGCCTCCTCTTAAATAGTATATAGGATAGTATCGTATTTAGTAGGAGCTTAAGAATGTATAGCGATTTCACGACAAAAACTGCATATATTATTATATATTATAATAACATGGTTATATTTGGACATATTATAGTATGTCTTTGCTCTTTTTCCCCGTTCTTGATGTTTTTTTTATTTTCATTTGTATTAGTATGAACATATTGGTATGTCTGCTCTTTTTTACCCATGTTTGCTGTTGTTGTTTTTTTAATGTTTGAAATATTGCAACGGTCTTCTTTAATAATTGTTCTAACTGTTGCAATATTATAACTTTTATAACTTTTCCCCGTAACCTAATTTTCCAAAAATTTCAACTTTATTTTGTTTTGTTTGCCATAATATTATGACTTTAATATTTCAACTCTATCCTAATAGGCATTTTTATTCCTCATATTACAAATTAGTTTTTTTGTTAAAATAAGATTTATTTTGTTTTAATATTTTGACTTTATTCTCGTAAAGTTTTTTTGTTCAATTCTGCTGTTGTCTGTTGTCGTTTTTTTTTTTTTTCAACCATTTCAACTTTCTTCTTGTAAATCTACTCTTAATTGTGGTATTTATTCTCATAATATTTTGACTTTATTCTCTTAACATTGTAAGCATTTAGTAAGCTAAAACTGCGTCTTTCTTGTCGGATTAAATGTTTTTTTCTTAATTTAACTTTATTGTTGTAAAATTACTGCTAATTTTTGCCCTCAGGTGTGTTTTTTTTTTATTACCTCATTTTGTGTTGAAAATAATTTGAAAAATTGTGAATGGATCTGGATGAAATTTTCGGATTGGTCGGAATTGGGATCTAGAAAATAAATTTTGGGGGTGACCTGGATTACCATCAGGATCCAGGAATGTTTTTGAAAAAAATCATTTGACATTGCGAGATAGGACCAATTTTAACGCCACAAAAAATGGTCAGAACACTTGGGGGGGGGGAATACAGGACAAGTTTCCAACAGGTTCTACAAAGTATCAAAGACTCATCCTGATAATAGAATAATTATTTATCGTGTCTATACATACTGCACACGTGTGTGTTTATTATGTATCCCTATTCGTTGATTTATGTATGTATTGACTTATATATAATATAAACATGTGTTTTCTGTTACTTTCATGTCTAATATTCATACTGTAATAATGCAGCTCAACACCGTTTTTCACTGACATACTTTTGTAACCACAAGGTGGCGCCAGTGGGGCCCCTGAGGGCTCTAATAGCCAGGCAGCAAAACAATACGTACAATTACAAACCCGTTCCTTTAAAACTAAACACTTCAGCATATTGTAACCGAACGTCTTATGAAGATGATCGGTGGAGCTGGGAAAGCCTAACATAAACGCTAATGAATGGACTCGAAAGGGACCGTGCAAGCTTTTTGTGCCGTCTGTCTCCATAAGACTGACTGTGCAGTCGAGCGCGTTGTGACGCAAGTGAGCCCCCCCCCTCTGCTGTAAAATGGAAGACAAGATGGAGGTCGGATTTTCTACCCTTTCCGCCCAAATCATGCACGTGGCTGTAATGTTGGCGTCAGGGACGCCATCGCCGCGCTCTGACCGCGGCTACCGCGTTGTGCTCTTTCATCCTCGCTCTTTGACGCTCGCGTGAAAACAAAGCCAGCCTTGGCCGGAAGTAGCATGCTAGCTAGCTAGTTAGCGTTATCGCTGTCATGCTAACATGAGCGTGATATGTTTACTACACGGTTGTTTCCGTTTGTTTTAACGTGCATCTTTTGGGGCGCTCACGCGGAGTTGTATGAGGCGGGGGGAATGTTCCATTGTTGAAATAAGCCAGGCCGAGGGTTTTTAAATTCGACATACCTCGTTAGTAGCACGTTGGCCTCGCAGTCAGGAGGTATAGAAAATGGATGGATATGTGTCGTTATGCTAAACGCTCGTTTTCACACAAGCATGTAATGCCATATTTTGTGTCCGGAAATCAAGTGGAACCCAAAGTGTGTCAGAGTTGCATAACAATCCATCCATCCATTTTCTATGCCGCTTATCCTCATGAGGGTGGCGGGGACGCTGGAGCCTACCCCAGCTGGCTTTGGGCGGCAAGCGGGGTACACCCTGGACTGGCCGCCAGTCAATCGCAGCGGCAGACATACAAACATTCACACTCTAATGGACAATTTAGGGTCGCCAGTGAAGCTAACATGCATGCTTTTGGAATGTGGGAGGAAACCGGAGTACCCGGAGAAAACCCACGCAGGCACGGGGAGAACATGCAAACTCCACACAGAGATGCCCAACGGAGATTCGAACCTCTTGACTGTGAGGCCAACATGCTACCCAGTCAGCCACCGTGCGGCCCCATAACAATGCAATGCATGTTTATTTGTGTAGTTACGTGTTTTTCATTGTGTTGTTAACCACGCAGGAGTGTGACGCTAAAGAACCCGAGCAGCTCAGGAAGCTGTTTATTGGCGGCCTGAGCTTTGAAACCACAGAGGAGAGTTTACGGGCCCATTATGAGCAATGGGGTACACTGACAGACTGTGTGGTATGTATTTAAGTATTGCCAGGTGTGATTGATTTCATCGCTCACATAAGGAAAATGCTGATTTCATGACTGGATGTCTATGAACAGTAAACCTTTTTAACTGGTTTGTAGGTGATGAGAGAGCCGGGCAGCAAGCGGTCAAGAGGCTTTGGCTTTGTGACCTACTCCTCAGTGTTTGAGGTTGACGACGCCATGAAAGCGAGACCTCATAAAGTCGACGGCCGAGTTGTTGAACCCAAAAGGGCAGTGTCCAGAGAGGTACCCCAACTGCGCTGCAAGAACCCACATGCTGTACACGTGGCTCTGGTGCTCACAGTGTTTGTGGTCTATGCTTGTTCATTCCTCTCTTGTTTTTAGGACTCACACAAACCAGGCGCTCACATGATTGTGAAGAAGATCTTTGTGGGCGGTATCAAGGAGGACACAGAAGAGTACCACATTCAGGACTATTTTAAAAAATATGGGAAAATCGAATGCATCGACATCATGGAGGAGCGCTCCACGGGCAAGAAGAGAGGATTCTGCTTTGTCACCTTTGACGATCATGATGTCGTAGACAAAATTGTCGGTAAGTGATTGCAGAGTTGATTCGCCATAGAGTAGCTTTAGAGCAGGGGTTTCAAAAGTATTTCTCAAAAGGGTTTCAAATAGGTCCCCCAAAAAGTACAACTGACCAATCTTTCAGTCCAGAGGAACTTTCTTGCCTGCTCCTTCACCTGACAGTGTCTCTTTTGTAAAATTATGTGTTAGATAATTCTGTGTGTTTACCTATTTTCATATTGTGTTTGCACCATGATTGTAGTAGTGGTCCCTGTTGCACAGAATGTGTTGAATTTGTCCACATTTACCTCGCAGCGCAGAAATACCACACAATCAACATGCACAATTGTGAAGTCAGGAAAGCGCTCTCGAAGCAAGAAATGAACGTGATGTCAAATAACAGGGGTACGTAAGCACACAAGATAATTCATACAGGCTTCTTTGCAAATTTTAATAAGATCGACCTCTTAGTATTAGGAAGGAGCGGAGGCTCTGGTAACTTCACGGGCAGAAATAACAATTTTGAAGGTGGCGGCAACTTTGGTCGAGGTGAGTGGTGTAAGCCTGATACAGTGCTGATGCACGGTAGGTAGGTACACAAAATATTCCTTTTTACCGTAGAACCTTTTTGTGAATTTCTCTCGGAGATGAAATGAATAATGTATCGTGTAAGGCTATTGTGTGTATTTATCTGGCAATCTACAATTAGACGACTTCGCATATTCGTGGATTTGTGATGGAAATATGTTTTTGCCAGAAAGCCTGCCATTCTCTGCCTCCCTAAATGGGCAGCTTATTGGTATAAAATACACAATGTGTACAAACAAGAGTACACCAAACCAAACGGTTCCCTTACTCGCGGTGCAAACAAAACACGAGTAACGAATGGTGAATACACAATGTAACAGTACTACACGGACTATGCCGGTTTGGAAATAGATACATTAATGTACGTGCATAACAATATTATTTTATACTAGTTTATAATCTGCAAGGCATGTTGGGTAATTGTGTCTGTGGGCTTCCCCAGCTAGTTGTAAATTGATATGAAATGCCCCAAGAATCGACTGTAACACACATACTTTATAGGAAAACTGCACCTTTTTTTTCCCCACAATCTTTGTATGACATGCGAACACGCGTCTTTCTCTTTTCTGTGCGTTCTGAAGTTATAGAACGGCTAAAAAGAGGCAGTTCAGAATGCAAATAATGGGTCGCACCTATTCCACCTATAAACCCTTCGGAAAAAAACATCCAGAAACCGCCAACAACGCTCCATTTACATAATGTGATCTGCATATTAAACAAACTACACCGATAAATAGTTATCGAAAGGTAAGGCTACATACTGGGGCTGCCACCTCTGCTGTTGTGTTTTTGTTTATGGAAAAGTTACCGCTAGGTGTATGCTTCCTTTCTATGTTGCTATGTGGAATTCATGCAGTTAACAGATTATTAGTCAAATGTAACAACATGAAAAAAATGTTTACGTTAGCCTTCATATTTTATACCGTCTCCACTGCATCCACTTCTTCCTAATGTCTCATGTTGAGGCTACCACTTTGCAATAATGGTAAAGAAAATATGTGATCCTTGGGCATTGGCTGAGGTTTTTATGTGATGGCATGCATGAGTAACGTCCTATCTTTGCAGTGTCTGCAAGAAGTCAAAGAAAAAAAACACATAGCTAAGCAATGTTTACTGCACTGCAGTGTCTACTTATTTAACATGTAATTGTGATGAGCTCTACAGTCTTATTTAATCAGAAACGTTATTCTTAATGCATTTTCTCTTCCTGGGCTTGTCAGGTAATTATGGTGGAGGACGAAGGGGTTATGATGATTTTGATGGTAAGTCATAAAAGACATTGAGGCGTACCTAAAAGGACTCGGCTCTGAACAGGCGTTGGTCAAATATCCTGTTTTAGGTCCTTGTGGAAATTATGGTGGAGGGGCAGGAAGTTATGGAGGACGATCCAACTACGGGGGTAGAAGCCCTGTGTATGGCAATCAAAGTGGTGGATTTGGTGGCAGTTGCGATGGAGGGTACAGAGGAAATAGCGGAGGTAAAGTCTTTAATTGTCATCAGAACTTTTTGTGTTTCTGTGACGTAAAGGAAAATGGTGCTGTCATTTGTTAGGCTACGGAGGGGGTGGAAATTACAATGACTTTGGTAACTACGGAGGTGGGCATCAGTCCAACTACGGGCCCATGAAGGGAAACAATTTTGGAGGAAGAAACTCAGGTGGACCGTATGGAGGTGAGTGTCAAACACCACTTCATGATGAAGTCGGAACTCAGTTCAGTGTTTCATTCTCAGGCGGCTATGGCTCCGGCAGCAGCAGTGGCGGATATGGCTCACGTCGATATTAAATACCCTGTTGGTAAGTTGTGGTTGGCTGTCGCAGCAGCTCTTGTAGCAAGAGTACAGCGTGAGCGCAGATTAACTGTTTGTTCTATCCTGTATCCATTCAACAGGCTTCAGTTCTAGGATGAGCAAAGGAATTGTAAGGAAAGCTGCAGGTTACGTTGAGGCTGAAAGCATTAGAGCAACACACAAGTCAGACTTTACTGCAGCTAACTGGGACGTGTTTACAAACGAAGGACTGTAAATTATAATCAAGACACGACCCCCCCCAACCCCCATCCACCCCGGATCTTATTGTGATAGATGTTTGCCTGTCATGCAACTTTTCCCTTTTGTGCGTCTGATGTGTGGCGTGTTGTGCCTATGGTGTCAGAGGGTTAAGCGTCATTTCTGCTTTTCTTTCTCTAAGATCTTTTTATTTTGCAATCTTTTATACGGCTTGGATTTCTGTTGATAAATACGTATTTTTAACCGAGAAGAGTTCTAACGGTGGCCCCAGCTGAATCATGTTCGACGAACCCTCATATAAGTCACGTGTTTTGATTTTGTATGTGAAGAACAGTAAATAAGTCCCTCAAAGAAACAGTTTAGATTAGAATGTAGGGAATTGTAGTTTGTTTCAATATTTTCCTCAGCAAAGAATGAATAAAATTGTGTAAGAAAGGCACACGAGGATCAGTCACAGTGGAATACTCTTTGTATGCTATTATAACGGTCAAGGGAATTGTGGGTAGCCATCCATCCCCTCCAGTGTTGAGCCGTGTAGGATTATAGGAGCCACACGCACCTGCAGCATCGCTAGTGTGGACGGTCAGACAGCACGCCCTCAGCACCAGCACAGTGGACCAGTCAGCATTGTGAGAGAGAGAGAAGGGAGGAGGAGGCAGCGTGGAGCACAACGCCAACATGGAGGAAGCTTGCAGTGTGGCGCCTGCTAGTGAGCTAAAGGCTAGTTCCTGATCCTGTTGAGTCAGACATTGAAGTGTACCCAATAGGTTTGAGTCTTGAGGAGGGAGTGAGTATGGCTTTTAAGAGGGGGGGAGGTAAGAGTAACCACTTTGCTTGATTTGCAGATGTGGAAAGAGGCATTCTTGCTGAAAATCTGTAAAGGCACGATAACATGGAAGGGTCTGGATGGGTAAGACCTTTTTCTTTTTTTTTCCCCCAATTATTATCCAAGGCTGCACATGTTGTCATTTATAACTGATCTTGGTGACAGGCGATGTGCCAGAAGATTTTTGGTATTGTTAAGATACAGGTGGTCCTCGGGTTACGGCATTCCGATTTTCGTTTCATGGTTACATCCGTAAACACGAAACTTACTCAAACTCACGCACAGCTACACTATTAATTAGGGCTACAACTCATGACTATTATATTTAGCCGGTTTGGCCAAAGGGCAGCTTGGGTCCCAAGCATGGCTGTTTTTTCATATTCTTATGAGGGGGAAAAAAGAAACTCAAAATAGATACCAAATTATAAGTTATCATATATCATAATAAACTCATGAGAAAGTAATTTTATTAGCAAAGACTTGACATATTAAAGAAAATACTTTAAACAAATATATAGAATTATGAGAAACAAAATGTAAATGTTTAGAAAATTTGTTTTGGGGTCGAAAGTTATATGGGAATAAAGTAGGGACGTTTCATAATAGTGGCCATAATGTAATATTGGTTAATATCAATACAGTATAGTTTTTTTCCCCTAATAATGAAAACAGTGTTATTGTTGTTTTTAAAGGGCTGTGTTTACAGGCCTATAGGCTCTCGAATTTTCCGGCACGCAAATGACCTAAAAACAAAAGGATTGTTACCTGACCTATTTAGTCCAAGAGTTCTTATGTGACTTGTATAAAAGTACTGCCCCGCGATTGACTGGCGACCAGACCAGGGTGTACCCTGCCTCTCGCCAAAGCCAGCTGGGATAGGCTCCAGCATACCCGCGACCCTAATGAGTATAAGCCAACATGTAAATTGTACTTTTATTTCAAAGCACATCTTCATATCATTAAATACAGGTGTCATGTTTAAACAGAAGACGAACCTAATGTAGCCACGTGTAGTTTGGGACCTGGGACCAAAACGAGCTAGCTAGATACAACATCATGCATAAACAAAAATGCCAGAAAGTGGAATGATTTTAAAAAGGTGAGCGATGACACATGCTGACACAGATAGGCTTAGCATGTGACAAGCTGTCATCAATTGACTACACATTCTATGGGCTATTGTTTATTCTCCCGATAACCAAGTGAAAGCCAAGTCAAGATAAGACTTGTCACGCAGCGGAGCTGGTCACATATGCACAACCACCAGCTGGTCTAACAGGTTATTTTGGTGCATGCTTATCAAAATAAAATGCAATGAAACAGATTTGAAATTGTTTTCTAACTATTTGTGGTCAATGTGTGTGTAAATTATGAGAATTATACAGTATGTATACAGCAAATTAATCTATTCATTCAAATCTAAAAAAAATTCAAGTTAAAACCAAACAAACACATNGGAAGTAGCATGCTAGCTAGCTAGTTAGCGTTAGCGCTGTCATGCTAACATGAGCGTGATATGTTTACTACACGGTTGTTTCCGTTTGTTTTAACGTGCATCTTTTGGGGCGCTCACGCGGAGTTGTATGAGGCGGGGGGAATGTTCCATTGTTGAAATAAGCCAGGCCGAGGGTTTTTAAATTCGACATACCTCGTTAGTAGCACGTTGGCCTCGCAGTCAGGAGGTATAGAAAATGGATGGATATGTGTCGTTATGCTAAACGCTCGTTTTCACACAAGCATGTAATGCCATATTTTGTGTCCGGAAATCAAGTGGAACCCAAAGTGTGTCAGAGTTGCATAACAATCCATCCATCCATTTTCTATGCCGCTTATCCTCATGAGGGTGGCGGGGACGCTGGAGCCTACCCCAGCTGGCTTTGGGCGGCAAGCGGGGTACACCCTGGACTGGCCGCCAGTCAATCGCAGCGGCAGACATACAAACATTCACACTCTAATGGACAATTTAGGGTCGCCAGTGAAGCTAACATGCATGCTTTTGGAATGTGGGAGGAAACCGGAGTACCCGGAGAAAACCCACGCAGGCACGGGGAGAACATGCAAACTCCACACAGAGATGCCCAACGGAGATTCGAACCTCTTGACTGTGAGGCCAACATGCTACCCAGTCAGCCACCGTGCGGCCCCATAACAATGCAATGCATGTTTATTTGTGTAGTTACGTGTTTTTCATTGTGTTGTTAACCACGCAGGAGTGTGACGCTAAAGAACCCGAGCAGCTCAGGAAGCTGTTTATTGGCGGCCTGAGCTTTGAAACCACAGAGGAGAGTTTACGGGCCCATTATGAGCAATGGGGTACACTGACAGACTGTGTGGTATGTATTTAAGTATTGCCAGGTGTGATTGATTTCATCGCTCACATAAGGAAAATGCTGATTTCATGACTGGATGTCTATGAACAGTAAACCTTTTTAACTGGTTTGTAGGTGATGAGAGAGCCGGGCAGCAAGCGGTCAAGAGGCTTTGGCTTTGTGACCTACTCCTCAGTGTTTGAGGTTGACGACGCCATGAAAGCGAGACCTCATAAAGTCGACGGCCGAGTTGTTGAACCCAAAAGGGCAGTGTCCAGAGAGGTACCCCAACTGCGCTGCAAGAACCCACATGCTGTACACGTGGCTCTGGTGCTCACAGTGTTTGTGGTCTATGCTTGTTCATTCCTCTCTTGTTTTTAGGACTCACACAAACCAGGCGCTCACATGATTGTGAAGAAGATCTTTGTGGGCGGTATCAAGGAGGACACAGAAGAGTACCACATTCAGGACTATTTTAAAAAATATGGGAAAATCGAATGCATCGACATCATGGAGGAGCGCTCCACGGGCAAGAAGAGAGGATTCTGCTTTGTCACCTTTGACGATCATGATGTCGTAGACAAAATTGTCGGTAAGTGATTGCAGAGTTGATTCGCCATAGAGTAGCTTTAGAGCAGGGGTTTCAAAAGTATTTCTCAAAAGGGTTTCAAATAGGTCCCCCAAAAAGTACAACTGACCAATCTTTCAGTCCAGAGGAACTTTCTTGCCTGCTCCTTCACCTGACAGTGTCTCTTTTGTAAAATTATGTGTTAGATAATTCTGTGTGTTTACCTATTTTCATATTGTGTTTGCACCATGATTGTAGTAGTGGTCCCTGTTGCACAGAATGTGTTGAATTTGTCCACATTTACCTCGCAGCGCAGAAATACCACACAATCAACATGCACAATTGTGAAGTCAGGAAAGCGCTCTCGAAGCAAGAAATGAACGTGATGTCAAATAACAGGGGTACGTAAGCACACAAGATAATTCATACAGGCTTCTTTGCAAATTTTAATAAGATCGACCTCTTAGTATTAGGAAGGAGCGGAGGCTCTGGTAACTTCACGGGCAGAAATAACAATTTTGAAGGTGGCGGCAACTTTGGTCGAGGTGAGTGGTGTAAGCCTGATACAGTGCTGATGCACGGTAGGTAGGTACACAAAATATTCCTTTTTACCGTAGAACCTTTTTGTGAATTTCTCTCGGAGATGAAATGAATAATGTATCGTGTAAGGCTATTGTGTGTATTTATCTGGCAATCTACAATTAGACGACTTCGCATATTCGTGGATTTGTGATGGAAATATGTTTTTGCCAGAAAGCCTGCCATTCTCTGCCTCCCTAAATGGGCAGCTTATTGGTATAAAATACACAATGTGTACAAACAAGAGTACACCAAACCAAACGGTTCCCTTACTCGCGGTGCAAACAAAACACGAGTAACGAATGGTGAATACACAATGTAACAGTACTACACGGACTATGCCGGTTTGGAAATAGATACATTAATGTACGTGCATAACAATATTATTTTATACTAGTTTATAATCTGCAAGGCATGTTGGGTAATTGTGTCTGTGGGCTTCCCCAGCTAGTTGTAAATTGATATGAAATGCCCCAAGAATCGACTGTAACACACATACTTTATAGGAAAACTGCACCTTTTTTTTCCCCACAATCTTTGTATGACATGCGAACACGCGTCTTTCTCTTTTCTGTGCGTTCTGAAGTTATAGAACGGCTAAAAAGAGGCAGTTCAGAATGCAAATAATGGGTCGCACCTATTCCACCTATAAACCCTTCGGAAAAAAACATCCAGAAACCGCCAACAACGCTCCATTTACATAATGTGATCTGCATATTAAACAAACTACACCGATAAATAGTTATCGAAAGGTAAGGCTACATACTGGGGCTGCCACCTCTGCTGTTGTGTTTTTGTTTATGGAAAAGTTACCGCTAGGTGTATGCTTCCTTTCTATGTTGCTATGTGGAATTCATGCAGTTAACAGATTATTAGTCAAATGTAACAACATGAAAAAAATGTTTACGTTAGCCTTCATATTTTATACCGTCTCCACTGCATCCACTTCTTCCTAATGTCTCATGTTGAGGCTACCCCTTTGCAATAATGGTAAAGAAAATATGTGATCCTTGGGCATTGGCTGAGGTTTTTATGTGATGGCATGCATGAGTAACGTCCTATCTTTGCAGTGTCTCCAAGAAGTCAAAGAAAAAAACACATAGCTAAGCAATGTTTACTGCACTGCAGTGTCTACTTATTTAACATGTAATTGTGATGAGCTCTACAGTCTTATTTAATCAGAAACGTTATTCTTAATGCATTTTCTCTTCCTGGGCTTGTCAGGTAATTATGGTGGAGGACGAAGGGGTTATGATGATTTTGATGGTAAGTCATAAAAGACATTGAGGCGTACCTAAAAGGACTCGGCTCTGAACAGGCGTTGGTCAAATATCCTGTTTTAGGTCCTTGTGGAAATTATGGTGGAGGGGCAGGAAGTTATGGAGGACGATCCAACTACGGGGGTAGAAGCCCTGTGTATGGCAATCAAAGTGGTGGATTTGGTGGCAGTTGCGATGGAGGGTACAGAGGAAATAGCGGAGGTAAAGTCTTTAATTGTCATCAGAACTTTTTGTGTTTCTGTGACGTAAAGGAAAATGGTGCTGTCATTTGTTAGGCTACGGAGGGGGTGGAAATTACAATGACTTTGGTAACTACGGAGGTGGGCATCAGTCCAACTACGGGCCCATGAAGGGAAACAATTTTGGAGGAAGAAACTCAGGTGGACCGTATGGAGGTGAGTGTCAAACACCACTTCATGATGAAGTCGGAACTCAGTTCAGTGTTTCATTCTCAGGCGGCTATGGCTCCGGCAGCAGCAGTGGCGGATATGGCTCACGTCGATATTAAATACCCTGTTGGTAAGTTGTGGTTGGCTGTCGCAGCAGCTCTTGTAGCAAGAGTACAGCGTGAGCGCAGATTAACTGTTTGTTCTATCCTGTATCCATTCAACAGGCTTCAGTTCTAGGATGAGCAAAGGAATTGTAAGGAAAGCTGCAGGTTACGTTGAGGCTGAAAGCATTAGAGCAACACACAAGTCAGACTTTACTGCAGCTAACTGGGACGTGTTTACAAACGAAGGACTGTAAATTATAATCAAGACACGACCCCCCCCAACCCCCATCCACCCCGGATCTTATTGTGATAGATGTTTGCCTGTCATGCAACTTTTCCCTTTTGTGCGTCTGATGTGTGGCGTGTTGTGCCTATGGTGTCAGAGGGTTAAGCGTCATTTCTGCTTTTCTTTCTCTAAGATCTTTTTATTTTGCAATCTTTTATACGGCTTGGATTTCTGTTGATAAATACGTATTTTTAACCGAGAAGAGTTCTAACGGTGGCCCCAGCTGAATCATGTTCGACGAACCCTCATATAAGTCACGTGTTTTGATTTTGTATGTGAAGAACAGTAAATAAGTCCCTCAAAGAAACAGTTTAGATTAGAATGTAGGGAATTGTAGTTTGTTTCAATATTTTCCTCAGCAAAGAATGAATAAAATTGTGTAAGAAAGGCACACGAGGATCAGTCACAGTGGAATACTCTTTGTATGCTATTATAACGGTCAAGGGAATTGTGGGTAGCCATCCATCCCCTCCAGTGTTGAGCCGTGTAGGATTATAGGAGCCACACGCACCTGCAGCATCGCTAGTGTGGACGGTCAGACAGCACGCCCTCAGCACCAGCACAGTGGACCAGTCAGCATTGTGAGAGAGAGAGAAGGGAGGAGGAGGCAGCGTGGAGCACAACGCCAACATGGAGGAAGCTTGCAGTGTGGCGCCTGCTAGTGAGCTAAAGGCTAGTTCCTGATCCTGTTGAGTCAGACATTGAAGTGTACCCAATAGGTTTGAGTCTTGAGGAGGGAGTGAGTATGGCTTTTAAGAGGGGGGGAGGTAAGAGTAACCACTTTGCTTGATTTGCAGATGTGGAAAGAGGCATTCTTGCTGAAAATCTGTAAAGGCACGATAACATGGAAGGGTCTGGATGGGTAAGACCTTTTTCTTTTTTTTTCCCCCAATTATTATCCAAGGCTGCACATGTTGTCATTTATAACTGATCTTGGTGACAGGCGATGTGCCAGAAGATTTTTGGTATTGTTAAGATACAGGTGGTCCTCGGGTTACGGCATTCCGATTTTCGTTTCATGGTTACATCCGTAAACACGAAACTTACTCAAACTCACGCACAGCTACACTATTAATTAGGGCTACAACTCATGACTATTATATTTAGCCGGTTTGGCCAAAGGGCAGCTTGGGTCCCAAGCATGGCTGTTTTTTCATATTCTTATGAGGGGGAAAAAAGAAACTCAAAATAGATACCAAATTATAAGTTATCATATATCATAATAAACTCATGAGAAAGTAATTTTATTAGCAAAGACTTGACATATTAAAGAAAATACTTTAAACAAATATATAGAATTATGAGAAACAAAATGTAAATGTTTAGAAAATTTGTTTTGGGGTCGAAAGTTATATGGGAATAAAGTAGGGACGTTTCATAATAGTGGCCATAATGTAATATTGGTTAATATCAATACAGTATAGTTTTTTTCCCCTAATAATGAAAACAGTGTTATTGTTGTTTTTAAAGGGCTGTGTTTACAGGCCTATAGGCTCTCGAATTTTCCGGCACGCAAATGACCTAAAAACAAAAGGATTGTTACCTGACCTATTTAGTCCAAGAGTTCTTATGTGACTTGTATAAAAGTACTGCCCCGCGATTGACTGGCGACCAGACCAGGGTGTACCCTGCCTCTCGCCAAAGCCAGCTGGGATAGGCTCCAGCATACCCGCGACCCTAATGAGTATAAGCCAACATGTAAATTGTACTTTTATTTCAAAGCACATCTTCATATCATTAAATACAGGTGTCATGTTTAAACAGAAGACGAACCTAATGTAGCCACGTGTAGTTTGGGACCTGGGACCAAAACGAGCTAGCTAGATACAACATCATGCATAAACAAAAATGCCAGAAAGTGGAATGATTTTAAAAAGGTGAGCGATGACACATGCTGACACAGATAGGCTTAGCATGTGACAAGCTGTCATCAATTGACTACACATTCTATGGGCTATTGTTTATTCTCCCGATAACCAAGTGAAAGCCAAGTCAAGATAAGACTTGTCACGCAGCGGAGCTGGTCACATATGCACAACCACCAGCTGGTCTAACAGGTTATTTTGGTGCATGCTTATCAAAATAAAATGCAATGAAACAGATTTGAAATTGTTTTCTAACTATTTGTGGTCAATGTGTGTGTAAATTATGAGAATTATACAGTATGTATACAGCAAATTAATCTATTCATTCAAATCTAAAAAAAATTCAAGTTAAAACCAAACAAACACATTTTTAAGGTGTGGTGTGATTTTTGCATTGGTATGCAAAGGTTTGGCCACCCCTGTAATTTTCAAGATTTTTCTTTTTGTAGATCATTAGTAGTTTGGAGCAGCAATTTCAGTTAAATATATCATATTGCAGAGAGGGATATTTGAGAAATGAAATGAAGTTTTTAGGATTTAATAGAAATGTGTAATGAACAAAATTAGGTAGGTGCATAAATTTGGGCACCCCAACCAAAAAAATTACATCGATATTTAGTAGATCCTCCTTGCAGAAATAACAGCATCTGAACACATCCATTGAGGGCATGGATTTTGGTTGACAGTATCTTTTGAGTATTCTTCTTTACAAAACAGTCAGGTTTGATCGTTTCTGAGCATGGACAGCCCGCTTTAAATCACATCACAGATTTTCAATCCTATTCAGGTCTGGGGACTGAGATTCTATTCCAGAATATTATACTTGTTCCTCTGCATCTTCGTAGAATCTGCTGATACTGACTGGAATCCATAAGACCTTCAATTTTAACAAGATTGTCAGTACCTGTCCGGGCCACACAGCCCCACAGCACGATCGAGCCACCACCAAATTTTACTGTGGATAGCGTTTTTGTCTTTTAATGCTATGTTCTTCATCCAACATGCACCGGCCCGTTACGTCCAAATATCTCTTATTTTAGTTTAATCACTCAACAGAACCTTGTTTCAAATGAAGCTGGCTTGTCCAAATGTGCTTTAGAATACCTCAAGCAACTCAGTTTGTGGCATGTGCGCAGAAAACAGCTTCTTCCTCATACTGCAACCCCTTGTCCAATGTGCGCTGAATAGTTGACTGATTCACAGTCACACCATCTGCAGCAAGATCATGTTGTAGGTCTTTGGGTTGAGTTTGACTGTTTTCACCATCTTTCGACTCTGCTTGTCTGAGGTTTTTCTTGGCCTTCCACTCCGGGCCTTAACCAGAACTGTGATTATGGTCTTTCATTACCTCACTGTTTCTCTGACAGCTGGACTCTCTCAGCCTGCTTTTTGTATCCTTCCCCCAAACCATGATGTTAAACAATCTTTGTTTTCAGGTCATTTGACTGTCGTTTTGAAGCTCCCACGTTGCCACACTTAGGAGAAGATGCAAAGAGGATGACTGGCATGATCTGTGTATGTAGGTCAATGTTCAATGAGCTTACCAAACAATTTTTGTGTCGCAATAATTAGTGCTAAAGGTAATCAAATCAATAAAACAAGGGTGTCTAAATTTATGCACCTACCTAATTTTGTGTAATTATTGCACACTTCCTGCAAATCCTAAAAACTTCATTTCGCTTCTCAAATATCACTGCATTTGTCTTCTCTATGATATATTTAACTGAAATTGCTGTTCCAAACAACTAATGATTTATAAAGGAAAATCTTAAATTATCAGTGGTGCCCAATCTTTTGCTTGCTACCGTATGTAGCGGAAACCCGGATAAGAGAAAATAAAACAAGACTCGAGTTTGTTGCTGTAAATGTGTTTAGGTGCGAGGGGAGCTGAGTTGGGGTCGGCCTGTAACTTGGCCTGGGTTATGGCCGCAACAGTAGTTCGTTGTAGGGTTTATTTTCCTGTTGTGAGAGTTTTCAAACCTGCAATAAAAGCCTCTTGTTCCGGTGATCAAGTCTCGTGCCTGCATGTCTCGCCCAAAATTAGCATGACATTACTGACACATAGTAACTGGTGTATAATACATAACAGCATATCATCACAAATCTTTGAATGTGTCGTTTGGATGCTTTTATAGTTTGCATTTGTTTTTATGCTTAAATGCTTCATTTAGTGGTAGCGTCAACATTCTAATCTGTAAGAATGGACATTTGTCTCACATTTAAAGGACTATTTAAAAAAAAAAATGAATTCAGTATTTGGGCCATGACCTGACTGAAGTTGAACTTTATGAAAGGTGAACTATTAACAACCTTTCGAAAGGAGTAGTTTTGACCGAGTAATTACTTATAATGGCTGGTCCTGTTAACTTAATAGCAAGTAATTGTCAAGTATTTAGCCCACTTCTTAGACAACAAAGGCCAGACCATGGGAATATAGACATAAAACCTTTTTTTTTTATTTATAGAAAAATAGTTTATTCAAATAGGTATTCTAAACAACTAGCATAGTTGATCTTGACTCAAAAATTCCAAAAACTGTAATTACAGGATGAGGTCCTTTCAACATAATTGCATTTAACAGGAACACAAACTGCCATTTTCATTTAGCCTCACCTGACATTTATAATAGGGCAGACTTGGCATAAGATAAATGACGACTCATTAAAACGCCACCTTTGGCCTATCCTGCCCGTTTGGGCTCTTTCCATTTCTGGTAACGTTGCTGTATTGAAACGTGTTTAGATGAAATGTTGAGCAATATTAAATATTCTTACTTCCAATATCTAACCTTCATTTTCAATAATTCAATAATGGACAATGTGGTGCGGACATTACTTCCTAGTGCGAACCAGGCATTCATCGTATGAATACGTTTGTCTTCGTTCTATAGCGTTTCCAGTTGCACGTCACGTCGAGTATGTCGAGCGATGGCTTACCAAGTGTGGAGTGAATGAATAACGACCTCAGTGTAACACCAAACACAACCCAGCAATTAGAAAGGTACGGTCACATTACAGTACGTAACCCTGATAAAAGGTGTAACTCCAACGATTACTACTTTGCAATATGTCAAGTATCATGTGGTCTGGAATACAAAAAAATCAGTTTGAGTCTTAAGTCATCAAGTTAAGTCAGCATTGTCACGTCTGGTAAAGTCACCGGTCAGATTTTGTTTTTTGAAACTATTTTTACCTTTTACCAGTGTCTGTTTGAGCACACACATGCACACAATGTGGGCTTGGAGGGTAAAGGTCGTGTTTGTGTGAAAGTGCATGTAGGGCAAATAGCGATTGTGTAAAAGCTTTGCCTTTTAAGAACGCCGCCGCAGTCCAACCAATGTGGGATTGTCATGCGGGTTCGCATCGGGCATTCTTCTGTACTGCATGTCAACAATTGTGGCCTTTGTTGTGCAACACAAACGCAGCATGTGTGACCTCAGTGACGTACGTATTCAAAGATTTAGGTTACTGTACAAACAGTGCTGTTAATTAAGGCAGGCTGATTGGGGAAAACAGTTGAAACTGATAAAAGGTTTTTGGGTTTTATTGCTGCACAAAATTCCATTCAGTCCAGAACCAAGTAGATGTGGTAACTTATGTAGTAGTTTTTAGACCAGGGCTGTCCGTGTTTTTTTGATAGTCTGTGGTAAATTTATTACAAGCAAAAATAAGACAACTTGCAGAAATTCCTCAAGAATAAAGTAAAAATAAACAGAAAGATGTCAATTTAGTAGCGTAAGGTTACATTTTATTTGTTACTTTATTTTTAAGTCATATTATGAAAAGGTTGCTTTTTTGAAAATAACGTTGCAGAAAAAGTTATCAAGCAATTAGAAGAAGAAATTGTGTAAGAATAAAGCTGAACTAGTTGGACAATTAAAAGTAAAATACAAGAAGAAAAACTCCTGGTATTTTACGAGAATAAAGTATAAAATATCAATAGAAATAAGTTGTGTTCTAAAAAAAAAAGGGAAAAATGTCATTTTAATAGCAGAGTGGAAATATTAAAGAATATAAAAGTTTTAATGAGAAAAAAAAATTCAAAATATAAGCAAGAAAATGTACACATTTGATAAAGTTGGAATATTCTGATTTTTTAAAATGCAAAATGGGTTGGGAAAAACATTTTATGAGAATAGTCAGAATATAATAAAAAATTAATAAAGTTTAAATATTCTGAAAATTAAAAAAAAAACACAAATGGGGAGGGAAAACAGCTGTAATTTTATTAACATAAAGTTAAATTTATGGGACTAAAGGCAAAATATACCGATGAATGTCTAAGATTATTTGAGAATAAAGTTTAAATACTTGGACATTTAAAAAGAAAATTGGAAAAAAACAGCTGAAATTTTTTATGACAATGAAAGACAAAATATGTATTCGAATGAGAAAAGTTCCAAAGCATAAACTTGTGATATTTCAAGGAAAAATGTCATTACTGGCAGGCCGGAAATCTATTTTTAAGTCATGACATGAGAGGGGAAAAGTTACAATTTTGGAAAATTAGGTTGGGTAATAAAGTCAAAATTTACTAAGATTAGAGAAGAAAGTTATTAAATATTTGGGGGGGGGAGACAAGAGCCAAGACTGAAATGCATACCAATATGCTTTTGGCCCCTTATATCACAAAGCTTACATAGTCACACACCATCAAAGAGTGTACTGTACAGACATCCATCTGGCATCCATCTGTTTGAAGTCCTATACAAGGGGGTCGTATAGCTTTAGGAAGGCTTTATTGAAACTGCACAGCAAATCATAGGGGCTAGTTATAAAACACAGAAACAATATCTATACAGTATATTTACACTTACAGTAACCTCAAATGTAATGTATATGTACAAAGGATCAGGAATAGAATATGAAGAGTAAAAAAGGGATAAAATATCAAAAATATTACCACAGGAAGGAAGAAACTATACAATAGTTCTAGTGATGCGTAAAGCTGAGGAAGTTATTGCATAGTGCTACTACATGAACGCTGTACCTCGTCTGAGGAGGCGGTCTTAGCTCTTGATAAAAGTCTTTTTAGTGCGAGGGACGAGGAAGACGCTGCCTTCAGTGGACTGCTGCAGCGAGAAATCGGACGGGGAGATGGCGTTGCCGCTCTCGTCTCGCAGCATGCTGAACACCTCCAGGTAGAGGCTGTTCAGCTGCTTTTTCATCTCTCGGAGGCCGCTCATGTTGCGCAGCTTCTCGCCCAGCAGGCGCTCTTTCTCCTCCTTGAGCGAGTCCAGGTCGTGCTCCAGCCCCACGATGTTCTCCATCTTGCGCTTGCGGCAGTTCTGGGCTGCCACTTTGTTCTTGCCGCGGCGGCGGATGTCTCTGACCAGGGCCAGCTGGGCCTCGTTCAACTGGTTCTTGGACATCAGCTCGTTGAAGTCGTCGACGGGAAGGTTTATGATCATGTCGACGGTGAAGGGGATCTTGAGGGCCTTGGCCTTCTGCTCGTCTCTCGAGAGACGCACATCAGAGCTTCTCTTGCGCTTGTCTTTGGTGAAAGGGCCGGAGCTGTGGCCGCTCTCCTCGGCCGACTCCATCTTCTCCAGTTTGAGGAGCTTGTCCTTCTCGATTTGAGGCTGGTCCGCTAACGTGGACAGAGGCACGACGTGCTGAACGTCGTCAGGTTGGAAATTTAATGAGAACATCTCAGAGTAGTCGGACTCTACACTGCCGGGGTTCTGGTCCATGTCTTCCAAATCGGAATCACTGTAAGCAAAGCCCTCATCTCCGTAAAGAGATTTTCCAGGTGAGAAAGTGTGGGGACTTGTACTTGAAGACAGTCCAGAGTCTACATCCGGCACTTCTGAACACATGTTGTGTCTGCCTCTCTCAAACGCGTCGCCGGGTGACAGGCTGTACAGGTTTTGGACATCAGACATGACGTTGCACTCGTCTCCCTCCAGGTCTGGCTGACCGGTGCTCTCCTCCAACACGGTGACAGGGTAAAAACTGCTGCAAAAACTACCGAGGCTGAAATTGGTGTTTAGCGGGGGAGCTTCTGCCTTGATTTGGCTCAGGTTGTCTGGTGGGGCCACACTGGAAGCGGAACCCTCAAATGTGGAAATAAAATCGTTTGAAGTGTTTTTTTCCTTGTCCGCAAGACTGGACATTGGGTAAAAGGTGTAGTTTGGATCCTGTGCTTCTGCCCCTGGATAGCTTGCAGTCTCAAGTGTGTCTTCCATTTGTTGGCTCAGACACTGCTGGGGGTGGCAAAAAAAGATCAATAACAAACATTTAACAAAATACATCTTTTATTTAAAAAAATTAATAAAATGTTAAAGTATAAAAAAGTTATTCTTTTTAAAATTATCACTTTAAACGTCTACATTTGTCCAGTAAGGGATGCAGAAATGCTGAAGATGGAAATTGAATCATGCAAGGCTGAACTCTTAACCTCTCAAGCACATTTCAAACAAGCCTGTCAGCACAAGTGACTGATCTGCAAACAATGTGGCCAAACCTCACTCATTACCCCGAGCACTTACTCGCACTTTGGTAATTTCTTACAAAAGGAAACGGTTAAAGATTGCCACACTACTGTAGCACTGCCAACATCAAGCTGGACACGTGCATGCCAAAACCTTATGCAACTGGAGCTAGGTGTGCGCGCGCGCGCGCGTGTGTGTACGTGCGAACTGTGCACATACACACGACCCAAGGCCAAAGCTCATACCTGCAGCTCGGGAAGAGACAGCAGCTCCATCCAGGCCTGCTCCGTATCAAGCGACATCCTTGGCGGCTGGGGTGCAGGTGAAAGCGTAAGTGAGGGAAAAGATGGCTGCTCGGGCGACATCATAACGACGCTGTTGCCGTTGCTGCTACCGGCGGCTGTAGATGCGGTTGCAGTCGCATCCAGGCGGACTGAGGCATCCTATGAGGTAAAAGCACGTGGTTGTGCCCGTTTTACAAAAGCTGTGTCGAAGTCAGTGATGATGAAAGACATGGTATGCTTTTCTTACCTCAGTTTCCTCTACGGGAAACGTCTCTGCAAGGAGCTGCAAGCATTCGTCAAATGACAAAGTCTCCGGGTTCTGCTGTGTGAAGCTGACCTCCTGCAATAGAGGTAGATATTTAGCAAACTCATGTAAAAATTGCTAAGGCCGCACAGGACACCGCCACCTTTGCCTTACTCGCGACAAAGCGGTCACCTAGCGACTGCAAGGCCGCAGCCTATCAAAGCAAACAGGAGTGGCTGGGGCCTTGCACGTGCGAGCTCATTCACATGCACGCTACCTGTGTGATCTCCAGAGGCGTGGCAGCAGACTGCAGAGGGGCGCTGGGCAGAGGACGCGGCACGTACTCTCCTGTCTCTTCGTCGAGCTGCAGCTGCGCCAGCAGGGCCTTCTCCTTTTCCCGGAGGAGGTGCAGTTTCTTTTCCTCCTCCAGCTCCTGCTGCCTCTGCAGCTCATACTCCTTCTGGCGGTGGCTATAGTCGAACACCTCACGCCTTGCGCCTAGATCGATGTCCTGCCTCCACAGTATGTCAATCAGGTCCATGTTCTGGGAAAGAGGTTAGGTTGAGATGAAAGGTGAAAGAAAAAAACATGAATGGAGTCAACTTGCTGTGAGCACCTGCCACACCCTGTCCATTGTTATAAGTTCACGGCGGCATTAATGTCACAAGGAAGGAGCATGAATAATAAACAGCCTTCTCTCTTTACCCTGTTGCCAACACACACACACACACACACTTCATTCCTCCCTTGATACTCTTCTTGCCAAGTACATGCATGTCACACTACATTCCCTCTTAAACCATACCTTAAAAACCCTTTTTATACTGTCAAACTTTGGTTTCGTGAAACATTTACACAGTTGCCATTTTCGTTCAATATTGCATGAAACAAAGTTTGCGTTTCCGTTTGCCCTGCGCTCTGTCGTTCCGTGTAACGATTGCTTAAACAAAGCATCCCAAACCATGCAATGCTGACCGGCTGCCTGTGCATGTTTTCATCATATGCCACAATTTTGCGGAAATTTTGCCTTGGTTTTTGTACACTGTCAATTTTCGCACAATACTGCACCTTAAGGAATTAGTGCATTTTTCCTTGTGCTGTATCTTTCTGACATGGAGTGGTCAGACAAATGCTCAGACAAAGCACCCTACGCATTTCTGACCCATTGCTTGTGCATTTTTTATTATATATTTGCCACGATCTTCAAACATTTTTGTCAGGATGTCTCGGTTTTTGTATAACCCGTTTTCATGTGATTTGCTTTTTGTCGACAATTGTACACTGTCAGGGTTTTGGATGATTCAGTTTTCCTCAAAAAACTTTACCCACACCTTGCTTTTTTTGTCATATGCCACAATTTTCATATGATTCATTTTTGCCAAATTTTGCCTCAGTTTTGTACTCTATTTCATACACCACCTTTTTCCATATGATTTGTTTTTTGTCAAAAATTGTTGCAAAAGTTTGGATTGGGTTTGTATACTGTCTCGATTTTTTGATGATTTGGTTTACCTTGAAAATGTAACCTCAGTTTTTATACACTGTCTCAGTTTTCGTACATCCGTTTGCCGTATACTGCATCATTTTGCGAATTGGAGTGACCACAAGGCTCCTTATGCGGTGCTGGCTGTCTGCGTTTTTTTTTTTAAATATGCCACAATTTTAATATGATTTTTTATTATGATTGTGATTTATGTTCATATTTGTGGTGGTCTGGAACAGATTGTTTGGCTTTACAATTTTTCCTAGGGAAAAAATTGTGTGTACAAACTATGTTATCATGGAAATATGACTAAATAGTGTTGCTTTGTGTATAAATACGACCTAATAGACAAAAAATGTTCCTACTTAAGCCAATTTTACGTATTTTTGTCTAAATTAACCATTTTCAATTGTTTCATTTTTCAGGCATTCAGCAGGCGCATTCAAAAATATGCAGTATTCACCCTGGTCACTAGGTGTCAGTAATGCTCAGTAAGACACACAAGCACCAGACTTGATTGCCGCAACAACAGGCTTTTCTGGCAGGTTAGAATTACAGCAAAATATAACTCAACTCTGAACCGCTGACGTCACTTCCTGTCTGCCCCCAACTCAGCTCTTTTAGCATCGGGACACATTTACAGCAAAATACATATGCACGAGTCAAGTTTTCTATGCTCCCAACTATAAAAATATTCAATATTTTTAATTAATTGTCCTACTTTTATTAGTAAAGAATATGCATATTTAAGCAAATTTGACACATTTCCCCCCCCTAAATTAAGCATTTTCAATTCAATTTGGAGCATTCAGAAGACGCAATCCAAGACTATGTGATGATGTGTAGTATTCTACACTGGTCACTAGTAATGCTACTGTAATATTCAGTGAGAAACACAAGCGCCGGACTTGCTCAAGGGAACAACAGACTTTAATGGCAGGTTTGAATTATGCCATGATAAATCTCAACTCTAAATGCCCAATGTCATTTCCTGTCCACCCCCAGCTCATATCAGAACACATTTACAGTAACATACGCAAGTTATAGGGGTGTTGTTTCGCGACGGGAGGGCTTTAATAATGTTAAAAATCATATTTACAAGGTTGTAAACAGTTTTTCTATGCTGCAACTACGCATTTATAAATAAGGAGTCCTACTTTGCGGAAATTGCCTTATGACGGTTGGGTTAGGAACCAATTAATCGCGATTAAAGGAGAGATTAATGCAGAAGTAGGAAATAACACTTTACAAGCTGACCAATCGCAGCCTTTATGCTCCACGTCAGCGCAGCTTGAGGATTTTTTGACTCGGTGAAATTGAAACAATTGCAACAAAATGCGCACCCATGTACAGAAAATGCCTAAATGTTAGCAGATCTGCAAGCAATCTGTGTGAGGTTTGTGTCTTTATGTAGTTGACAGCATTATTTGAATAAGTGCTATCTTTTCACCAGATGAGTGTTTGCAACTCGTCAAGCTACCACATTTCTATATTCCCATTTAATGTTTACACATAAAACATGACTGGACAGCACTAAAAGCTAAAGAGATTTGATTTAAGAAGATGGTTTTAAAGAAGGACACTCAAAGATAAACCTCACAGTGCACTTCAGAGTTCACAGCCAAAATTTATTAACCTAAGGAAACCATTTCACAAGGCCCCGGAATGTTGCGTAAACCCAAAATGTGACTTGTGTCAAAATGTGGATGAAAACCCATGTTGCTTTCAAATACATCTCAAAGAAGGGCCTGGAAGCGAGGCGGCTGTAGGCCCCAAATACTGTGTACGCACTCTTGCCTCAGTGTTGCATCACCTGGCTGATGCCAAGTTTCCTCATAAGGACATTCGCCCCCATCAGGACGGCTGGTCGTCTACCAGACATCATGGCAGCTCCCGAAATGAGGAAGAGCGGGGATGTCACAACCCAATTTCTATAAAAGTCAGCGATATCTTACCAAGGACAAGTCACACACCCTGCTGGTCTTTATCTCACGAGACAGATCATATGAGCGACTTTAAATAACAATCTCATGTCTGACAGGCACTCCTTTCCCTGGAATTGTCTGTGAAGCGGCTTAAATATACACCAAAAAACGTGAACAACATGGCTTATACTATGCATTTAGGTTACGGAAAACCCAAACTGTACAAACCGTCACAAAGTCTCACTTGGCAACACGACAAGGAACTAGTGGAAGGAAATACTTCGGTATTTCCCGCTCTAACTTCTTCACTTAAGAGGGAGTGAACGTTTAAACGCATTACTAATACTTCAGTCGCACTCAAACACTAGAGCGGGTGAGAGTTGAAAAGTGTGTTTGCCGTCTGGGTTGTTCATTGAACTCTTCCTTGCAGCATGGGCCTGAAAGGAGCGCTTGTTAGTTTGCCTCTTTTATCATCTATCAGCAGACACACACACTTGACCACACATGATGGGACAGACATGTTCCAAAACAGCCCCTGATCCTTACACGTTTGCAGCGCCACATTACTTCTTCACAGTCATCGTAGCTTCTCTTTTGTGCCAGGTTTGGTCACTGTGTAAAATGATGCACTTTGCCGAAGAATCAAAGGCTGCTAAGGCCATTTTGATATTTATTTAAAAATTAAAAAAACATAGTTTGTACACATCTCTTATATCGTGCATAACAAACAAACTGTATCATTCCGTGGAATTGAGCGCCCAAACAAATCACACGTTCATGTGCATTTTGTATCAAGCGCGACTGTCAAACAATCCATCATGGGGCCAAGGAAAGTTGCGAGTGCCAGCACTTCGATAACGCTGGTGAGAAACACTATTGAAATCAAGAAACAACTTATCGGCGTCCCAGCCTTTCCTTCCTCGCCAACAAGAGTCTTCAATAAAAAGTCAAAGTGATGGTCAGTGTTCATTTCAGCCTTTTCAGTCCTGGTTTGTTTGTATTTTTGCATTGTTTGTGCATGGTAAGATAACAATGCTCTAATCAGGAATGGATTCATTGGATAGACATGATTTCCTATGGGAAAATTTGCTTTGGTTTTCATATGTTTTGGTTTTTGAACAAGCAGCAACAACTGTGTATGTATTATGGATGTAAGACAACTCATACTTCCAGCTTATTATTGTTAATTTATGTCTGTTTTGCTGACACATCTAGTTTTTTGGTTTAATTTGCCCCCGGATGACGCTTGATGTAACAGTTCAATTTAGTGTTTTGCTTGGCTGTTATATTGGATAGAAAACAACCTATAATACGCGCACACAAAAAAAGTAAGCATTGTTTTATTTTATTTAAACAAACTCAGTTGGGTTTAATTGGATGGTGAAAGTGAACGTAGGCATGTTCTAGCACAGGGCATGGGAACATTTTAGGCTGAGAGAGCCATGAATGTCGCATATTTTCAAATGTATTTTCATGAGAGCCATGTGCTATTTTTAAAAGGTGAATACAACTAAAAGTTTGCCAACAATTTTAGAAGTCTCTGAAGTGGATCGAAGGTTGTATATTTACAATGTTATTTTTAACACTATGATGAAATGTTACTTATTTTACTTTCAAATGAAAACAATACACAAAACTTATTTTCTTCATAACTTTATGGCCATATTTTTTCTTCAACCTAATAGTCCAAAAATTATCACACTATAGATTTTTTTTTATATTGCGAAATTTAAAAAATAAAAATGAACTGAATTGTTTTTATAATAATATTACTAATTATTTTCAATATCTGCTGTTTTTTTTCCAATGTTTGCATCTTATGACTTTATTCCTGTAATATTTTGACTTTATTCTCATAATTTTATAACCTTTTCCACAACCTAACTATCTTTTTTTTTGTTGGATTACAATTTTTTTTCCTCCTAGTATTTTAATGTTATTTTTTGCAAAATGACTGCTCATTTTTTATTTGATACTGTTTCCTTTTGTTTTTTTTTTGTTTTTTTTAAAACAATTTTAGATTGTCCTGCCAATAAATCAATCGGACCGCACTTTCAACACCCCTGTAGTAAAGCATGATATGTTACGAATATCTTGCGGAAAAACTCCATTCAAATAAATAAATGTTATGGCGTTTAGAAACTTCTGAGAGCCATATGTGGTCATCAAAAGAACCGGATCCGGCTCCCGAGCCATAGGTTGCCTTCCCGTTCTTGCACGGTCCATTTAGAGTCAAATACACAACGTCGACTTTCCTGCCCCCATGCGAGCTTCTTGCTGAGATGTTTAGTTCCAGAAGCCTCGTCCTAAGTTGCGTTTCAGCTGACACTGTTAGTCTGGTTGGAACTGGTTCCGCCCCCACGTTATTCGCCTTAGCAGATAGAGATCATATGTCTTCTGCCAACTTGAACGCCAAAACAACGCCGCCTTTCTCTTTAACGTGACGAGGGGAAGGCAAGCGTGCTCTTTCTGTGCTTACTTCCCGTCAGGAATGTACGTCACAACTTCACGAGGGGCGACGCCGACCAAAACGTACATTGTCGCGTGTTTTTACGTAAGTTAGCCACGCCGTATTCAAGGTAAGCGTGTACGAGGTAGCCCCGTACATTTTCAACAACCTGCCGTGTTGTGTACCTGCTGGCCGGAATGCATCACCTCCATTTCCATCATCACGGACATCTGGCCCGCCGCTAACTCGCCTCAAAACGGCCAAAATGGTTTAGTCTCCTCGGTCTTTCGGTGGGGAGGGGGAAGAGGCAAAAAATCCAGCAGATAGTCCGTGTCGGTGTCTGAATTGTGGGGAAAATATTGCTTCCTCTTATCCAACCAACGTTACCAGAAATTCAAGCCCTGCCCACAAAGCCGAGCTTCCGCTCCCGGGTCGTCCTCCGCCCCCTGTCGCCGGTCCACATGCCACTTGCGGGCCGGCCCAGCTCGGCACCTTATCTAGCGATGGGAATTACGGCTCTTTTTAAAGATCCGGCTCCTTCGGTTCGGCTCACTACAAAGAGTCGCCTCCGAAACGGCGCTTCAGCTAGTTAGATTAATCCATTTAAACAAAGAACAATGCACAAAATTAATTACTAATGAAAAAAACGGTTGTTTTTGAAAAAAATGTATTATATAAAATACAAAAACCTAGGATTTACAATTCAATGTTTAACTACTGTATTTTATTTTCCCATTGCACTGATGGGTAAACATTTTTGCAGGTTGTTTGTGGAGCCGGCTCGATATAAAATGATTTTCATGCGGGGTGTGCATTCTGCCTTTGTGTCGTCAATAAAATTGAAACGGTTCCAAATTTTACTTCTTCCTTCTTCTCCTGGTCTCTTTTTTTTAAACTGCCGATCTCGTTGGCCCTGGCTCTTTTTCTCTCGTGGGTTTGGAGTTGCCGCTGCGAGTTGAACTATCGCCTCTGCTCCTTCTGCTCCGCGCGTGCAAACACACATTGACCAATCACGTGTGAGAGAGAGAGCGAGCGAGGAAACAGGCTTGAGACACCGCGAGAGTTGGAGCGTGAGAGAGAAATACAGAGAGAGCGAGAAAGAGAAGAAAAAAAAAACACGGTTCCCAGTCAGGAGTTGGCTCCCGTCGTTCACTTCAAAGACTCGGCTCTAAGAGCCGTTTCGTTCGCGACCGACACATCACTAACCTTAACCCAATGATTACAGAATTAAATGTCTTGTATGCACGTATGTACTGTTAATAGCAGCCACATTTCACTCACTATTAGTTACATCATGGGTAATTTCATTAAGTTAATTGTCGACTTTAAATTGTCCAGGGTGTTCCACGCCTCTCGCCCGAAGTCAGCCGGGATAGGTTCCAGCCTTCCTCCGCCACCCTAGTGAGGATAAGCGGCGTGGAAAATGGCTGGTAGTTTCTCAGCGCCCTCTGCTGGTTATTGAGTGCAAACTAAGAACGGATTGTTAGGGTTGCTTGAGTTAGTTGATATCTGTATCGTTGCAGATTTGTCTTGACAGTGACTTCACAAAAAAGCGAGATAATAATTTTCAGGTTATCCGGATCATAGTTGTAAACTGGCCTGATGCACCAGCTCACACACATTAGGGGTGCCTCAACCGCTTAGACACAGGGCCGCATACTAAAGAATCTAAGGACGTGCGGGGCCTCGGAAAACAGGTAAGTAAGCCTGTCTTCGCCCCACTCCTTTTCGAGCCAGATCGTTTTCTGTCTTTGTGTGTATTTTGTTCTGTTCTGTGTATTTGTGGGGCTCCAAATAAATAATCAAATCAATATTGATGCAGGTTCTACTTGGCGCTTGTTGCATTTGGCCGAGTGCCAAAGTTACACAATGCTTGAAGTTACTAGTAGAAATGTAACTCGGGCATATGGATGTACTGGAAGATAAAGGGTTGACTGGGTTTCATGCTTAAGTTATAATGGTGTTCCACCTCAATATGCAAAATGCCTATACATTATTGATGGGTTGTATAAATGCGACAAAATGGTGGTATTGTGACAACCTGGCTGACGGGTTGGGACAAAGACAATCGAGGACACCTGAGAACCCCAAGAGCCTCAGCATGGCCGTCACAGGATTAAGAGGTGGATTACGTCCCCACTGAAGGCCCAGGTAACAAATGCATGACCCATCACTACTTAACACGTATCCAATCACAACCATATATTTTTAAGATCTCGTCTCCAAATAAAAGAAAACACTGCAGACATAAGGATCTGCATTTTTGCCTATCTAAAAGTATGGCGGTGAAAAAGCACACTGGTCAACCTCAATCCCTGACCCTTTAGGAGTCACGCTGGACATTGAGTTGACAGTTAGGGCTTTCAGCCCGATGGCTAGCACCTCTTGATTCTCATTCTGCAGTTCCAGGTTCTGAACGCCCGTGTAACAGGTCCCAGCCTGTGCAGCTGTGTGGATAGGTTGGTGAGCCTCACTCCATGATGCCGTAAGAGTCGCGCTGGACATCGGGTTGACAGTTGGGGCTTTTAACTCGATGTCCAGTACCGCTCTCAACTCTCATTCTGCGGCTGCAGATTCAGAACGTCGATGTAATGACAAAGCAAAAGTAAGTTGATAAACCTCAATATCTGACGCCTTAAGAGTCGCGCTGGACATTGAGTCGACAGCTAGGGCTTTTACCTCTATGGCTAGTTCTGCAGCTCCAGGTTTCAAACGCCTGTGTGACGGGTTCCAGCCAGTGTAACTATCTACATACTCGGGTGAGCCTCACTTCCTGACGCTGTAAGATTTGTGCTGGACGCCGAATTGTCAGTCCAGGCTTTTAGTTTGATGACAAATCGCACTCTCCACTCACATTCTGCGGCCTCAGGTTCAGAACTGACATGTAACAACGCAAAAAAGTACATTGTAAACCTCAATCTCTGGTGCTTTAAGAGTCATGCTGAACATCGAGTTGACAGCTCGGGCTTTTAGCTCAATGGCTAGCACCCTTGATTCTCATTCTGCAGAGTGCCTGTGTAGTCGGTGCCAGCCAGTGCAGCTTTGCAAATACAGTGGTCTACCTCACTCCCGACGCTGTAAGGGTTGCGCTAGAGATCGAGCTGACGGTTGGGGATTTCAGTTGGATGGCTAGTAGCGCTCTTAACTCTCATTTTGCAGTCCAAGTTTCAAAACACCTTTGTAACAATGAAACAAAAGTACAGTGGTGTGAAAAACTATTTCCCCCCTTCCTGACTTTTAATTCTTTTGCATGTTTGTCCCACAAAATGTTTCTGATCATCAAACACATTTTAATATTAGTCAAGGATAACACAAGTAAACACAAAATGCAGTTTTTAAATGAATGTTTTTATTATTTAGGGAGAAAAAAATCCAACCCTGTGTAAAAATTGCCCCTGCACCTAATAACTGCTTGGGCCACCCTTAGCAGCAATAACTGCAATCAAACGTTTGCGATAACTTGCAACAAGTCTTTTACATGCTCTGGAGGAATTTTGGCCCACTCATCTTTGCACAATTGTTGTCATTCAGCTTTATTTGAGGCTTTTCTAGCATGAAGCGCCTTCTTAAGGTCATGCCACAGCATCTCAATGGGATCCACTGAGAGGCCACTCCAAAGTCTTCATTTGGTTTTTCTTCAGCCATTCAGAGGTGGATTTGCTGGTGTGTTTTGGGTCATTGTCCTGCTGCAGCACCCAAGATGGCTTTAGCTTGAGTTGACCAACAGATGGCCGGACATTCTCCTTCAGGATTTTTTGGTAGACAGTAGAATTCATGCTTCCATCTATCACAGCAAACCTTCCAGGTCCTGAAGCAGCAAAACAACCCCAGACCATCACACCACCACCACCATATTTTACTGTTGGTATGATGTTCTTTTAATGAAATGCTGTGTTACTTTTACACCAGGTGTAACGGGACACGCACCTTCCAAAAAGTTTAACTTTTGTCTCGTCAGTCCACAAGATATTTTCCCAAAAGTCTTGGCAGTCATCATTTTGTGTTCAATTATGTTATCTTTGACTAATAGTTAACTATTTTTTATGAGCAGAAACATTTAAGTGTGACAAAAAGTCAGGAAATAGTTTTTTACACCACTGTATGTTGGTAAGGTTCCATTTCTGACGGCTTTAGAGTCATGTTGGACATTGAGTTGAGAGCTAGGGTGTTTCCTCGATGGCTTGCGCACTTGACTCTCATTCTACAGCTCCGGGATCTAAATGCCTTTGTAACGGGTAGCAGCCAGAGCCTCACTCCCTGACGCTGATTAATCGCGCTGGACATGAGTTTTAGGCTTTTCACTGGATGGCAAATAGCACTCTTGACTCAGAAGACCATTATGGAAAAAATCGAAAGAAGGGACCATACCCTGCCCAGACGCGGGATTGCGGGGCCTCACCATGGAGCCAGGCATGGCGGTGAGGCTCACAGGCGAGTGCCTGGTGGTCGTGCTTTCACCCGTAGGGTCTGGCAGGGCCCACACCAAAGAAGCCACACAGGACCTTCCCACCGCAGACCCACCACCTGCGGCAAGCGTAAGAGTCCGGTGCCATGTGATTTCGTCGGCGATCAAGGGCGGGCATCCAGACAACCTGGTCTCCGCCGGCCAAATCTGGTTCTTGGAATGTTATCTCTCTGGTGAGGAAGGAGCCCAAGCTCATGCGGAAGGTTGAGACATTCTGACTAGATACAGTCGAACTTACCTCAACCCACAGTTTGGGCTCTGGAACCAAATTCTTCAAGAGGGGCTGGACCTTGTTCTTCTCTGGAGTTGCTGCAGTGCAGAGGTGGCAAACTGGTGTGGGCTTATTATTAGCCCTTCGTCTTTTAGAGTCTTTCCAGGTGAATGAGAGGGTCATTTCCCTACGCCATCAGGCTGCAAAAAGGGTCCTGACTCTTGTTTGTGCGTACGCGCTAAATGGCAGCTCAGAGTACCCAGCCTTCCTGGAGTCTATCAGAAGGGTGCTGGAGAGAAACACCAGCTGGTGACTCCGTAAATCTACTGGGAGACTTCAACACCCATGTGGGCAATGACAATGTGACCCGGAGGGGTGTGATCGGCCTCCCCGATCTGAATTTGCGCGTGTCATTGTGGTTTGTTGGACTTCTGTACGAACCACAGTTTGTCCATAACAAACACTATGTTGGAACATAAGGATGTCCACAAGTGCACTTGGCACCAGGACTTCCTAGGTCGCAGGTTTATGATTGACTTTGTACTCATATCATCAGACGTGAGTCCGCATGTTCTGGATACGCGGGCGGATAGAGGGGCTGAGCTGTCAACTGATCACCATCTGGTGATGAGTTGGATTAGATGGCGGGGGAAAAAAACAGAAAAAACATAAACAAAAAACCAGGGGAAAAAAGAAAAAATAAAAACAAATAGGACAAAATACAAAAAAACAATAAAAAAGAAAACAAAAAAAAATAAAGACAAAAAGAAAAAAAAAAAGAAGAAAAAACCAAAACCAAAAGAAGACAACAAGGGAAAAGAATTACAAAAAAAAAAAAAAAGAAAACAAAAAAAAAAAAAAAGATTAAAAAAAAACCAAAAAAAAAAAAAAGAAACAAAAAAACAAAGCGGATGGTCGAGGAAAAAGCACGGGTGTGGGAGGTGTTTGGTGAGGCCATCGGGTGCGACTTTTGGTCAGCCTTGAAGAGATTTTGCCAAAGACTCAGAACTTGGAAGCAGTCCCTGGTTCACATTGTTTAGAGTGGGGACGGGGACCTGCTGACCTCCACTGAGGATGTAGTCGGTCGGTAGAAGTAATTCTTTTAAGCTCTTCTCAATCCCACTGACATACCTTCTGTAGAGGAAGCGGAGTCTGTGAAAACGAACGCGGACAGTTCTGCCACTGTGGCTGAAGTATCTGGGGTAGTCAAAACACTCCCCAGTGGCAAGGCTCCGGGGGTGGATGAGTTTTGCCCTGACTTCCTCATGGCTCTGGATGTTGAGGGACTGTCTCGTCAACATCGCATGGAAGTTGGGTACAGTACCTCTGGACTGGCCCAGAGGGGGTGTTCCAACTACTGTATAGAGGGGATCACACTCCTCAGCCTCCCTGGGAGAGTCTATTCCAGGGTGCTGGACAGAAGGGTACGACCGTTGGTCGAATCTCAGTTACAGGAGGTGCAATGACTAAACTAATATTTAGTTTTTTATTGGATTGGATTCAGGTCCGGGGATTGGGCTGGCCACTCCATAACATTCATTTTGTTGTTTTGGGACCAAGATTTTGCTGGTTTACTAGTGTGTTTGGGGTCGTTGTCTTGTTAAATCAGCTGTTTCAAGGGCATGTCCTCTACAGCATAAGGCAACATGATCAACAAATGCAACATATGCAATCTGATCTCTTGACCCTTGGTCTCTGCTATGGGATAAATAGGCCCAACGCCATAGTAGAAGAAACCCTATCATGATGCTTCACTGTCTTCACTGTGTACTGTGGCTTGAATTTAGAGTTTGGGGGCATTTCAAAAATCTGTGGCCCAAAAAGAACAATTTTACTCTCATTAGTCCATAAAATGTTCAAAATGTCTTTGATCATCCTGAAGCTGATCTTTGGATCAGTCCTTGCCATTCTGGTTATTTTGTTTTGATAGGTGTCTTCCCTTTTCTGCCACGTGTCTCCAGTTTTGCGCTCCATTTTAAGGCGTTGGAGATCAGTTTAGCCAACAGCCAAAAATATTTTTGCACCTCTTCACAAGTTTTCCCCTCTCCAATCAACTTTTTAATCAAAGTACGCTGTTCTTCTGCACAATGTCTTGAACAACCCATTTTCTTCATGCTTTCAAGGAGAAAAGCATGTTCAACAATTGCTGCTTTCATCCTTAAATAGGGGCCACTTTATTCACAAAATTGATCACCGATCACTGAATAAATGCCACACTGCTATTTTTCAACACACCCTTTTCAACTAATTGGCCAATTGCACAGCCTTAAGAGCGTGCATACCATGAATGCTGGGTCATGTTAGTTTTCTGGGAATCTACTGCACCTCCTGGTAACTTGTTTGCCATGTAGCAATAAAAATATACTAAAAACGGTACCTAATCTGGTTAATCACATTGGACTGCTATTATTTTGAACATTACTGTACGTGTGTGCAAATTAAAAAAGATTTATGACACATTTGTTTTAGTTTTCTTTGTAACTGTGACAACTAAAACACACATTTTGTGCATTCTGTTCTTTTATACCAGGGGTGTCCAAACTTTTCCCACCGAGATCCCCATAGGGAAAAAAAAAAGGACGCGGGGGTCAATTTCACATTTTTTAAAACCAGCCCAAGTAGATATGCTGAGATGTTTTTTATATTTAATGACAAAAACAACCTGCATCTCAGCTATGTGTTATCACTACCAAACCATTTTATTAGTCTGAACTTTTTTCCTTAAATTACACTTTACTGCTGTTTTGCTTGTCCGCCTCAATGACTTTATTGTCATAATACTTTGTAAGACTTTATCGGAAGAAAAATATAATATTTTCCAAACCTAATTTTCTAAATATTTGCAACTTTATTTGTTTTCTGTTTGTTTCTCGTTTTATTTCTTACATTTTTCGACTTCATGCTATTTTTCCCTCTTAATATTATGACTTCACGTATCAACCTTCTTCTTGTACATTTTTCCCCGTAATAATGTGACATTATTCTCTTTAGACTTTATTGTAAAATATAACTTTTTCCAACCTAATTTTCCAAAAATTGCAACTTTAGTGTTTGTTTTCTCAGTTTCTGATATTGTGACTTTTTTCCCCTCAAATGTTTCAGCTCTATGCTATTTTTTCCTCTTAATATTATTACTCTTGTACATATTATTCTCATAATCTTTGGACTTTATTGAAAACATTTTTCAAAATTGCAATTGTATTCTTTTTTCAGCGTGTTTCTCAGTTTATGACGTTTTTCCTTTCATTATTGAACGTCATGCTATTTTTTCCCTTAATATTATGACAATGCTCTCCTAACGTTTCAACTTTCCACTTGTACATTTTCTCCAAAATATTTTGACTTTATTCCCATACAATTTGGACTTTATTAGTTTTGTCCAAACTAATTGTCCAAAAATGCTACTTTATTTGTTGTTTCTTTCCCCTACTGAGCCTTTTTTTCTTTAATTATTCAAATTTATGCTATTTTTTTCTCTTAATATTATGATTATGCTGTCTCAATATTTCAACTGCCTTCATGTAAATTTTTTTTGTAATATTATGACTTTTCATTCATTCTAAAAGTATTTGGACTTTATCAGAAAAAACTCACACTTGTTCCCAACCTAAAAAAAAAGTTATTCTTTGTTCTAATTGTTTCTCATTTGATGACTTTATTAATTAATGTTTTTCCCTTTAATATTTAGTATTAATATTAACATTACTCTCTTAATTTTTAAACTTTTTTCTTGTACATCCCCCCCCTAACATTATGACCTAATTCTCATAATATTTGAACATTTTTTAAAGATGTGAGTTATACTTTTCTAACTGTTTCCCAACCTCATTTTCGGAAAATCGCTACTTTTATTTGTTGTTTCTCATACTATGCCTTTTTCCCTATAACTTTTCAACTTGATGCTATTTTTCCTTTAATATTATGACAATGCCCTTGTAATATTCCGTCTTTATCCTTGTGATAATACTGCTCCTTTTTTCATTTTTACTGTTGTTTTTTTATGGTTTAATTGTTTGTTTGTTTTTATTTGCAGAGGGCCAATAAAATAACTGCCAAGGGCCACAAATGACCATCAGGCTGCACTTTGGACACCCGCATTTGAAACCATTATTAGCAGCATGTGCTGTTCTTATAGTTTTTTGATTGAAAATCTAGCCATAATTATACCCTAAAACAGAACTGATGACGTCCTCCAAAAAAAAAAGCTCAATATTGAGTCATTTAAAAGCGTAATTGTCTTGCCAATAACAGAATTGTTGATATATAAAGCTCTTCAATGTTGTGTGTTGTAAAGCAGCACATAATGTGCATGCAATTAAGCAGCTTGCCAAATAAGGCTAAAAGTGTCACCTACGTGCAAAGCTCACAGTAAAGTGCAGTCCACTGGCGTGAAATGACTCAAAAAAAGCCTCTCTCCCCCCGCCCTCTCTCCCCGGTGAAGCGCGCTCATGAACACGCGTTCACGTTTGGCAGCTCCACGTCGACATTCTTCCAGCTGCATTTAGTCAACTGCACGCAGGGCTCGCAGGGAGAAGAAAAGGTAAAAGAGCGACCGAAGCCACCTCACGACTTGGGAGCGCTTGCACGTCAAGACGGCCTGGGCGCGGGTGAGCTCGCCGTGGCCTGCTACGTCCTCACTTTTTTTTTTTTTGGGGTAGACTTTTTGCGTTTTTACAAGCAGACTGCTTGGCTCCTGCAGCTGGCCGCTTACGTCTACCTCTCAGGTACAGTATGGCTGCTCATTTGACCTCTTTACCTTTGTCATATCATGCAAAACATCAGATTGAGTCACTCCTGTACTGGAAACGTTGCTGTCAAGTCAACTTTGATGGGGTGGCAAGTGTTCCAAATGGCTGATTTGCACTTTATGGACTTTATTTTTGGTTGCCCTGCAAGGCCTTTTGAATCCTCAAGGCTCAACAGGTAGCAGAACTAACATGAACTCAGCCATGACTGTACATCTAGAAGAAATAGCTGAATAAGCAAACATATGGTCATGATGCCCAAAAGTGCAAAAGACTCCATCTGGCCTCCTGTACCTGCTCGATGGTCTGGAAGACCCACCACACTTCAGACCTTACTGGAGGCCCAGTCCAGCTCAGGCCCAGAATTCTGCACTTTTATTTAAGTGTATCTAAGTTGATGAAAACACACTTCAAGCATGAACGTTACAACGTTGATCTATAAGCCGGTTCTTGTGCTTTGCTGCAGGCCGAAGAGGACCCAAGTCGCTCCGCTGGATGAAGACAACCGAATGAGGTGGCACCGTGGCTTTCCAAATAAAGTTCTGTGATACACTCAGACTCTCACTGCTCGCAGTCAGTGCATTACAGAACTTTGTTTTGGAAGTTAAGTCTTTTGGCCATGCAAGAAATACATCCTCAAACATCTGGATATTTGCTACAATGCTTGTTTTTCTGAAATAAAGCCCCCCCTCCCCCCCAAATATGTTTACCCTTTCCTGTTCATAAATGATCGAGTTAGAATCCTGTGTTTTCCGCACGTTAAATCATTGCTGCAGAGCTTCTGCTGTGTGCCATATGGAAACAGTAGTCACGCTGGTCTAGTGCCTCCGTGGAGGTGAGGTAGAAAAGTAAACAGTCAACTGGTGTTGGTTCAGGTTAATTTGAGGTTTCGGAAAAAACAAACCACGTGGCCATCAAACGAGGGCATGGAGATAACATAGTGCACAACATGTCATTTTCCATTAATTGTGTGTGGGCAAGTCTTGAATATTGAGCAGTTTATTCATGCATGCGTACGCTGCAAGGTGTCCTAACCAGTTTATGTCATTGTAATACCCACTATACAAGGAATCCAACTGAAATTCATCCCAAGTGTGTCTTATTAAACGAATTCCCCTTTTTTGCCAAATCAAATATTAACTCATATTAGCCAACATTTGACTAAAAATCCCGCAGTTTACCATTTAAACCGTGAAAAAGTTTAGCACCTCAACTGTGCATTCCAGTCATTGCAGCCATGGAGCATATGTAACCAGCCGTGCGTAGCAAAGCATCATGGGGGAAAAAACGTATAGTGGCGGCTTCAAGTGCTTCTCCAAGCGTAGTAAAAACTGCAGACGTGTATAAATAACTTTAAAAAAACTAGTAAATAGAGAGGGAGTTTTAAAGACGGACATTTTAAAGGGGAAACGTGGTCTGGAATGAACTATAACGTGTCATTTGCGCTCGTCTGTAAACACACACACACACGTTACCGTAACGGACACGAAGCGACACTTTTTGATGAGATTAATTGCAGTAATCACACTGCAGAATAAAGTATTATCCAACATGTATTAAGGGAATAGAACCCCCAACGTGCGGACAGGAAAGGCAACCCGTTTCCGAGAGGATAGAACGTGTCAGGCGGTGAGATTCTGCTTTTCCCGACGCAATTGAACGCCGCACACGTTCCCTCCTCTGACCCTGTGACAGTTCCGCTCCCTGCCGTCACAAACACGGAAGCAGCATGGCGTCCAACGGCGGTTACGGCAGCGGCTCCAGCAGGAACCGAATCGCCCAGCAGAGATTGCGGGTAATTGCTGGCCACTTTCAAGCGCCATTGGACGGCCGTCCCGCCATTGCCGCGGCCGAGTGCAAAGCCTCGGGGAGCAAAGCGGACGTCCCCCGGGAGGAGAGGACGATGCCCAAGAGGAGGTACAGAAAGGCTCTGACCGAGCGGAGTCCTCGTCATGTGTCGAGCTTGCCGTGTTACGCCAAAACGTAGCAAGACGGCGGTCACCGAGAGAGACGGTGTTTATATTTACCGCTGTCCCAAGATGGAGACGTGACGTGAACAACGGTTTTGGTGCGGTTCTGTAATAAGTGGGTGCGGCCCCCCCCCCCCCGCTCTCGTCACTTCATTCATTCGTTCAAGCTGCTGTTGTATCGCACTTTTGTGTGTTCGCTTGGGGTTGGTGAGAACAAAACAGACAACACCTCGAACAATGGAGAATTGTCCGGTGTGTGTGAGGATAGCAAGTGGGTGGGGACAATTCGCTACGAACGTTGTTTCTGATTAATATGTTTACGTTTCACACCAGCAGCCTCCCCGGCGTGTTTTTGACAAAGTCCAGGGGCTCTTTTGTTGTTTTGACCCCAAATTTCTACTTTTGGCGCTGTAGTTTAACGCGATACTTTCGTTTTCCAACAAAGAAGCGTCACTGAATACAACTTGGGTTTCTTCGGTTCTTCTGATTGGCTGAGAGTCGTGGTGGTCTGACTTTGAACCTATTGGCAGCTGGGTTGCGTTCATGGAACCACTGGGAGATAGAGAGCTGTCGTTTGACGTCTAATCAGATTTAACAGCTGCAGACGAGTTGCAAGAACGTGGCCCTGTGAAAACCGACGTATTATCTTCTGCTCCATGTAACATTGTGGCATATATTATTGCTTAAAATAACACAAAATCTCAACACGTGTTATTAATTTCTGATGGAAATTCAGTTCTGCACTGGTAGTGTTTATGAGTTGGCACGTCCATTTTGATAAACGTGTGTTTAGAAGTCCAAGACTAGTTTTGATACTAAAAACGATCATATGCAGAAGTCACAAATTGTCCCCCCCACTGGCTACAATTGCAAAGTTTTTTTTTTTTGGGGGGGGGGGGTACTCACCTCTGCCTTTCTTGTCTACACAGCTTGATGAAGTAGTTTGAAACGTCCTGTATTGCTGGTTGAGCTCTCTAATGTAACAGCAGATGTGCAAAGCTTGTTCTGAGAGATAAGCGTTGCTTTAAATTTTACAGTCTAACATCAGTTGGTGGTCATGTGGTCAGTCGACTGTAGTATTTGCATGAGAAATTCCACTGACAATGACAGTAAGCAAAGTGTGAGGCACACAGGCATGTGTTTTTGTGCAAAAGTTATAGTTTACAGTCCATACATTTGTCTGTAGAGCCAGTTTTTCTTGTTGTTTTGGCTACATTGCTTGAAATGTTTATTTCTGCTACCTTGTTCATGTTGTTTGCATGCAAACAGTTGAACAGTTTCACACTGGAACTAAAAATAATCCAGTGCGGGTCACAATCAAAACCCTTTTTGCAATGCACGGGCATTTTTAGGAAAGTTTTTCACTTCCTCAACTGCAAGTGTGAAAACAAGCCAGTACGAGCCGTCCGGCGAGGAAGTACGTCCCCACGCAAAAGTTCCTTCTCACAGTGACTGCATTTTATTCACATGTGAATTTCCACGAGCGCACGCGACTAACAGAAAATTCCGTTTCTATTGCCGATTGTGCGATTCCGTCTAAAAAGGATCTTTTTTTTAACTTCTGTCAATGTTTAGAGACTTACGTTAGCTGCACGGCAGCAAGCCACTTAGGTGCAGTCTTGCACGGGTGCTTCTAAACTTGCTGGCCATCTCTCTGTTACCTGCTTCATTGTGACACGTACACCTCACTGTTACTCTCTGCAGAGTGGAGGAAGTACTGCATAAACAAGCCGCTGTCTAGTGAGATTGAATGGTTTTAGTCATTTGGGTGACGTTTGGTGGGTCCGATGCACTCCGCTTGTTGTGGACCCCCGGTGTCTAAAGTAATGTGCCTAAATCATGTGCAGCCTGGGAGGGATATTTTTGCTTGTGTTGGAATTCTAAACTCCTTACCCTTTAGGGGGCTGTATATGGCAAACACTTATTTATTGACTATCTCTAGAGACTATACAGTAGGGGGTGTGGCTGTCTGCTCCCGGTCGTATTGCCAACGTGCCAAACGAGACCCAGCTTGAATGGGACGGAAAGTCGTGAATGACTGAGTAAAATCAGATAGCAATGTGACGTCATGCTTTGTGAAAGGTGCAGCGCGAATGTGGATCTTCTAAAGTCTGTACTGTGTGTGTGTGTATGAGATCACTTTAAACGACTCCAGAAAAGAGAACCAACCATGTAAAAAAAAAAAAATGAAAAGCCACTTAATGTTGTCATACACTGAATGGTTTTATCTGCGCTTCAGGCAGGAGATTATGAAATGGAACGGTTGGGGATACAGTGATTCCAGGTTCCTCTTCAATAAGAAAGGTCAAGCAGAATTTACTGGTAAAAGGTAAGCTACCGCCAATCACATGGCATCACTTTTGTACCCAAGAACAAATTACATAGTGTTTTATTCGCTCATTTGTGGATGTTTCATAAGCATTTGCATCATGTTCTCGCCTTGTGGCAGTTATGAATCAAACCATTTCTTCATCACCGGCTTCTTCTACAAGACACAGTCGCGTCACACTGCTGCCATCTGGCGGCCGGTATTTGTAACTGCTAAGCGCCACCAAGCCGTTTCGCCTGCTTGCCTCATCCATGGTTGCACATTAACAAGAGTTTGGCAAATCCCTTAGAAAACATGACGCTTGTTTTATTTCATTTTTATTATATGCATTTTGCATCCTTTTTTTTTTACTGGTTATGCTCACTACGGTCAGGGGGATAATATATTTTTGTTGTTATTTATTATTATTACTATTATTTTATTTGTTTTAAAAAATAACAAAAAAACAAAATATACATATTTTGAAAATATCTTCTTTCTCGGTACAAATATATGTACAAATATGAATTTACTATTATGGTATTATTTGTTAGTATTTGTCATTCCTCCTCTTCATATTGTGCTCTGAAATACCTTTTGCACATGAAATTGAGTGTATTTATGTTTAAAAAGATCACATGCGTGTGTTTGAACGCTATTTTTTAAATTCTAAAGCAAACATTTGCATGGTTTTACCTCTGTAAAAGTGGGTCGCCACTTAATGACCATGGGAAATGTGAGTCCCAGAATGAGACCATGTGAGAACCCCTGATTTAGTGGATGATGAAAAAAAAAGAGTTAAAATTGCCCCATTTTACTGCAAGAGTCATTAATTGAACAACATGAATTGTAGTTTGATGTAGTGTAGAGTTACACAATGACAGGTTTTATTCCCATATTTTGCTTGCAAACTATAACCACAATATGTAACACATTATTTGTACTGCAGGCATCATAGTTTTTGTACTGGTGTCACTAAAGAAGTGACCTTGAGAGACATGCATGAAGAGATGTTGCGTATTTGAGCTACTAATCCAAGCAACAGGGGATGTTGCTCAATCACTTTTGAACAATGACAAGCAAATCTGTATCCTCTCAACACAAAAAAAGACTATTTTTATCCCAATCCAGATATAGATTAAGTGGTGTGATCATCCCCGGTCTGAAAGACTGGTTTGAAAGCACGTTCGGCGCCAGCCTGCAGCACAAAACATCAGCAACAGTGAGCGAACTTCATTCATTCTCGTCCTGTTCTTGCTGAATCACACCCAGCCAACTAAATCAACGCTTTGTTTTGTCTCAGCCCATTCTGAACAGCAGCGCGATACAAGCTCCCACTATTAATAAGGCCTTCGTGGATGATTTGAAGTCCACCGATATCCCCTTCTCGCACGACGCAGAGGACCGAGTGTTCCGCAGCCACGGTGAGACTCGGCGGGAAATTAATCAGCGGCATTTTGCAAATGTTACGGCTTAGTTGATCTCTCCTCTGATGTGTTTCCAGGGCATTGCTTACATGAGATCTTCGCCCTGCGAGAAGGCAGATTTGGTCGCGTTCCAGACATGGTGGTGTGGCCCAGTGAGTTCATAAGCTGCATCATGTCTGGTCTTTCACTGCATTCCGCCTACACTTTATGGCTGATTCACCCAACAGCTTATGTTATGTGCAGAGTCAATGTAAACACGTTAATTTGTATGAGTGGAGGCTTAACAAGAAGTGTCACAAGGAGGATGGTTGGCACCCAGTGTTGCCCTGCATTGAGAATTTGGATTTGAAATGACTCCGATATCGTGGTTCAAAGAATATGCACATAAAAATCTTCGGGTTGTAGTACAGTACATCACAAAAGTAATTCCTAGTTAATCGCGAATCATTGAATCCAGATTTGACTGTGATAAGTGAATTTCAGCAACTATTTCTTTTGTATAAATAGAAAACCTGTTGGCGACCTTCTACGGTTTTTAATTGGATCCCTCTAGACATAAACTAGAACCCCTATAGTCACCTTTACACTCGTACTATCCAATATATTAGACATAATAAGAGAAAATAAGACATAAGTAAGACTTGTGCTTGAGTGTGTATTGCTGTAAATGCACACTGCTAAAAATATGAGAGGAACACTTCGAAAACAGATCAGATCTAAATTGGGGGAAATGATCTTGAATATCCTTTGTGATAATAAGTAGGGGATGTATTAGTAACAAAATGATGCCACATAAATTGATAGAAATGAAAATGATCACCCTACAGAGGGGGGAAATCAAAGATACCTCAAAAATGAAAGTGGAAAAAATGATGCAGCAGACTGGTCGATTCTGCCAAAATGTCATTGTAGCAACTCCAAATGATTCTCAGTAGTTTGTGTTGCCCCCACGTGCTTGTACGCATGCCTGACAACGTCGGGGCATGCTCCTAATGAGACCATGGTGTCCTGGGGGATCTCTTCCCAGATCTGGACCAGGGCATCACTGAGCTCCTGGACAGTCTGAGGAGAAACCTGGTGGCACCAGATGGACCTAAACCATAATGTCCCAGAGGTGCTTTATTGGGTTGGGGTCAGGTGAACATGGGGGCCGGTCAATGGTATCAATTCCTTCATCCTCCAGGAACTGCCTGCATACTCTAGCCACATGAGGTCGGGCGTTGTCGTGGATCAGGAGGAACCCAGGTCCCACTGCATCAGCGTAGGTTCTGACAATGGGTCCAAGGATTTCATCCTGATACCTAATAGCAGTCAGGGTGCCATTATCTAACCTGTAGAGGTCTGTCCTTCCAGGGATATGCCTCCCCAGACCATCAATGACCCACCACCAAAGCGGTCATGCTAAATGATGTTGCAGGCAGCATAACGTTCTCCACGGCATCTCCAGACCCTTTCACGTCTGTCGCATGTGCTCATCAGTGAAGAGCACAGGGCACCAGTGACGTAGTTGCCGATTCTGGTGGTCTGTGGCAAATGCCAATCAAACTCTACGGTGCTAGGCAGTGAGCACAGGGCCCACTACAGTACGTCGGGCCCTCAGGCCCCCCTTATGGAGCCTGTTTCTGATTGTTTGGTCAGAAACAGTCACACCAGTGGCCTGCTGGGGGTCATTTTGTAGGGCACTGGCAGTACTCATCCTGTTCCTCCTTGCACAAAGGAGCAGATACCAATCATGCTGAGGGTTTAAGGACTTTCTACGGCCCTGTCCAGCTCTCCTGGAGTAACTACCTGTCTCCTGGAATCTCCTCCATGCTTTTTAGACTGTGCTGGGAGACACAGCAAACCTTCGGCAAGGGTACGTATTGATTTGGCATCCTGGAGGAGTTGGACTACTTGTGCAACCTCTGTAGCGTTCAGCTACCGCACCATGCTATAAGCGGAGATGTTGATCCAAGCCAAATTAGAAACTACAGCAGTAGAAAGTCAAGTCATTAAAAAATCAGCCAAAAGAGATGAGGAGTCAGTGGTCTCAATCTGGAAAACCATTCCTGTTTTGGGGTCTGTCTCATTGTTGCTTCTCTATAGGGTCATCATTTTCATTTCTATCAAATGAAGTGGCATCATTTTGTTACTAATACATCACCTACTTATTATCAGGAAAGATATCAAGATCATTGTCCCCCTGTTTTTAGATCTGATGTGTTTTCAAAGTGTTCCTCTCTTTTTTTTGAGCCGTGTATTTTGGTGTTATTGGAGCAGACAAGAAGTGATGTTGGGTCACAACAGTAGCCGTGTTTTTATTAGAGATTTTTTAGTAGTGATTATTGAGTCTTTTAGCCATTTTGTACTTGAAAATGCTTAGTAATAGGCCCTATTCAACCACAAAATGATTTAATAATGAATATCTTTTGTAAAACAGCGATAGAATGAAGCCCCAAAATTTGAAGCATCACATTTTCATGTGACAACACTAAAAAAAAACATGTTTATACAATGTAAAGTAATTAGTGTACAGCTTAGATAACAGGGTAATCAAACTTCCCAAAAATAACCATGTTTCTCATATTACATAAAAAAAATATATTTTTACTTTAATATTTCAACTTTCGGGCTGCTATAATGTTTTTATTTCTCATTATATTATTTAAATTATATTTCATTATATTTCAGTTACAACTTTTTTTCTCCACATTGCTCTACTTTGTAAATACATTACAACTAAAAGCCACACTGCATAAATCAAACACAAGAATGTGTCAGCTGCTTTGGAATTTGGTGTCGATACTTATTAAAATTTGTCAAGTGAAGTCCCGTTTATCACGTTTGCAACAGAACCGGTTGAAATGATAGGATGTTGGATTTTATTGCTGTTGTTTAGATGCAATAGTTTTTATTTCATATTGTATTTACATGAAGTCTCTTGTTGCTTATGTAAGTTATTACGATACTTAATCGTAGCAGTCACTTACGACTACCAGCGTTTACTCGATTCCATTAGATTTTACGTCCCCCAGCGGGCCTCCAAGCCCAGCTGTTATGTGTGGGGGTTTGGTTTGTTGAACTGCGATCCCTGAGATGAGCCATGTGTCTAATTAGTCAGCAGAATATACCAGGATGCCGCCATTTCTCGCTGCTGCACGTGAGCCAGTGTAAGTGCGTCCTTGAAGTTTTGTGTTACTCCCTCACCGCCCCCACTACTTACCGTGACCCGACGTGGGCTCTGATTGGGTGAAATGCATTTGTATTGATTTGCATCATCTCACCACAGAGAGTAACACTTCATACGGCTGAACCCCACCTGGGAAAAGCCTCCAGCAAATGGAAACACACCCTGTTGTCCTGCCGTTTCCTTCTGCGACGGCTCTGCCAATGATGATGTCCATTTTTGAAAAAAATGTTTTATTTATTTGCAGACTGCCACGAAGACGTCGCAAAAATAGTGGAGCTGGCGTGTAAACACAACGTATGTTTAATACCATACGGAGGTGAGTTACATCAATCAGGCAACAATAATATTGCTTATTAAGCTGAAACTGTCTACTTTTAAATGTCAGTTTTTTTGCTATGTATTCATATTGTGAGCTTATTGTCTTATTTTGTATTTTTTCCTTTTTACTGCAAATAGCTGCTATGTGAATCTATAATTTAAGATTTTATATATATATATATATATATACATATATATTTTCATTCATTCATTTTCTATACCGCTTATCCTCATTAGGGTTGCGGGGGTATGCTGGAGCCTATTCCAGCTGACATTGGGCGCGAGTAATTTTTGTTTTGTTTGTTTTTTGGTCCAGGCGGAACAAGCGTTTCCAGTGCTCTTGAGTGCCCCCAAGAGGAATCTCGCTGTATTGTCTCTCTGGACACATCCCAGATGGTATGTAAATAGTTAAAAAGAAAAAAATTACAGTGGGACCTTTTTGGGCCGCACGTTGGATGAGTGGGTAGCATGTTGGCCTCACAGTCAGGAGATCACGCTTCGAATCTCTGTTGGGCGTCTCTGTGTGGAGTTTGCATGTTCTCCCCATGCGTGCGTGGCTTTTCTCCGGGTTCCTCCCACATTCCAAAAACATGCATGTTAAGTGAATTGGCGACTCTAAATTTTCCACAGGTATGAATGTGAGTGATTGGTTGGGACTGACTGGTGACCAGTCCAGGGTGTACCTCTCGCCTGAAGTCTGGTTCCAGTAAACCTGCAACCCTAAGCGGCATAGAAAATGGACGGAACATTTTTGGCTGTAATTTGGTCAGACGAAAATTGGAACATATGAAAATCGAGGTCATTTTTCACGTAAATGTAACTTTAGGCCGTTCCACTTACCCAAAAATAGTACAATGCAGTACCACACCAACTTAATTTAGTAACCCTTTAACCACAATAAATCAAAGGGCTGTACATCAAAAAAGGTCAAATGTAGGAAGATCATAAAAACTAACATATTGTTACTGTGTGTATATATATAATACATTTATAAAATACACCAACTATACAAAAAATGTAAATAAGTATTAAAAAATTTACTAAATACAAATAGTTTTTAGCATGAATAAATATAGTTTAATGTGCAGAAAACAATGTGAATTACAAATGACAAACAAATAAAACTTATTGTTGATGTGGACTTCCTGTACATCCTGGCGAAATAAAATTCAGTAGTGTTTTTTACTTTCTTCATCAAATTGCTGGCGCTTGCATCTTTATTTGGCCCCATGGCCGGTTATTCAGTTATCCGGTTATAAAAAAAACAACAAAAAAACAAGTGCAGTGATGGTGAGTCAACAACACTTAGAGGTGCTTTGTTTGGCCACTCAATTTGTGGCAAACAGGACTAGTTTATTATGTGCAATATGATGATAAATAAGCCGTTTCCCTACGAGAGGTTTGTTGCGCAGAGGGCAGAGGTGGGGTGGCTCCGGCGTGTGAAAGCAGCAGCATAGGAGCAACATAAACTTTATTACCTCTGCAGTGTAATTGATGGCGTGCGCCTGTGTTGACCCCCTGCAGGTAAGGCGAGACCCAGTGCACAGCGGTCCAAATAAGAGGCATGTATTTGAAATTAGATATCATATTGAGTTCAGCCTTGGCGAGCCGACTCTTGTGGCCGTCCTGCTGCTTTGCTGGGCACATTTATTACATCACACGCACAAGAAAGGGCGCGGCAGCATCGAGCCTGTAGTACAGTACTGTGCTATTAGCAGCGTGAGTGTAAAAGGATTCTTACAAAATGTTTGTTTTCATGCAGAACCGCATCCTGTGGATCGATGAGAAAAATCTGACTGCCCATGTAGAAGCTGGCATCATTGGCCAGGATTTGGAGCGGCAGGTGAGTATGCTGACAGTGGTTATGAGCACTCTTTACAAGACGGGAGAGCTAATTCCTAAACTAGCACCTCTTGCATGTTTTTACATCGCATGAGCTAGACTGCTTTGCTGTCAGCTTTTACAAGCCAGGAACCCATTCTCGTTTATTTTGAGGCCCCCTTGTGGAGGTTGTTGGATGTGAAGGAAGGATCATTGTAGTTTTACATGCAAAAAAAATTACAAATGACTGGTGTTGGTGCACCTGAAAGGCATCACAGGCCCACTGCTGGATCCCCTGCAGTTTGCCTATCGGCCAAACAGGTGTGTTGAGGATGCGGTGAACATGGGGCTACACTACACCCTAAAGCACCTCGACTCTGCAGGGACATATGCCAGGACGTGGACTTTAGCTCTGCCTTTAACACCATAGTTCCGGACATCCTTCTTCAAAAGCTCACCCAACTCACTGTCAGTGAGTTGGGCTCACCCTTCCATCTGTCAGTGGATCAACAGCTTCCTGACTGACAGGAAGCAGCACGTGAGGCTGGGGAGCACCATATCCAGCTACCAGTCCATCAGCATTGGTGCCCCCCAGGGGTGTGTCCTGTCCCATCTGCTTTTCTCCCTCTACACAAATGATTGCACCTCAGGCGACCCAGCTGTGAAACTGCTGAAATTTGCAGATGACACCGCTGTCATTGGCCTCATCAGTGACGGTGATGAAACTGCTTATAGAAGCAAGTTGGATCAGCTGGTATCCCGGTGCGGTCACAATAACCTGGAACTAAACCCGCTTAAAACTGTGGAAATGATAGTGGACTTCAGACGGTCCCCACCCACCTCTCCCACCTACTCCTCCTCGAAATCCTCAACAACACTGTGTCTACTGTGGACTCCTTCAAGTTCCTGGGCTGCACCATCTCCCGGGGCCTGAAGTGGTCCCTTCACATAGACACGATCCGAAAGAAGGCACAGCAAAGGATGTATTTTTTGAGACTGCTCAAGAAGTACAACCTGCCCAAGGAACTGCTAACAACCTTCTACAAAGCCATAGTACAGTCTGTTCTCTGCTACTCCATCACAGTTTGGTTTGGCTCCGCTACCAAACTGGACAAGGGCAGACTGCAACGGACAATCAGGTCTGCAGAGAAAATCATTGACACCAGCCTGCCCCCCTTACAGGAACTGCACAGGTCCAAACCAAGAATAGGGCAGGCAACATCTCTGCGGACCGCTCACACCCCGCCCACAAACTGTTTCAATTCCTCCCACCGGTAGGCGATACAGAGCACTGTTAACCAAAACATCCAGGCTCAATAACAGTTTCTTCCTCCTGGCTGTCAAACTATTGAACTCCTAACGCCACCCCCTGCTATTTTGTACCCATGAGCATTTGCACTACATCCTATGTTCCTTACCTTGGATGTCAACACTGTGAACTTGTATTGCTATTTTTTGCACTCCTGATCATTTGCACTACATACTCTTTGGACATTACACTGTAAATTGTATTGTAACCTGCAACATTGTAAATACCATAATTATTCAGTATATCATGTATATAATCACAATTATATACACCCCATGTAAATATGTATAGTACTATTCTCCTGTTCCCCACTATGTACAGTTATTATCATTACTGCAACAGTGTGATATTGACCGGAGTCAAATTCCTAGTGTTGCAACACATATGGAGAATACTGTAAAGCTGATTTTGATTCTGATTCTTGATTCTGAAAATGAGGAATGAATGTAACTTATTGTTGATGCAGACTTATCGTACATTCTAGCAAGAGCGAATTGAATCACGTTTCTTACCTTCTTTATCAAATTGCTGCCGCGATCAACTTTTCTGGCTCCATGGCGGGTTATTTAGCCGCCACACTCATAAAAATAATATAATGTTTGGTCACCTGGAAAACAAAGCACTACAGGGAAAACAGACTAGTTTTGTGCGTACAAAAATCGAGGTTTGCTAATACGTGACTGAAGTGAGTCTATAGTTTGCAAAGCATAGAACGTGAGTCTTGGCCATGCACAATAACGACAGCAGCACCGAAATGATGTTGATTGTTCATATTTTATTAAAAAATGTTCCGTTTTAAACAGAGTTTTTTTCTGTTTGCCAGCTAAATGAAAGCGGCTACTGCACAGGCCATGAGCCGGACTCCATGGAGTTCAGCTCTGTGGGGGGCTGGGTAGCGACCAGAGCATCAGGCATGAAGAAGAACATCTATGGCAACATTGAGGACCTGGTGCGTGGCCGTCTGTCTGTTCAGCACAAGGGCCAGCTCTCCCACCGGCGCTGGGGTTTTTGGTTCTAATTTGTATTATTTCTTTCTCAGTGCAACAAATTTCTTTCTTTTGCCTCCAATAATGTGTCGTAGGTGGTACACATTAAGATGGTGACTCCATGCGGGGTGATTGAGAAGAGCTGCCAGGGCCCGCGCATGTCCATGGGGCCGGATGTTCACCATTTCATCATGGGATCGGAAGGTCTGCTCGTGTTTTTTTCTTTTCCTTTTTTTAATCAGGGGGTTTGCGCACGTGTGCGGCTTTGCGGGGACACGTCTGTATGATAACACCGCAACATGAGGACGGTTCTCATTCTCACACTTGAACCAAAGGGGGAGGAGTCAGTAGTTGCGTGTCCCTGATAGAGCTCATTCGCGAGTATTTACACGATCTATAGGTGTCCAAACCTTTTCTCAGCTTTTGCCCATAGGTGAAAAAGCCTATTAGTAGTATCAACTTCATTCTTTGCTCTCTTTTTTCCATTTTTGTGTTGTTTTTTTTTACTTTTTTTCAGTAGTGTTTGTACATCACACATTGTATTGTGATATTATAACTTTATTTCCATTAAATAGTATAATTTTTCACCTTGCCTACGCTTCCAAAAATGACAACTTTATGCAACTTTTACAAAATTGATTTTGTTTTAAATATTTAAATTCTAGCCTACTAAAATGACATTTTTCCTCATAATATTAAGAGTTTAAAGAGAATACTACTTTTTCTCTTAATATTTTGCCTTTATTCTTGTACAATTACAACTTTTCGACTTTCCTTAAAATGTTTTTCTTGTAATCATGATTAAGTTATTGTTTAAATTCTATAACTTGATTATCATAGGATGACTTTTTCCACTAATGAAAAAAAGTTTTTTTCTGTAATTTTACAATGTTTAATTTTATTTATATATTACTAATGGATTTATTAATATTTATTTAATACCTTTAGGCTACTAAAATGACATTGTTTCTTCTTAATATTACCACATTAATTTTGTAAAATTACAACTTTTTTTTGTTACATTACAACTTTTTTTTCTTGTAATATTTTGACTTTATTCTTGTAAAATTTCCGCTAATCTTTCCATTTTTTATTGCAAAAAAAGAGCTGCGGGCCATACTTATGCAGAGGATACTCTGATCTATAGTATACTTAATCATCTAATCAAAATAACTTGATGACTTTTGTTCAATATTATGACTTTTGTCCATTTTGAATACAGTAAGAGCAGAAAATCCTGCTAATAATCAGCAAAAATTGTTTAGACTGCACGCAAGCGTCTCCTTTCATTCACTCTCTCAGCTCCTCCCTCCTGGTTTCAGGTGGAAGGGTCTCGAGGGTCTTTTGTAATTTGGCTGCATGCTTTCCGCTTGACCACTGGGAGCGGCCTGTGCCATGCAGTGTCGCGTTTGAGGCTTCATTCACAGAGACCCCCGTGTTCTAAAAGACACTGTATTACCACATAAGCATGTGATCAGCTGCCGAGCCAGCTATTGGCGATAAAACAGAGAACGCGTCTTTTGCGTTGGTAAAAGAGCCGCCATTATAACTCGAATGGTTTCACAAAAGGAGAGAATCACCAGAACAAGCAATCCTCACGTCAAAGTATGAATAAGAAACATGCACAGCAAAGAAAAAGGTTCTTCCATTCGTATTCAATGACTGCTATGATCTTCTTTTCTTGTTTGTTTGGGGACAGTACGCAGCAGAACTGTGACAGCAATAGTTGCTACTAGCAACTGAACATGTGCTCAAAATAAGTGCTGTTGGCAAATACACACTGGGAGCATTTAGATAAGATTGACTTTGGCTGGTAAAGTGTGTGTACAATGGTATTTGCTCCAAGTAGCACAACACCATCTCGAAGCCACATCAGGGAATCGCCTCTCGGTTTACACTTACACAAATACTCCTTCATATATACAGACGTACAATAGAACCTCAGTTTTTGGCACTAATTCGTCTGGCAAAAAATGAAAACTAGGTAATGAAAATCCAGTCATTGCAAAATTATGAACACAAAACACATTTTATAGCAGAATGGTTACAGTTTAACATGGAAAAACACTTGGAATGCCTAGTGCACCTGAACACCTCATTAGCGCACAGCGTTTGTTTGCATCCTACAAGCAAATCAACCAAACACATAATATCACCTGCAACTGGGAAGTTCCATTCATGTACACAACCGTTGTATAATTCAAATAATTAACACGTATTCATTATTCAGTAATAAATAATACAAAATGATAACGTTTAATTCGACTTTGCCAACATAAATTAAGAACTCTTATCAAAATGGATACTTTTTTAAAATTTATTTTAGAATAAAAATATATAACAAATATATTTAGATTAAAAAATGTAAATACTGTATACATTTTTTTACAATAATATTAAAAATAATATTATTAAAAAAGTAATTAGTAAAAAAGTAATAATAAAATGGAAAATGATACACAAATATTTTGAAAAATAATGTAAAAAAATTAAATATGTTTCTTTTACGTGCATTATTTCCAAGCTTGCCACATAAAATTATACTCGGCCTTTAATTTTGATACCTGTGGTTTATAGTGTCTACGCTTAAAAGCATGACTTTCAATTCTTTGCTGAGACTAGAGTGACGGACGCCTGGATGCTTTGTTTGGGCACTCGCCGTTTTAACCATACAATAACCGAGACCTTTCTTTAGCAATAATAAAACCGAGGTGTATATATAATATTTGATACATATTGATATTGTGAGCTACTTGCTTCCGTCCAGCAAAAAGACTTTGGAGTTGAAGTTGATCTGACTGTATTTCTCGCCCTGCCGTTTTGAAACGCGCACCGGGGCTCCTTCCCTCTCAGCAGAGCTAATGAAAAGTTTTGGAGGCCATAAGGTCGGTCAGAGGTCGAGTTGTATCTGTACGCGTGCTGCTGCTCAGGGCCTGTCTGCCTTTGATACGGCCTTGCTTTATTTCTTCATGCTCCATGCTGATAAATCTCAGCTGCCCCCCACTCTTTAGAAAACCAGATCCCCTTGGTGAAATGTGAGACAAAAGGTCACCAGAAGGACCCTCGGGACATTTACCAGAACCCTTTAAAAACACAGCTCTGAGGAGCGGTGAAATCATATAAATGACTCACCTTAACGTACTCCCTTCCGTTCCTAATCTCTCTCTGTGATTTTCCACAGGAACACTGGGTGTGGTCACTGAGGTCACAATGAAGATTCGGCCCATGCCGGAGTATCAGAAGTACGGCTCGGTGGTGTTCCCGAACTTTGAGCAGGGAGTCGCTTGTCTTCGAGAAGTTGCCAAACAGGTAACTACCAAACTTAACAATGTCCTTTTCTACCTGTGTAGAAAATAGAGGGTGTACCCATTCCCTCCGTCACATTACTTGGGATTTACCCACAAAAATGGTTTCATAATCCAGCCAGTTCTTTAAAAACGTGCAAAGGCCACACTAAAAAAATAATACGATGAGAATAATGTCATGCAATCAAAGTGGATGCCCACACATTTGCGAGTAATTGTTAAAAAAATAAAAGTTTTTCTCTGAAAATAGGCATTTTTTCCCCACCCCGAGTCGGTAACAATTAGTAAATACATGATAATACAGATCAAATGTACCGGCGCACACTCTTTATATGTTTACGTCTATATGCTTCACTTATAATGCTTTTTGCTGATGTGGCACCTTGAACGCACCATGGATGCGTGAGGCAAAGCAAAACTGGAACTTAACCAATGCAGCTACAACTTAATACATCTATCTGCTCGTATTATCATTCATGAGTGAACACCTATATTATAGATAATATTGTTATATTACATTATATATATATATATATTTTTTTTCCAACAAATAATTATAAAAACAACACCACCGGCTAGCATTTGTTACCATCAGTGGTTTAAAAGAACAGATTGTACCAAAAAATATCAATATAAAAAAATCTATATTTTCCATCACCAAATTAAACTCGCATAAAAATTTTCACACATTTTTGTTGGGCCCAAATGAAATATTTTGACTTGCTTTGGACTCGAAACTGTCTCATACCCACACACGCACACACACAAAAGATGCCACCAACAATTTACATTGATGTTGTTATGATGGACTACACATTCAGTTATAGATGAAATTAGTAGCTAAACTTTGCCAAATCGCTATCATTAGCTGACAACAGACATCGGCATAGCTTACGAACTCATAGCAGGAAGAGGTGGGGTGTAATATAGTATGTGCGGCAGACTCTCTAGGCAGCCAGAGGACCCGCTAATATTTAATATTATGTGATTGATAATTTATAAAAACATAAAGACAGCAATGTTTCCTTTTGGAATTGAAATGATGGTTCATTGAATTATTCGATTGTTAGGGGCAGCTGAGTTATTCATTTTAAATACAATTTCAACATGATAACCATAAAAAAGTGGACTTTACATTGATTTTCATTTTTCTCATTGTTTTTTATGTTTTCTATTTATTTTTTAGAGATGTGCTCCTGCATCTATTCGACTTATGGATAATGAGCAATTTAAATTTGGTAAGTTTTGTTCGTTTCTACTTTTGTTTTTCTTTTTTGTGTTGCTTTGATTTGAACTGGCTACATAATTGTGCCATTGATTTCATTTGCTGTCACCCATGACTAGCGTACGCTTGATTTTTATTTCAGTTGCATGTTGGCCGCACAGCCAAGCAGCTGAAACGAGATGAAAAATTGCTCCCGGCCTAAGTGAAGTAGTTCCGTTGAAGTTTTATGACGCTGCTCCTTAAGGTCTCACCAATCGCATCTGGCATCACCAGAGATCTCAGTAAAACTCCCCTGAGCCTCCAGGGATCTCATTATCTCGCCTAGATTTCCGCTTTTCACCAAGAAGGAGCATTAAGGAAGGAAGATGGAGGGACCAGGTTTTTCACTAATAACTAAAACTCATGGCTCCATGATACCTTCCCGGGCTTATTAGTGCCTTCTTTTGTACTGTTAATCATGTCGGCTGTTGAGTAAGAACAAGTCCGTCTCAGGTTCAGACTGCATGTGCAATTTTAGTAGTGTGGGTGAAAAATGAGACTGTGATCGTGGTCACTGAGCTTTTATGCGTAAAAGGGAGGAGCAAAGCACAAAAGGATGGAAGAATTAGGAGTAAAATAATACCCAGTGTGGTGTGCAGTTATTAATTGAACTGCACGGTGAAGATATGCAGTCAAACACAGAAGTGGACACAATTAGGACACTTAAGTGATGAAGAGACTGGAGCTTACACAGGGGGAAATAAATGAACTGTTAAGTCTCTGTGACATCACCCGTGACTTCCCACGCTGTTGATTGATAGCCGTCCCGTTGGCCCCAGCCCCAGTTCCTGCTTGTCCACTGGCACTTTTGGTGCGTCCGATCAGGAATAAATCAAAAACAGTGTGCGTGAGGAAGACTGATATCGCCGCATCATTCCCACTTCCCTTCAGAAGGTCTCTGATTTATTGCTGCCGTCGCCAGCAGCCACCAGCCCTTTGTAAGCACATTCAAACGTTACTATGTATTTTTTCTCCTTTTATCTAAAAGCCCAAATGACTCTTGACACGCCTGCCCTCCGTACTTCCCTGAAGGTGCGAGCGTAAGCATGTGGCTTGCGTGTGAAACCAAATCTTTATGGCTAACTCTTAACTGGTGTGTTCACAGGTCACGCCCTCAAGCCTCAGGTGTCATCACTTTTCACCTCCTTTCTGGACGGCCTGAAGAAACTGTACATCACCAAGGTAAACCGGAGAGCGGAAGCACACTGTCAGTGGCGCCCTTACAAGTGTTTCCCATGAGAAATGAGCCTTCCTTTTAAATCCTCAGTTCAAAGGCTTCGACCAAAACCGTTTGTGCGTGGCCACCCTGCTGTTTGAGGGAGATCGGGAGAAGGTTTTGCAGCACGAGAAGCAAGTTTATGACATCGCCGCCAAATTTGGGTCAGTACTTGTTCACATCCCCAGTTACAGGGTCACGCTGAAAATAAAAAATATATATAGTGGATGCATATATGTGTGTGCGCGTGCACACACACACACACACACACACACACACACAGTGGAACCTTGACTTACGAGCACATTACCTTCGGAGTTTTCCAACATACGAGCCGTTACGCAGAGAACATTTTTGCTTTGGTACACGAGCTTTGATGTGACTTAAGAGCGTACAAACACCTATTTAAGCCTCATCTAGACAAAGACAATCCGAGGCCTAAACGCACAATTACTTTATCAAACCTGCGCAACATCCATACTATGCCTCCATTTTCATGGTCTGTAAACGAACACTTTTGAAACCCGGTCCCATAGTGGAAAAATTTGAAGACGCCGTTAGTGTCTCCATATTTACGGCCTCCCCCCAGCTTCTATGAAAACGCTTGCGTCATAGCTCCACCTGTACATATACATATACATGTACGTGTATATATATGTACATGTATGTGTATATATATGTACATGTATATATGTGTATGTATATGTGTATATATATGTGTATATGTATATATGTGTATGTATATGTGTATATATATGTGTATATGTATATATATGTATGTGTGTGTATATATATATATATATGTGTGTATATATGTATATATATGTATATGGGCTGTCAAATGATTAAAATACAAAATCTCGATTAACCTATAATTGTTTTTTGTTTAATAAAAAAAGTTATCAAATAGTTTTTTATTCAAGAAAAACAGCAGAAAATGCATCTAATTAGTTATTATAAATGAAATATCATTTTTACAGTAATGCCCATTCTGTGAGATTTCAGATTCATGGTTCAGCATTCAGGCACTTGCCAATTTGCTGATTTTTGGAAAAAAAAAAGTATTATTATTATTATTATTGCTAATTTTTTTTTTCTGCAGTAGATTCATCTAATAAATATTATTAATTATTATTTTAGACCAATCCCTAGTCTGTGAGAGGAGGAAAAAAAGGTAATATTTGTTAAAATAATATTAATATTGTGTTCTTAACACAATTTTTTGCAGAAAATGCATGTAATTAATTTATTATTAATGATTATTATTATTAGTTAATTCTTACTTACACTATTTTGTGTTCAGTGAGATTACAGTGGATATTCACGCTTCAGCATTCACCTTCTCCTATTTAGGGATTAAACATGCTCTGTGTGCTGAGTGAACAATAGCAATTGAAGAGAGAATGGACAGGTTTCCACAGCAGAACCTAACCCAATAATCGGAACAGTCACATTTATTGCAAATGTTGATCTGAAATCGGAATTTATTAAAATATTAACTTTTAATATAGATTTTCAGAATTGAACAGGATTCTAGTGTCAGACTCCAGCGTCTTTATGAGAATTTTTGACATTCACTCCCAAAATTACAACAAATTTATTTTTAGCATATCTTCATGTCTCTTTTGCATTTTGGCTCTAAAACTCCTTCACATGTCACACCAAAAACACCCTACTTAAACAGACATTATGAATAACGGTAAAAAGGACAATTTGTGCTCTCTATTCCTCTCAGTTGTTTGTCTTAGTTTGCGGTGATGGATGGACCTGTAGATGTCCTCCTCCCTGGCCCGCCTTTGTGGGTGCTGATCAATGAGGTCTTTGGGGAGGAATCAGTTACCCATCAGGCTCACTGGAATGCTGGGTGGATGATGTTGGGCCAATTTAAAACGTTCGCTCGCAGTTATGTAACCACACGGTGCACGCTGAACGTACGTGCCATTTCAACACTCAACAGGAAGAAGAAAGTGTTTGAGATTCAAAATATAGATAGATAGATACTTTATCTATTCTAATTCTAAGAGAAATTCACAAAAGGCTATGTTTATTCTGTTTTAATGAACTTATGACTCAGTTCTTATGGAAGCCCGTTTCCACAACTGAAAGGAAAAAAAATCCCAATTTGTAAATCATATGAGATCATAATCATAATCTTATGAAAAATTATGAAGTAAAAAGTCAAAATTACATGATAGAAGATCACAATTATGAGATCAAAAGTCATAATATTGAGCTCAAAAGTACATGATGAAAGTAATCATTTTGAGATAAAAATGGGAAATTTCGAGATCAAAACTATCTTGTAATTATGCCTTCTTATCTTGTGATTTCTACTTTTTATCTCATAATTATGACTTGAGCATGTGCAGACGGGCTGGAATGGGTGGAGAAAAGTGTCGGGTGTGATGTGAAGAGTTTCAGCTGAAAGGAAAAGGAAGGTGTACAAAACTGGCGAAAGCAGTGGTTCCCAAAATAAAAAAAAATATTTTCTTTGTTGTGGCAAAATTTGGATATTCATTGTTTTAAAATACACTATGTCCAAAGATCTGTGATCATTGGTGATCCATAAATCCTTCTTTTGTAGTGGCAAAGGTCTTCTCTTGACAATACTCAAAATAGTCCTTTTATGACAAACGGGGCCTCGGGAATGCTACCAATAGCTAAGGCTGAGTGCATTGTGCATTGAACGACATGCTCGGAGCGTGTGCGAATACAGACAGAAACCTAAGAGTGTTATTTGAACAGTCGCTCTAAATCAGTAAAGAATTTCAACACACCCAAAATGGCAATGTCATCATGACACGCCAGGCCGCTAAGTAAAATGCGACGAAAGAAAACATTCATATTTATTCATTAATCAAGCCACAGGATTCTAAGGGACAGAAAAAAGTAGCGGCTATTAGTCTGAAAAATATAGTAATAAATGAAAAGTGTTCATGGTAGCCCCCACCCCAGTTTCAAAACCACTGGTTTAGAGACAGTGCCGCTGAGGAACCGACAGGAGGTAGAGATGGAGATGTAGATGTTGAGGTTCTTTTTGGGTGTGACCAGGATGAACAGGATCAGGATTGAGTACATCAGAGGGACAGCACATGTTAGAGGTTTTGGAGATAAAGTCAGAGAGGCCAGACTGAGATGGTTAGGACATGTCCGGAGGAGAGATAGGGAATATATTGATAGAAGGATGCTGAGTTTTGAACTGCCAGGCTTGAGGCCTAGAAGAAGCCCAAAAAGGAGGTTTAGGGATATAGTGAAAGAAGGTAGGACAGGGTTAGATGGAGGCAATTGATTCGCTGTGGTGACACATGAAGGGACAAGCCGAAAGCAAAAGAAGAAGATCTCATAATTATGACTTTCTTATTTCATATTTACTTTTCTGAAGTTACTGTTACCTTCACTGAAAATGTGACAAAGATAGGCAACAAAATCAACACAAATGCCACCTTGGGGTTTTGCCATGAGTTTTTTAAATTATTATTCTATAATGTTTCTCACATTATTTTTCAAAAATCAAAATGCTGGTGGCACATGGCTTCCTTTTGGCTTATTTTGCAGCATAATTGAAAGAAAAGACTTACATCCCAGTCTAGGAACGGAGCTGGTACGTAATCCGAGGACCATTTATGCAGTATATTGATTGTATATGACTGTCGGTTATTGGCTCAGCTGGAGGGCGGACCAGTCAATAAGCAGCAGTTGCATCATAAGAAAGCTGTGCGGTAGACCTGGCATCCTTGTCTTGATGACATTATTGCAACTGAATGATGAACAAGTGCTAGTGATGGATAAGCGAGGGATATTTGCTTGTGGTGTTGGGAAACAGGGTGAGTCGATATAGTGATTTTCTAATGAGCTTGGCCTGATTAGTTTGGGTGCGAGATGAAAATTTGATTACACTCCGCAGGTGATGGATGCATGGCTGACCTGCGGCGAGGCACACGGCGGGGCCCCATTGATCCACACATTGTTGGATTGACAGGCCGGCAGGCAGCTGTTGTGAAAGCGGCCCGCAAAGCTCAAAGAAGGCACCGTTGAATATTAACCCTGTTATCTTTTTCCAGAGGCCTGGCAGCTGGAGAGGACAATGGGCAGAGGGGCTACATGTTGACCTTTGTCATCGCTTACCTCCGGGTGGGTCACTGCTCTGGCTTTTTTTTTTTTCCACAGGCTGAGATGATGGGCAGGTGGGCCGGGCCACTGACAGCAGATAGTGTAGCGAGGAACACTAGTAGCCTGCAGAATGTGACCTCCAAGGCCTTCGATTTGATGTGGTCACTCTTATTGTCAGGGGTTTTATCCCCCTGAAGTGTATCTCCTTTTTTTCAGAGAATGAAAATGTTTTCACTGTTGCTAGAGCACAAGTGAATCCATTCATCTATTTTCTATGTGTTTACATAAGTCAAACTATTTATCAACTAGTTTGACACTTGATGGAGCACAGACTTCCTCTAACACCCAACAATCTTAATTTGTATCAGCACCCCTTGTAGTTGACCTCAATGGACATAAAAACAGAAATTGTATGTGCATGAATATCTTTTTCAAAGACAGTGCAATGTTGTATACAAAAGTGTAATGGTGATGTTTTTCTTTTTTGAAAAGGACTTGGGAATGGACTACTATGTAATAGGGGAGTCCTTCGAGACCTCTGTACCCTGGGACAGGTAAATACACGTCACCACTCATCTCAACCCTCGAGCTTCTTACGTGTTTTCCATCCCCTTTTAGTTTTAATAGCTGAAACATTACAATGCCATGCAAGGGGCGTCCAAAGTACGACCCGGGGCCATTTGTGGCCCACGGCTGTTTTGTTATTGGCCCGCGGCACAATCTAATTCATCTAATTGGTTGAACAAGAATAATAGAACTAAAAGAACTAAATAATTTTACTAAAATAAAGTCAAAATATTGAAGAGGAAAAAAGTTATCTAC
>QODF01000066.1:2032-235504 GCA_024372805.1 Oostethus manadensis
TTCAATTTACATTATAAAATATTAATAAGGACTCCTACTTTGCAGAAATTCACTTATGATGGTAAAGTCAGGAACCAATAACTGTGACAACCCGGAATCACTGTATTAATTATTTCCAGCTTTGTAAGATTCCAAAAGCCAACCTGTATAATTATGTCTTCTTGTCATTTATCTCACCTTCCAAGGTTCTATTCAATTCTCCTGTTGACTCTTCAGCCATTTTTAATGTTATTGTAGCCATCATCTATTTTTGTGGACAAGTCATCAAGGGTCAGTGTTTTTTGTCTCTTCTTCTGCAAAGTATGAACTCTTTTTGGCATCCCATCCAATACAGTTGCATAATTACCCTTTGTCTCTTCCCAAAGGAATGGTGGTAAACAAGAGGGAAACTGGTCTTAGTGTGATAATCCAAACAGGAAAACAGTTTATGGTGTGCATTGGATAAACATGGTACCGCAGTGCGTTCGTACACAACCTTAAAGCTGGTGCGTGGGATGTTCAACCAAATTCCCTGCTTAAGTTTGACCTGTTTCCTTGCAGCTGCCTCCATGCGCTGCAACACGTACACACACACACACACACACACACACACACAAGAACACCAGCTTGGTATTGAAAAAGCTGACCCTTTATGTTTTTTTTAAGTTCTTGACCAGCCTGAACTTGGAAAGGCCAAGAAGATCATAAAGGACACTTTATCAACTTGACTACCGTAGATTTTCATGAGTTTTATTTCACACTTGAGCAATACACAGGAGCGCATGTTAGGTTGTTGTAAGAATTGTCATACTCTTTGGTGAATACATGTACAGTCATGTGACACTATTTTTTCCTCAAAATCCCACAATTTGACAGAACAGTGTTCAATCGTCGAAAGTTAAAAGAAAGGCTTATGCATAATTTTAACATTGTTAAAGCACCCTAGACATAAAATAACACCCCCATAGTCACCTTTACACATGTGTCACCCAAAGTAGTAGACTTAATAATAGGAAATTAGACATAAATAGAACATAACAGGGCCACATTGGGAGAGTTTGTTGTTGTTTTATTTCTGGACAGCATATTATCAATGTAACATTACTAAAACCTAATGACCAGTGTAGAATACTACATATTACATTTTTGAATGCATCTTCAGAATGTCTTATACTTGTATTTTTGTTGATTTTGTCATATTTATCCTTGAAAATACTTATTATAGGCCGGGAATGTGTAAATTTTGCTTAAATATGCATATTTTTTGAATAGTAATAGGCTGTAGTCAACCACAAACTCCAATAATTCATTAATTAAGGGGATGACTGTATATACTTTTTTTTTTAACCATCAATATTTTGTGGTTGACTATGGCCTATTATTAGGCAAAAAATACTACTTTGTGGAAATTCACCAATCATGGTTGGGTCTGCAATCATCAACAGTAGGTAACCAAACCCCTGACCTAAGCTGGAGGTTTCACCGCTCTCCCCCAGCACGTGACGTCGGCAAGAACGACCTATCACCCTGTGCCCCCACTACATACTGCTCCTGCCAACCATCAGAGCAGCTCCTCCCACAGTGGAGGGGACTCCGGAGTGAGGCAAGGGCTCGTCTCCAAGGGAGCCTCTGGAATAATACCGCTGGCATATGGTTTCAACCTGTCATAGTGAACTACCTGCGCTACACCATCCACTGCGAGGGGGTCACTGATGCGATAAGTGAGGCCTGACATCCCCCCAGAATCCAGGACCCCTATGATCTTAAAAGGGCTCCCCCCCAATGGGGACCCAACTTCATCCGGTCTTCCCGAGGGTTATGCAGCCACACTAAGTCACCTACCCTATATGGTTTATTGGGGGCCTGAGAGTCATGGTACAGTTTCTGTCCCTCATGTGCAACCACCGCGCTCTGCCTGGCATTTACAAAGACCACATCCCACGGTTGCCACCAATGTAACCGAGTTACATCCTGCGAGTCTTGTGGGAGTGTAGCGTGAACGGAAACACGGAAGCCAGAGCTGTAGAAGGCACGTGTATTCTCAACACCCCATCGCTCTCCTCCCCCTCTCTTCTCGCTTCCCTCTCAGTCAGTTCCGGCCTTCAAAATAAAAGCACATCCCGTCCCACAATAAAGGAGTCACAAAAATAGCTTACACATGCTTGTTTTCCTGCATTTATAATACAGGTTACGTATGTGTGTGGATAAATCGTTTTAAAATTGTTTTTGAATTGTTAACTGCTGGTCAGAAAATCATAACATTGTGTTTTTTATCCATCTATTAATTTTTTATAGCGCTTATCCTCATTAGGGTCCCGGGGGGATGCTGAAGCCTATACCAGCTGACTTTTGGGCGGGAGGCGGGGTACACCCTGGCCTGGTGGCCAGTCAATCGCAGGGCACATATAGACAAACAAACATTCACACTCACATCTAATGGACAATTTAGAGTCGCCAATTAACCTGACATGCATGTTTTTGGAATGTGGTAGGAAACCGGAGTACCCGGAGAAAACCCACACACGCACGGGGAGAACATGCAAACTCCACACAGAGATGCCCAACGAAGATTCTAACCCAGAACCTCCTGACTGTGAGACCAATGTGCTACCCACTCGAACACCGTGCGGCCTGTAAGGAACTATGAAATAACACGGGGAGAACATGCAACACCGTTTATGTCCGCTCCCCCGTGTTGTGCATCGGACAAAAACTATGCTCCGGTGTGCTTATTTAAATTGCTGGTGAACGCTACGTTCTTGATTGAGTTTCCAAGCAGTTGTATTAAGTGAAGAGGTACGAAAAGACGAAGATGTAAGACAAAACAGACGTGTGATTTTTATAACATTGCTGTCTTGAGGGTTTTCGTGTTCACTTTGTTTAAATGTTTGTTTGATTGGGACTGGTTTTCAGCGTGGATACTGGAATACATCCTGGTTTGCCGCAAGGCATTGTGGGGGCTGTAGTTTCTAGTCATTGAGACTGATTACGTTCATTGGTTGATTAAAGTACGTGTTGCTATGTCCGTATACATGCTTGTATGTATAAGTCTAAAACACAGACATAAAATTCATGAATGTATGGTATTATATATTTGATATTAGCTTTAGTATAAAAATTTTTATATTGTATTTAATTCGTATTTATTATATAAATGCTTGATGTACAGGTAGTGAGATCAATGTGCTTGTGTTTAAACTATGTATTTATTTATTATTTCTTTAAGTTTATTACCTGATGCTGATACTACTGCTACTTCTGCAAAAATTTAACAGAAAAACTGGAATAGCAACTTGAAGTTTGAGAAATATCCTTTTTGCACACCGGGTTGCCCTTTCCGTGGGAGAAAACGGAACAACCACAATGCTATTTTTTTGAACACACCCCTGCTTGTGTGTGTGTGTGTGTGTGTGTTGCACTGCAGGGGGTTGTCTTGTCACTTCCTAGTATGCAGTAATCTACTGACTGACACAGGTTACTCACACATCACTGTTGAACATGGAGCTGCTCCGACATTACTGGCATCATCACTGACGGGAATTATGGTAAGATTACCTAAAACTCTTTGTTTGGAAGGGTCAGAAAGTATCCGGCCTGCTCGCCCCCGAGTTCTGGAGACGTACAGGTCCTGGAGAGATGGAAGGCTGCAGCCGATCCCTGTAGTCTGTGTTTGTCCCTGTCAGTGGCCCCGGCGAACCACACTGTGATGGAGGAGGTGAGGATGGACTCAACAATGGCCGTGTAGAATTGCACCATCGTCTGGACAGGCAGCTTGGCTTTCCTCAGCTGCCACAGGAAGTACATCCTCTGCTGAGCCTTCTTGATGAGGGAGCCGATGGTCTGCTCCCACTAGAGGTCGTGGGTGATGTTAGTGCCCAGGAAGCGGAAGGAGTCCACAGTTGTGATGGGGGAGTCTGTCAGGGCGATGGGGGGCAGGGGGGCTCTGACTTTCCTGAAGTCCACAATCATCTCCACTGTCTTCTGAGCATTGAGCTCTAGGTTGTTGCAACTACACCAGGACACCAGCCCGTCCACCTCCTTTCTGTAGGCAGACTCACCACCGTCCGAGATGAGCCTAACGAGGGTGGTGTCATTCGCAAACTTAATCAGTTTCACTGAGTCCTGGCTGGAGGTGCAGCAGTTGGTGTACAGGGAGAAGAGCAGAGGGGAAAGTACACAGCCCTGTGGGGATCTGTCGGGTTGATGGCGTCATCTACAGACCGGTTGGCTCTGTAGGCGAACTGCAGGGGGTCCAGGAGGGGGGAGGTGAAGGACTTGAGATGAGGCAGAACCAGGCGCTCAATATATGATGTCACTGTGTCTGTGTATTCGTCCAGGGTATTTGTAGATCATTTATATCCAAACATGTGAGAAGCTCCTATAAGGCCTAACTTGTCCACTTTTTAGACATTCTTACAGCAGGTTTGGAGACGCAGTTTAATGTCTGTTTAATGACCCCTTGGTTATTTAAACAGCTAGACTAATATATAAAAATACTGCAAGTGATGTTTCAAGTGTAGTTATTCATTAAAACCTCAACACTGGCTTTATAGGTATGTTTTTGGATTGGATTTTTAAAAATATGATAAATAAATATGTGCACACTGAAAAATCATTTGTTGGCAAATCTAGATGATTTGAAAATCAATATCAATATGAATAATTTTTTGCTGCACTTAAAATATCTATGGTCAAATATAAAAACATGCTTATGTATTTATTTTAAATAAAGGCCATTGTCGAGTGAATAACAATGTTAAATAAATCAATACCTTTCTTGTTGTGTCAATGGATCTAATTTCATGATCCAACTGTAATAAAGTGTAAACTTTTATTCTGCAGACTGAAAGTAAGGCTGCTTCCTCTGGTCGATGAAATCGATAAGGGTGTCTGTGAATCTTGCGGCTTATTAGTGCAGCTGTGACAGCACATACACTACGTTTCCATAGCAACAAATGCAGGATGCTGGCTGAGGGAAAGAAGTGTGTCGTTGTATGTGTGTGGTGTGTGTGTGTGTGTGTGTGTGTGGAACCCAGAACCTCCTGACTGTGAGGCCAACATGCGACCCATTCATCCACCATGCGGCCTGTGTTTTTAATAGTAAAGAAATATACCCTGACCTTTGAAATTATTGCATTGTTCATGTCTTTGATTTTGCTTCTGTTTCTCCTTTTAGCTCTTCAACAAATGACGTACCAAAGCTGAGAACAAAGCAGGTGTGATTATACTCACTGCAGCGCTTTACTATCAAAACCTTTGCAGTAGCTAATGAAAACAAATGCAGGATTACCAAGAGCTTTACTACTTCACAAGAGACCTAACCATCTTCCCTTGACTTCAGACAAGTAGTTCCAGTTATCCTCTTCACAAAGCTCCCTAAATTCCTGTAACACTCTTGTGTTCTTGTAGCACGTCAATTACTGAGCAAGTGGAACAGCCGGACTTCCCAAACACAAACACTCACACGTCGCACAATTTGCACAGCCTGAGTTCACAGCAAAGACGCAATCCGACAGAATAACACCAGTTTCACACCAACAGCAGACTAGCGCTACAGTCACTTTAAAGCGCATGTCCACCAAAGGGAGATTAGGTGGGTGGATGCTAAGAGCTCATGATACCTCAAATGCATATAATGTCATCTTGTAAAGTTGTTTTTTTTTTTTTATCCCCATCCGTAGGTTGCCTACATCCACAGCTGTTCCTGTCAATGTTCTGACTGGATGATTTTGCAGTGTATATTGTCATGAGATTATGTGTATAAACCAATGATATTGCAATACATGATGTATACAGTAGATCCCCCACTATTCATGGGAGTTCTGTTCATGAGCCCTTGACGCTCATAAACATTTTTCACTCGTGCCTCGCTCCCCCTCATCCTCCATACCCTCCCGCAAGCTTGAGGTTGACATTATCCTCCGATTTCCAACCAACATTTGCAATAAAGATGGCTGTTATAATTAATACATTAGATTCAGCTCCAGGACCCTCCCCTTTTTTCTTCAGTATGCCTTACACACTTATGATATGCATTTTAAATTATAAAATGAATAGGTACTCGCCACTAATGAATGATAATGTAGGACGATCAATACACAGATGCAATCACGACGTAGAAGTAATAACAGTTTAAGGTTCTCTTTTTCGGCTCACGGCAACGAGGGTGCGTTCAAGGACTGCAAACCATGGTGGGAAAGCGCAATCTCAAAAGACATCAATGAAGTATAAATATGTAAACATGTAAAAATGGTGGGCTTTGTTTAAAAATATTTTTAGAGTATAATAAATATTCATTTATTCATTCTATACCGCTTATCCTCATTAGGGTCACGGGGATGCTGGAGCCTATCCCAGCAGACTTTGGGCGAGAGGGGGGGTACACCCTGGACTGGTCGTCAGTCAATCGCAGGTATAATAAAAATTTAAAAATAAAAACATGCACATTTGCCTGAGGATCCTGGTTGCAAGTTTACTGATGATGGACCAAATTTGTAGTTCTATGATTAAGTAAGAGTAGGTCTCCTCTTATGACAAAAACACAAAAACTGTAGTAACAGATGTGATCTTGAGTAGCATATATGGTGCAAAAGTGACTTGAGGCCCATGTTTATTTGCCTAAAAGTGTTTTTCTTTGGTGCATCTTATTGCTGTTTAATATTGGAAATGAAAGGTCTATTATTGGGGTTGTAGTTTACAGTGCCCAAGGTACTCAGACAACCCCCTGCTTGGAAGTGAATGCAGTTATGGGATACACAATGTGTTGAGGACACAACAAACACAGCCCACAAGCAGCTATAAAAATAGACTGACAAGTTAAAAGATGAAAAGTGACATTATTATACATTTTTTTAATCACAGTAACTAAATGCAGTAATTAGAATAGTTGTTTGTGTGCAGGTGGAACATGCCTAAAGGATCAATAGTGCATGATTAAAATATACTGTATATTTAGCTTAAATGACAGAAAAAGGTACTTTTTGGTAACCTTAGGCAGCCAGAAAAAGATGACACTGACTTCTCATCAACACATTTGCTTGTGTTTTCGGTTACAGTGTGATGTTAATGTCAGCCACAGCTAGGTTGTACGTCTTGCATTGGATGACAGCCATGTCTGTCCAAACACGGGACATTCCCCTGCAGTTTGCTGCGTCTCCATCACAGCAAAAGGCCTGCTGGGAACAGCTGTTGAAAAAATAATAACCGGAGTACCATTTTGACTTATTTTGAGGAAATAATTGAGCCAAAAATGGAATTTTGATGCAGAAAAACCTGCTTGGAGTCTATCCCTGCTGCTTGTGCAGCCCGATTCGCAGATCAAATGTGTCAGGGTCAAAAAAGGTCTGAGAATTAACTGGTGAAACATTAACATCTGCTGGGAATCTCACATACATGAGAGCTCTTGCAGAAGATAGTCAGATTAGTGCTAGGTCATGTGCATCTCTCAAGGGCATTCTCTGACCGGGAAAGCAGCCAGAGCCAAAAAAACGTAACGCTAAAGCCACTTCTTTCGGGCTGCCTTTTACACTCGGTCCCTTTAGACCATTCGAACAAACACATTTTTCTGCTATAGGCACAATAACCGGGTTATGATTTTACCGTCATGCCCTACCACGCGGGATTCAAAATAGAACAATGAAAGCCTTGTGTTAGAAGAAAAATGTACGTCGCAGCAAAGGAACAGCTCGTGATCCAAAGCACACCCCATCATGGAGGAGGCAATGTTAGAGCAAGGGACTTCAAACTGTAACTGCGGATGGTAACCAGCTCACTGTTTCTTGATGATGTGGCTGACAGAATGTACAGCAGGCCTAAACACATTGTGAAGACTTTTTAAGAATAATAATATAATATCCTTTCCTGGCCAAGTCAGTGGTTTAATCTCAAAGCAATAGCAAGACCAAGAGCAAGACCCAGAAACAAGAAGCACTCTGCCCCATGGAATTCAACTATTAACGTCCGGTCAGGTATAAGAACAAACAAGGGTGTGGATTGTTATTTCTCTGCACTGACTAAGATGCGAACGCTATGCCAAGCCAGAGACTTGACTCGACATGTCTCATCTTTACACGAGACATGATTTGGACTTGCATGTCTTTACTTGAGACTTCCTTAAGACTTGCGAAACACCGGGTCACTTAATGCATTAAAGCAACCTGAAAGTGTAGGATGGCTTTTTATCTAGAATGGTTGTGGCTTTGACTTGAAACAGGGTTACGTTTGAGAGCACGTGGAAAAAAACGGAGATGTTACGGTCATTAAAACTCTCCACTCGGTTTAAAAGATAAATGTTGAACTCTGTTGAATAAATATTTACGGGCCAGACTACTATGTTTGTGTTTGCCAAGAGGTTTTCCTGCATGTCTTTACACAAAATTCCCAGAGACAGGAAGCCTTTCCTATCAGATGATCCCCTAATCTTCTCTAAATGAAAAGGATTGTTCTTTAATTGAAATAATATCCAAGCTCTGGATATTTAGGCCTCTTTGCCATCCAAAATCCATCGATATTCTGTGGAAACGCCACAACCGGGGAAGATGTCATGTGGAACGCCATTATCATTGCACGCTTGCTTCAGATCCCGTTAAAATGTCCTGAAAAGCTGAATAAGTGCAATGTACAATTTAAAACCGAGGTACGTACCTAACAGTGATTAGGGAGTACTGTCAGGCTTTTTATTAACGGCTAATAAATGCTCCTCTGTGTGGCGCTCCACCTGCATGCAGTAGTTCTGGTGTACATGACTCACTGCATTGAGCTATGATACCACCATGGGTGGCATCGTCTTTTATTTAGACATCCACTCTACGAGTCGGGGTGATTTATGTCTTACTGGTTTGCGTAACGCCAGACTCACACAACTTTGGATTCCCTTGTGGTTCACCAATCATCTTCTTGACTCACTTCCCAGAATGGGCAGTGGTTTAAAAAAAAAAAAAAAAAAAACGACAGCGCAACGTCTGTTTTGTTTGAATCCATTTTTTAGTGCTTATCGTCTGACAGAAATGACGTCACAATCGCATTTTTTTTACATGATAAATGTACATATGAAAGCAGTTTTGTTTTTGTGCAGATGTCCTGTGACGGTTAACAACAGTTGGCGTAATATGTAATATTACGCCAACTGTTATTAACTGTTATTAACTGTTATTAACTGTTATTAACTGTTATTAACTGTTATTAATAGTAATATGGCGCGTTGTAACTGAGTCATTTCATTAGGTGGTGTCACACCCTGCAGTGACACCAGGTAGTTGACGCAGGTGAGTGACCTTGTGTTCTTTTCTATTTGTTTTTTTTCGGTCTCTCCTCCCTCACTCGTTGTGTTCTTTCTCTTTTCTGGCCCTTGGTCTAACTGTGGGGAGAAGTTACCTGACAAGCCGCAGGTGTTTCTCACCAGAGCACACCTTCTTAGTCATACCTGTGGTGGCAGGAAGGCGTAGTTTGATTGTTCCACATGGATGCACGCCACACTCTTATTCTTCGTCTTCCAAGACTTCTCCGTCAGCTCGCTTTTGTGGCTAGAATTTGTTCTGTAGTTTTGTCGCCATCCTGCTGTCTGGTAGCTCCTTCCAGTCAGTATTGCTCATATTCTAGCATGAATTACCAACAAATATGGACATTAGCACTCAATAACTTCTATATCAAAACTTACCTGTATGCATTCCCATGTAGTATCTTCATTTGAGACCAAATATGAGATGAAAAAAAAGGGTAACAACACAGTATTGTGGTCTATCTGTGCAGCATGGGAGAAACTTGCACAATGACACAGAAGAAACAAAAAAACAAGCACAATGGTGCGTCCAAGAACCGTCCAACAAAGGGGGCAGGTCTCCACTCATAACCAACAACATGTACATGCGAAAACTATGGAATTTGTAACTGTATATTATTTTTCAAATAAAACAATGGTCCGTATTTCCAAAATTGATATCCATGTGCATGCAATTTCATGTAGTTATTTACAGTTTCAGTCGCCAGTTTCCCGCAGTGCTTGGGGACCACCTGACTAGAGCAAACACATCTTTGTGTCACGCTCTATATTCTTTACTTGTGACAGTTTGGGTTAGTTTTCTTGTGTTGTTATTTTCATGTGTTTTCTGGGCCGTTTCTTAGTTTAGTCACTCAGTTAATAACGAGCACCTGTTCCTCATTTAGTTCCTGGCTGTTTATGTTCAGGTGTGCGTGCCAGGCGTTGTCGGTTCATTGTTAGTCTTTCCTTCTTCCTGGATCGTTGCGCTGTTCCTGCAAACCTTACCTGCCTGACGTCCAGCTCTCTGCATCCTCGGGGTCGTTACACCATGCCGCGACGATTCCACGACACTTTGAAAGATATGACCTTGTGAAAACTGTAAAGACCATTAAATCTGTCACATAGTTTCGGTCACGGTTGCAGCCGGAGGTATAATATGTCTATTAAATATATACATATATATTTTTTAAACCTTTTTGTTGCATTATGTATTTGGAGAGACCTATAAAGAAAGGAAACACTTTTGGTCACTTAAGAATGAGTTGAAATCAACAAGAAACGCCTCGCCACAGGGCATTAAAACCTATTATTACTGAAAAGAGTCCACTTAAGTGGGCGTCGACATACATGCCCAACCTCTTTTGCCGACATTAAAAAATAAAAAAAATACATCAGTCCATTTATGTCTACATTTATTGTTGTATTAAGTCCATTATTGTTCCTAAGCAGCTTGGAACAACAGCAATTTAACTACTGTCTAGTTTCACAACATTATAATGTGCACGCAGGGACTTCCTGTTCAGTGCAAAGTTAGCTTCAAAACAAAAGCTCGGCAGTATTAACCTGGGTTCTACCGCAGAAACAAACAAACAAACCGCTGGAAGAAAGATTTTAAGTAAGAGAGACTTTTTTTTGCTGCACGGTGTCCGAGTGGTTGGAATGTTGGCCACACAGTCAGGAATCTAGGTTTGAATCTCCGGTATCTCTGTGTGGAGTTTGCATGTTCTCTCCGTTCATGCGTGGGTTTTCTCCAGTTTCCTCCCACTTGTTAGGTTAATTGGCGACTCTAAATTATGACAATTATAGTATAAAATATTATATGATGAGGCAGGAGGATGCACAGATCAGCCTATTATTGGTTTCTTATGGTCTGGCTCTAACTAGCAGGCTAACTAACTGTCCCCTGTAGCCCAACCCCTGAATCACAGCTCAAAACCATAGGAAATACTCCCGTCACTGTCACGTTTAGGTTGAGCAGAAGACTGAGTTCACCCCCAGAACGCAGAGAGGAAGGCGGGTGTGCAAAAATAAGAATATTTAACAAACTAACCAGTCAATGAACCAGCACCGTCCCTGTGCTGGTGCTGGGTTTATAAATGCCACTGTTTGGGATGAAAAGGTGTGCACAATTACACCCATGCAGGGTAGCTGCAACCTAGAGTCTGCAGGAAGTGCAGCCTGCCAAAATAAGAATTTAGGACAGGAAGTCATACATCCTGTTCTGCGGAGCATGACAGTCACTACAGCATCATATGAAAACAAAATAATCCAAATAAAAGTACAATAATCCCTTATTTATCATGGTTAATTGTTTCCAGACCAGACCAAAATAAGTGACTTTCTGAGACATAGGATTCAATTTTAATAAGTGGAACATTTTTGTGGTTACAGCATAGAAAACGTGTTTGACTTTCTAAACACAATCTTTACCATTATTACACCTCTGTAGTCACCTTTAGACTTATATATTATATAGTTAACCTCCAATTTATTTATTGTATTTTTAACTTAAAATTGCGTTTAAAACACAGACAGACAAATAAGCCTAAAACGCACCACTTCCACACAGAATGGGAGGAGAACTATTAATTCATTTGTGGAAAAACCCAGATAGAGCGAGGGAGTGATAATCGACCCGCAATATTGTGATATTGGGATGACTGTATACATAAAGTGGAGAAAATGGTGTCAATTGTGACATAACAAAAGTATTTTATCGCAAATTCTAAATGTAAATGTGCAAGCAGAGGTTAGTTTTATTTGGCAGCTGCTTATCTCAAAGTCAGAGATAAACGGTCCTGTACTGTACTGTATAGATGTAATGACAAAAAGCTTTATGTTCTTCTGTGGTTGCTTTATGAAGGGTTGAGCTGATGTCCTACGTTTTTATAGACATACTATAAGTGAGAGGTGACTCCCTATTGCAATGGTTAGACACACACTAAATTCTTCTGTTTGTGCACCAATACCCTCCTCTGCAGAGATCAGTGACAGATTAAGCGCAAAGTAAGTGCATTTGCTGTAAATGAGCTACACTTGCAACGCTGAAGAAAACTATAAAGCAAAGAGGGACAGCTTGCTACTATGATTCAACGTGAAGGGACATTCCACTCAGCAGTGGAGTTACCAGGCTTTGACATCACTTGTCCCGTCATTTCAGAGGCTGCCAGTTCTCTTGGAAAGTTTACATCTCTCAGGGTGGTGTTCTACATGGTCTTTTACGGCCGGCTGCAGACAGAGACCATCAGCGATGCTCCACACTGTAAACATAAGTCCGACCGTACTTTTGCATGATGGCTGGTGAGTGGCAGCAGACCTTTTGCTGCTGACGTCGTGCCTGCTCCTTGTACACCCATTTACAGTCATCGCCATGTCCTACAGTAAGTTGAACTCATTTGTCTACAGTTTCAACATTGCCTTGCTGCATTGATGCAGAGTATGCCACACATGCAAAACAGGCAAGGGGTGTCAAAAGTGCGGCTCAGAGGCCATTCTAAAAACGCAATTAAACAAGAAAAGAAAACCAAAAAAATAACAGCAAACATTGAGAAATCAACTGTAATTTTACTAAAATATTGTCAGAATATTAGTTGTAATCTAACGAGATGAATATCATGAGGACAAATAACTTCATTTTAGTAGCATATAGTATAGAGAAAACTATGAGAAACACAAAATAAAGTTGTCATTTTTAGATAATTCGGTTGCAGAAAAAGTTATAACACGAGAAAAACACAGAAAAAAACTTAAGAAGTTGAAATAGTAGAAAAAAAAAAAAAAACGCACCCGCAATGGAAAACAAAAGGCTGTAATCTTACAAAAACAAAGTCAAAATATTAAGAACAAACAATTTTCATTCTAATGAGGAAAATCAGAATAAACTATTAATTTGCGAATATATATTATTATTTATCAATATATTATGTCAATTTTACTATAATTTCAGTATTATAGAGTTGAAATACTAAAGAAAAGGACGTTAAAGTCGTAATATGAGAAACACAAAAAAAAGTTGTCATTTTTAGAAAATTTGTTTGCAGAAAAAGTTAAATTACGAGAAAGAAGTTATAATTACAAGAAGAAAGTTGAAATAGTTGGGGACACATTTTTTTTCTTTCTAATGAGAAAAATCTGAATAAACTATTACATTGGGAATATATACTGTATATTTATATTTATCGATATATTATGTCAAGTTTATTAGGAAAAATAATGTAATTTTTGTATTAGAGTTGAACTATTAAGGACAAATAGGTAAGTTTTATAATGTATAAAAATTCTGAGAAACCAACAAAACAAAAACAAAAAAAATGGAGATTGAGGTCGTGAGGTTGTTGAAGCCACTTAGCCGTTGGTACGACAGGGCCGTACCGGCACCGCTGTAAGCTAAAGAGTTGGCTAACAACGGTACTGTTTGTGTTGTGATGGTTAAGTGGCCAGACTTTTGGCAAAACAACCTACGCCCGGGTTTTCAACACATCGAAGCCCAGTTCCGACTGCAAGGAACAACACAGAACGTGACAAAGTATTTCCACGTAATTGCTCCGACGACGAACAGTACAGAAGCTGCTCACAATATTTACCGATATTACATTTTTATGCCAATATAGGGCCAATAATATCATCTTGGAGCTGATCATTGGCTGAGCCTACGTCATTCTGGTTACTCTTCGATCCATTTTGATAGTTGTCTTCCATTATTTGCCGCGTGTCAATCCATTTTGATAGTTGTCTTCCACTATCCGCCGCGTGTCGATCCATTTTGATAGTTGTCTTCCATTATCTGCCGCGTGTCGATCCATTTTGATAGTTGTCTTCCATTATCTGCCGCGTGTATTTGGTTTTGCTCTCCATTTTAAGACACTGGAGATAATTTTCGCTGACGAGCCAATATTTTTTTGCACCTCGTTTTCCCCTCTCCGATCCATTTTTTTATCAAAGTACGCTGTTCTTCTGAACAATGTCTTCAACGACTCATTTTCCTCAGGCTTTCACAGAGAAATGCATGTTCAAAAAGTGCTGGTCTCATCCTTAAATAGGGGTCACCTGAATGCCACGCTGCTATTTTTTTAACACCCCCTTTCAACTAATTGCCCAATTGCACAGACGTAAGAGCGTGCATATCATGAATGCTGGGTCTTGTTTGTTTTCTGAGAATCTACTGCACCTACTGGTAACTTATTCCGTGTAGCAATAAAAATATACTAATAACAGTGATTTATCTGGTTAGTCACATTGCACTGCTATTATTTTAAACACTACTGTACGTCCTCTGCGATTGACTGACTGCCCGAAGTCAGCTGGAATAGGCTCCAGCTTACCCCTGCGAAAGTGAGTGTGAATGGTTGTTTGTCTACATGTGCCCTGCGATTGACTGGCGAGCCGTCAAGGGTGTACCCCGCCTCTCGTCCAAAGCCACCTGGGATAGGCTCCAGCATACCCCCGACCCCAATGAGGATGAATGAATGACCAATCTTTGGGAGTTCTGGGCTGTCATTAAAAGTAGCTGGCAGGAGAAAGAGTGTGAGCACCCTTGTATTATAGCATTCCAGTTGTTCCTGTTGCCAAAATGGATGTCGTGTTGTCATGTAATGAATGTTGCTATTTAAGAAAGAAGTTGGTTAAGTTCTTTTTACACTTGTATTAATGTTATTATTATTATGAAGACTGTTTTGCTTTTTCTCTTTGCCCTCCAACAGCCATGCACGCAGCCCTGCGTGTAAATAATTCACCTCATATGAGAAAAGTTGACTCCTGACAAGCTGCCACAAACATGACTGGGGGCTGTGGTGACGTCACCACCGACCGATGACAAAATGTTCCAGAAAAAAACCCTGTGTGGGCCATACTGCAAATTTTGGTATCGATCTGATACCAAGTAAATAAAGGGCTAGTGTCACTTTTTTAAGTTTTTGGAATGGTTTTGTTGTAGATGAACCAAACTACAGCCATATCTTTATATGTAAACATAAACAGAAGAGAACTGAAAAATAGGATCTCTTCATGCTACAACGAACCTGCCCTTGGTATCGGTACCACCGGTGTTTGATTCGATCTCCCCACCCTATAAAGGCTAGCCCCTCGTCCAATCAAAGTGCTGAGGGGGCTGTAGGGTTGGCTTCTCTGCCTATTGGGCGGACCCATTTGTGCGTAAAGTGGCAGTCCCAGTCGATGGGAATTACTGGAACCACTGCAGAGTACAAATGAGTCTTCATGATCCGGTCCGAGAGGTAGCTCCCTAAAGTCCACTTGGGCCCCAAGGAGGTGTTGCTGTCAAACGTGAGCCTCCTGGTGCGCGCGTCCATGGAGAATCCAAACTTTACGCACGGTTCCACATCCAGGAACGAGACCCTGGTGGTTCATCACAGGAAGGAAACGATGTCTTTACCGATACTGATGTTCGCTGGGGGCGCCATTGGGAATATAATAGCCATCATCGTTCTCTCGGTGTCGAGACAGGAGAGGAGAAGTTCTGCCTTCTACACTTTGGTGTGCGGGCTGGCCGTGACAGACCTGCTGGGGACGTGTCTCGCCAGCCCGATCACCATCGCAAACTACATGGACGGCGAGCTGCTCCAGAGCGGGAAACTCTGTGACTTCCACGCCTTCTTGTTGCTCTTTTTCGGATTGACCGGCCTGAGCATCATTTGCGCCATGGCGGCGGAGAGGTACTTGGCCATATGCTGCCCTTACCTGTACCAGCGGTGGGGGGTGGAGCGGCGCTTTGCGCAGACCGTCCTGATAGTCATGTACGCCGCCAACGTCCTCTTCTGTTGCATCCCAACCATGGGCGCGGTGAGGAGCAAGCTGCAACCCTCCAAAACCTGGTGCTTCATCGACCTGAGGACGCCCGAGCCGGTGGCCGCCGTGTACTCGGTGGTGTACGGCTTGGTGAGCGTCATGCTTATCGTGGGAACCACCGCGCTCAACGTGGGCGTGTGCGGCGCGCTCCTGCTCATGCGGCGGCGCAGCGTGCGTAGGCTGGGCAGCGGGAGGAGCAGCGTCCGGGACAGGTGGAGGGACCTGTCCTCCGCCGCGGAGATACAGATCATGACGGTGCTGGTGATGACTTCGGTCGTGGTTCTGGCCTGTTCGGCTCCGCTGGTGGTGAGTGTGAAAGGATACCGGACACGGCCTTTGTGCACACTGCGCACAATAAGTGTGCCAAATGAAAAAGAATGACAACATGAACAAAACAGTTAGGGATGGAAAAACAGAGAGTCACAATTTCACTAGAAAAACATAAAATAACTATTCAAGACATAGTATTACTGTAGTTATTATAGTATTCTCGTTACTGCAGACCTGCCAACATGTACGCATTTATCATACTCAACATGCAATTTGACTCTTGAATACACTTGTATGCGTCACTGCTCTCCGTTTAGTTGCATTTTCCTGGGCTCGGCTTTTGAGTATGTACAGTACGGATAAATACATCTAAGGGGGAGAACATGTCTGTGCCCTTATGGGAATAAAGTCATAACACGGAATTTGCTCAGAAAAGCGGACATATTTGGGAATGGACGAAAAACACAGCAGGAATTTTAATTCCATGAGAATAAAGTCAAAAAATTACAAGAAAAAGGTTGCAATCTTACAAAATATTGATATATGAAAAAACAATCATTGTAACGGCATAAAGTTGAATTTGATTTTTTTTTAAGTCCGTTGTAATTTTTGGAAAATGAGATTGGAGAAAATGTTATAAGGAAATAAAGTAATATTACTAAAGAAGGCTGTTGAAATATTGGGAAGATGCAAAAACAGAAAAACGGAGCAAAGACGGAAGCTCAAACACAATTTCTCACCTGCTTCATGAAACCAGGGGCCTGTCCAGACAGGAACGTTATTGGGATTATTTGTGTTTTGGCGGGTTGAAAAAAACGTAAATAAGTAAGTCGTTACATTCGGGAATGCATAACTGCGTGAAAACGATGTAATACACAAAGCACACCTACGTGCGGTGAGAACAGACCATGGAGGAAACGGCGAGCTGGTGTTCTCTGATTTTCCCCGCTCTGGAAACCGCTCGTTTCAGGTCACCCAGACCACTGCAAAATATCTGTAAAAATGACTCTGCGTGGATAGTCCCCCGAGATCACTAAAGCTCTTACTGTGTCCAGTTAAGTTAAAACTGAGCATGAATATCTTTCATGAAGTTTTTTTCCCCCCACATGATTACCTAACGAAGTGTCCACCGATTAAGCTGTTAACTACTGAGAGGTACTTCTACAACAGTGGAACTGAACAGAAACATCACCGACCGTTTGAGTGTTTTCCTTTCAGGTCAGAGTGTTTGCCAACCGCCTCATGCTGAAAGATGACCCCGCAGCCGATCGGACGGCCATCCGGATTGCATCCGTTAACCCCATCCTTGACCCTTGGATCTACATCCTCCTCAGGAGATCGCTGTTTCGCCGAATACTAACGCTAACCAGGCGATATAAAACTCGCAGCAGAAGCCTGACAAAAGGAGGGCGCCTGTTTTGTCCTGAACACACCAAGGAGGGCAGCCACGTGTTGAGCCAGTTGATGACGACGCTCCCTGATGCCAACACCACACACACACTTTGTCACTCTTAAATATGCTGAAGAATGATAGCAAGGAGTACTTGCTGGGTTTTTTTTTTGCTTCAATGGGACATTCTGACAGCTGGAAGGGTTATCCTTTTTAAGGTCGAGCTCCAGACTATCTCATCCGACAAGGATTGGAGGGGCGGGGTGCACACCCTGGACTGTGAACCTGTCAATCACAGGAAAGACACAAAGACAGACAAGCATGCACACAATGGCAGATGGCACTACATGCACATACAGTATGCTTGGGGTCCAATGGAGAAGCTGCAGTACACGAAGAAAACACGCAAGCACACGGAGAAACTCAAAGATTAAAAGGTAAGATGTTAAAGGACTAGTCATTGGTTCATCTTGATGTGATGGAGATGGCCAGTGTAAAAACTATGCCAAACATTCAAACAGTGCCTCAAAGGCAATGCACTCAAGATCTTCCAGCAGGACGATGCTTTGACCAGACCAAAAAGTGTGTGTAAAGTTGATTTTAAAATGTGTTAAACAACTGTGAGAGGCAAGTTAAAGGGTTTTGATCATCAAAAATAGATGTTTCAGGCATTTTTGAGTGTGTCCATTACTTTTATTTACTTTATTTATTCACCATTTCCAAGGGTCTTAGAAAATAACTCATACAAATGGCAGGGATCTAATATATATTCAACTTCTTAGCAAATCTCGACTCACATTCAGGATGAAACGTTATGAACCCTTCATATACAGTAATGTTAATTGTGACCAATACAATCACAATACTGTTCAAAGTTGATAAAAGGGGAAACTCCCCCACCCCCGAGCCAACACAAATTCACCGTCATCTTTGTCACCTGCAGTAACAGGATTTAAAATTTGGGAATTTATTTAAATGGGAGGGGTAAAATGCTGGAGTTTCCCGAGAAAATTGATGGGTATGGGCCATAGTTTAGGGACGTCCAAGTTTTACTTGCCCCATGCCACATTCTGAAAATATAGAAAAAAAAAAAAAAAACAAATAGAGATTTCCTAAGAATAAACTCAAAATATTTTGTATTAGTATTTTGTTTTTTGAATTTGTGATACTATGAGAAACAAAACAACAAAGTTGTAATTTATGAAAAATTAGGCAGCGGAAAAAGCTGTCATAAAAATAAAGTCAAAATATTGTGGGAATAAAGCCACAATTACAAGAAAAATATTTAGAAAAAAATGGAATATATGATTTTTTTTTGTTGTAATAAGAGAAACAAACAAAACAAATAAATAGAACATGCAATTCAACATACCAAGTACGAAAATAACATCCACTACTGTGTGACTTGCATTTCCATCATTCACCATCAGCTCTTCTCTATATGTAACATTTAAACCACAATACAGCTATTTTATCCTCCAAAAAATGCAGCCTTGCTCCAGTTCAGCTCAGGATCAGGAAGTTAAAAACATTAAAAATATATGTATATGTGTATGTATGTATGTAATTTAACTTAATGTTTCTCATGAGTGATGTATTTGATATCAGTAATGCACTAAACAGTTTTATTATTTGGAAAACATTCTGTATATGTTTCTTACCTGTTTGGAATGACCAAGGCAATCTAAATGTGTAATAACGTTTGACCAAGCTTGAGGGTGTAAGTCACGTTGTATTTTATTTAAGTATTAAATATGCAAAATATTCTGGTCTGTATTTTTTGTTTAATGTGAAGTATAAACAGTTCTGTTGATTGCCCCACTGAAAACACATTTTTTCAAAAAGACATGGACAGATGGGTTGAGTATTCTATTTATTTTTTTTTCAACATTTAAAAATAGCATTTTCTAAATCATAGGCAGCGCCAACTGTTTGTAGTTGCAGCTCTGATTATTTTGTACCATGACAACCATAAATAAAAATCTATAAACATGGGATAGGCTCCATCATAACCCCGCCACTCTTATGAGGATAAGCGGCGTAAAAAAAGGATGGATGGAAATAAACATTACTTGAGTAAAAATTCTGAAAGACACAGAAATAATAATACAAGTGTTACAAAGTTATCACCCCTACCTTATGGACATGTATTGAACATCCCGGTGAATCATTTCCCCCCCCTAAAATGTACTGATGGTTTTAGTTTAGCTCTCTAGCAGTGTCCACTGGCCTCAAATCAACAGCTTGATCCTGACAGTCAGAAAGTAATTTCATCCAGCTCAACAACAAGGCAAGGTGTTTGGCAACATGACCAAGGAACAAAATATAACATGAGCAAAGTAAAAATCTGCAAAGTGCTGAGAATTAACCTGACAAGCTTCTACCTTCAGTTTTTATGAGAAATAGCAAAGACTACAATCCCACGCGCCGCTTAGTTTGTGTCTTGTTCTAACTGAAAAATGAATGCATTCCATAGCAAAATGTATTGTCTACAAATTACACTATTTGCAAAAAAAGGTGACTCTAAAATGCACTACACTGTAACCCCTTCAGGTGAACTCAATTTGACCTGCTCCTAATGTTTGCATGCACACATCTGACCGCTCAGTGTTTCAGTACTTTTTGCTTCAGAACTTCCTGTGTTCTAGGAGTTGAACAGTGAAACTGACAACAGAGCAGGCTTTTGGGAGCACTTTCTGTCCGCATATGTAGCAGGACACAGTGAACGCATGCTTTCATTACAAATAAAACATGTCTTGAGAGTCAACATGTGCTGTCTTTTACATATTTTAACGGTTGATTGCAAATTTGCCCTGCGGGATTAATAAAATGAATATGACTAAATGCATTTAATACCTAACTAAAACATTGTCTCTTAGAGGTTTTGATTCCACAAACTGTGACTGTCGCTTCCCTTTAGCGCAAGCGGATGTACATCCGCCGACCACAACATTACGAGAGCCGGTATCAAACACTCGGTTTTGTTATTATGGTGTAGTTTTTGGCGGTGTATACTGCTCTGCATCAAGCTTAACACCATTTATGTTTTGCAGCTGCGATGTTTTCATTAAGGTAAACAAAATATTTAAAACGACATTATACTTGAACTGCATCACAATAAAGTGCAATTCTACACCAATGCATGTCATTGTAATGGTGAAACTTTTGATAACGCTTCTGCGTGGTTTGACACTTTCAGGCTGCTTATGGATTTGACACAATTTTCCATGAGGGAAGAAGAATAGAGCCTCGTTTTTGGGAGGTGGAGGAATTGTAGGAGACATAGAATGACTTAGTAAAATGCTGTATGTCAAGAGCAGAGTGTTTTCCTACATTTACTCACTGCAGCAGTGGTACAAACACAATATAAGAAAGAAGTAACAACCAGCAATCATGTCCAGGTGAACAAACAATGTTTCGGCTCCTTGCAGAAAAATGTTTTCATCATGACATTGCACATTGAACAAAACGATTTGCTGAAATACAGTATATATAAAAGGAAAACATTGTAGAAAAGCTTACACCATACGGTAAATTGCTGCTTTCAAATGTTCAGTGTCAGCTTCCAATAAATACACAGTCAATGTAAATCCTGACAATCTAGACCACCGAGATCAATCCATTGTTATTGCACAAACCAAACCGCTGATTCCATTACGGGTCTATCCAGTGCCTATGTGAGACTAGCTGTTCAAATTAAAGGATCGGGACTGCACCGCTACAGACTACACTCTTCATTGTCCTTTGTGTGCAAACTCTAGACGGGCTTTTAGTACACACACACAAAACTATGATAGAGCAGCTTTGGTTCAGGTTGACACTCGGCCTGACAGGAGAAAGGATATCCCACTCTGCCTTGGTGAAAAAAAAAGCATTGGTGAAAAATAAATATCAATGACCCCGATATTAAAATACTTCACTTGATAGAATGCAGTTAAAGGGTACAGCCTGGCATGCTTCATTTTAATGACTGGAGGATGCATGGATGAAAGCATCTGTTCATGCTTGATGTCGGTATATCTTTTTTTTTTTTTTTGGGGGGGGGGTGAATCTTGACAAACGTCAATTCTGAGGCAAGTGGACTCTTCTGGGTTATCTTTTAATCCAAAAGTATTCTTCAGACAATCTTTGGGGAAGGTATGGTAGGAGTGGAGCAAATATTGTCCCATTCCACGGGAAGATCGACCACTAACGAGCTAGGCGAACGACCTATTACTATGCAGGACAGTTTTTCACCAGGCGTGCCTGCCTGCATCTCCATTGTGACCACACCCCAAAAACATACAGCCAATAGGGAGACTCCACGCTTTTGACACGAATAGGCCTTATAAAACGTGATATGTGTTCAGCAAACAAGAGTGCAGTTGCTTCGATTCAACCTTTGCTGCTCATCATGATCTGGATGATTGAAAATCTACTCCGTTTGAACCTTAATTCTTTGTTATTTAACATCTCCCATTTTAACATTACATCAACCCAATGCTGACAACAGATGGCTTTATGTGTTGCCCTGTAAGAAAATATGAGCGGTCACTGACGGTTCCACCTATCAGAACTGGTCTCACACTTATTTCTACAATAAAAGGACAAGAACGGTTCCTGTGGGTGTGTGAAGTGGGTTAGAAGAACATGTTTGACCTATGATTATGTTCATAATCAGATTGTTGTTTTTCCCTCAACTGGCCTTTCAACAGTTCATGCCTCCTCTTAGCATGACACAGGCTTACCGAAGAAGAATACCAGCCTAAAATCAAAACATTAAGGCATTCCCACTAAGTTCTGCTTGTTAGCCCATGCGAGGTCACATATGACATCACTTCCTTTCAAAGTGAATTAAAAAAAAACAAGAGAAATAATGGCTTTATCCATGACTAACCATCTGTAAATGACATGAACGTTGTGTGTTCGGTCATGACCAAAGTTATGGACAGGATCACACAGCAAGGTTTGGAAAAGAAGGAGCATGGGAGAGGTCACGTCACTGACGCTTTGATGACAGAACCGTCTCGCTCGCTCTTCCTGTATGGAGTACACAGCACTGGACTTGAGTCTCGTGTTTAGAGCAGACCAGTGAAGCACTGCTGCTGAGATGGCGTCTACACACACACACACACTCACGCACACTCACACACAAACTAATGTCTATGAGAGCAACCCAGCCTTCCCTTTTACACCACGTACTGGTGGTTGCTGTTGTAGTTTGACGTGTACGTCTGATGATTGTATTGGAAGTGGTCGGTTAGCACGTTGTTCCAACTGTGCTGCTGCGGCAGGGAACCATGGGAGAAAGGCACTGACCCATTGGCCTGAAGCTTCTGTAATGCTGGCTTGTCAAAGGACATCAGGTCATGTTGGCTGCTTGGCAGCAGTTTCTTCTCTTGGTTAGCATCATACTTGGCCTGTTGGCACAATATTAGCATGGTTACAACATACTGATCAATGACATGGCCTTAAATATAATTTGGAGCACATTCAGCCTTGTTATACAATGCAATGTATGGAGAAAGGTATTAGGACTGCTATGGCAGTTTGTACATACAGTGTAACCCCCTTATAACGCCGCTCGTCAAACTGGCTGACTGATAGCCAAAAACAAACCCGAAACTCACCCTTGTTTTAACGTTTACATGTGACTTTCACCAGAGACATGAGACGAGGTAATAAAAGATTGTTTAACCTGTTTGTGACATGGTTTCCGTCCATTGAAGCATATTTTTATTTGCATTACAGAAAAGGAGTCTTTTGTGTGTGGGATTCAGGGTTTGGGCGGAAGGGGCAGTCGCATTTGCCTGCTAGTTAGAGCAGAGAAGAGTTGCAGAACTGCATTGGTTTCCTTGAAATGTGGAGTGCGTCTTGCTGTAAGGAAGGCGTCACCAACACAGTGCCCACGGGCACCAGGTAGCTCCCCACGGCCACATGAGGTGCCCGCTGGCCTGCTTTTCATTTAGGTTTTCTCTTAATAATGTGGGAACACTAGTAAGAAATGCATTCTGAAATACAAAATGTGACTTGCGGATATCAATATTTGATTAATGTTCTGGTAAAAACAACTATATTCGGTTTGTTTGGGTTTAAATAAGATATGAAAATAAGTGTTACATAAATGAGTAGCTCTAGAACATTTTCATTTTGTAAAAGTAGCTCTCACAAGAAAAAACGTTGGTGACCCCTGCCAAAAAGCTGTTGATATGTGCACAGTCACCCTGCGTTATCATTCATACCATATTTCTTTACACTTATCTAACAGAGCTGCTGCCATAATCTCATTGTCTTTCCTGACTACAATGACAATAATATGAAAGCCCTTTCCACCACTGTAAAAAACAACAAAAAAAGCTGTGTATATATACATATATAAATCCAAAGTATTTTTTAGATAAAAGTCAAAATTATGAGTTAAGAAAGTCATAATTGTCAAAGAAAAAGTAGAAACTACGAGATTAAAAAGTCACAGTTATTAGACAGAAAATGTGCATGTGTGGCGCTCCATGTGACAAAGGCTCCAGTGAAGCGGTGGGCACATGCACAGTTTGTATGCAATCTCATAATTATGACATTCCAATCTAATAATTGACTTTTTATTTCAAAATTTCAACTTTTTGTCTCAAAATTGTGACTTTTTATCTGGTATTTTGGACTTTTAACTCATAATTATGAATTTGCATCTTATAATTTTCGATTTATCTCATAATAATGACTTACTATCAGATTTTTTTTTTTATGTTTGAGGGGTACAATGGAGCTTCCATACAATGGAGCTTTTATACACATGCAATTTTTTCTTACAGTGGCTAACAGTACAACACCATGTTTTAAGCTGAACCTTATTTTGCACCAACATTGTCGCATGCTGTGAAACTTGACGGTAGTTACGGTGGGGCTTATCAATAATTACAATGTTGTCAATACACTACTACAACACGTCACAGAACAGTTTGATTGAAATGACCCTTTTTGGTCTCAAAAGCAGTTGACCATGTATTGTATGTCAACTTAAGTGCTCACTTTTATAATAATAACGCCACCACGATGGACCAGGACTTAGGTTAGTCGACAGATGGGTTGGCGATATGAACGGGACCAACTTAAGTGGGTTACAAAGTGCTTCTAGTGCACCAAAAGGAATAGTTTTGAATGGCTTGGTAAGAGGAATTAAGATTTAAAAGGAAAAGTGCACTTTTTGGTGAATTTTGCCCATCATCCACAATCCTAACCTGAGAAATGAACACCTATGTCTCCTTTCTGTGCATTTTAAAGATATATAAAGAGATGAAAAGAGACAACTAATTGCTGCTTGTATGGGAATTACGTCGTCTGAAAAAGTCTCCAAAAAGAAACAACGCTCAATTTACATATACAATGTGACGAGCATATTAATCTTTCAGTGGGAACTCAAAAACCTGATTCAGAGGTGTGTGCCGTGACTTCTGTCCACTGGTCGGGTTATTTCAACATTGCCTGGCAGTGCGTGAATGATAAAATTTCTATACACTTAAGTCAAAAGTTTTCATTGAATTGCCTGGCCTAGACGGTCTAACATTTCAATAAATGATGAGACTATTACTTAGTTTAGTTTGCTATCAAATACATATGATATTTTTTCCCAAAGTGTGTAACTACAGAGCAATGACACACATAAAAACAGAACTGTGTTCGGGTGACTCACTTTGTTGTAGAGGAAGACTCCGACAATGGCCGTCATCATGCCCAGTACATTGGTGAGTGACACAGGGTTACGCAGCATAAACAGTGAGATGCTGATCACCATGATCCTTTTGGTAGCGTTTGCCACAGCGTAGCTGAGCGGGCTGACCAGATTGAGCACGCTGAAAGCAATGACGTTCTGAGCGAAGTTGCAGAAGCCGCTGATGAGCAATAGTATAACAGTTCTGGTCCATCCTGACATGTCCCACTGCGAGGACCACACATGGTAATCAGAAAGCATTCAAGGTCAAAAAATCAATTCAAATGCCGTTCGATTTGACAGCAATGCGTAGTAAAGAGTAAATACACACCAGATCGTCATTGACAAGAAAGACAGAAAGGTCCACCAGCACCCAGGTGGGCAGCATGAATATGACTGCATTGAAGCCCAAGATGTTGAGCAGCCGCAGGTGGTGGATTGGAGTATCACGCAACACCTTAAAAAAAAAAAAAAAACAACAACAACCTATAGATGAAACTTGACTTCCCAATAGCATAAAGTCTCTATAATACTTCTGTTTCCACTCTCAAGACAAAAACATTGAAGGACTTTGCCAACTGTGATAAAACTTTTACAGCCGTAATGGAAAGAAAATGCTTCATGTGTCTGTTTCAAATTTTGATGTTTTCTTCTTTGATGGGTTTCACATGTAAGAGTCTTGGAGAACATTTAAGGAAAAACATCCACAATAAAGTAATGGAACATGACGCAGATGTTGACCTTATATGGGACCGTTATATAATGAACTTACACATGTGACAAAAACATAAACTATTTAACTGTACCTTTTTAGAGAATATATTCTGTAAGGAGAAGCAGAGCGTGGCAGCCAGAGCACTGATGAGACCCGAAACATCGAAGGACAACTCTGTCACTGTGGCCAGCATCACTCCGCCAATGATGGGGATCAGAGATATGTATACCTTCCATGTGGACCGCACAGGTCATAGAAGAAGCAACAACAGCAAAAAACAGATGATTTGTTTTAAAAAGATGATTAAAAGCTGTAAAAATATTATCTAACTTATTTGCAGAGCACAACAAAACTGTAAACAAAAAGAATATAACTGATGGTTGCAACCCTGCTGAATCTGACACCAGTGTTTCCCACATGTTCATTTATTTGGCATTTAATCTGTTTGTAATCTGCCCTCGCTCCTAACACATTATAATGGGTTTGTCTGTGAACGCAGCTTGTCTTTCCAACTTTGTACTGTCCATTTGCATTTCTGAACATATTTGTGTTGCTTTATATGTTTTTGTTGCTCATATTTTGTCTGATTACATGCACGTGCTACCATTTAGACTATTATGTCATCCAGCGCGCCGCATCAGCACTTCTATCCAGCAGCAGCCCTCTATTCAACTTGCAGAACCCTAGCGAGTTTAGCAAGGAGTAGGAGTGACGGCCAAAAAACGACATTGCAGCTGAGTGCAAAACTTGTCATGCACAGGTTTCCCGTGGTGTCACACAACCGTGAATGTTTAATACGACCAACCTTATCACGCATTTGAAGACGAATTTTTGGCTTCCCTAAACATCCGCTACTCTTTTACCCATTTGCGAAGCTGGAGAAACTCCCACCGGTTGGCAAAAAGTCACTGGCGAGCCAGCCCCTCTTGGTGGAGTAATGCACGTTCAACCTCGTCAATAAAACTATACCTCAGATGCATCAAGAGGTAATTTTCCTCTTGCCTACTGGCCGATATTCAAGGCTACAATACCGGAATTGGATCAAACATGAAAAAATTCCGGACACCCCTAATGAGAAGTAATATGAAGTGGTCCTAGTTATCTTTATAAGTGATAATAGTGTTTTTTAACTGCTGTTTTTTAGTTGTGACACCTGTACTTTTATCACACTGATAAAGCACTTGAGTATTAGATGTTATCTTATGAAATGCCAAACTCCCAGTTATAGCTTCTCAAACAGGACCTGTGCACATCATACCCAGCTACATTCCTCGCCTGTGTGAACACTGCATGCAAGGTAAACATGACATATAAATGTAAGACGCGACAAGCAGCGTCTCGTTCTTTCACTCTTGTTTAGCTATGTGGAAAATTAAGCCGCTATAGATGACAACAAAAGCCATGTTAATAGGTTAGAAGGACATCAAATTACATCAAAACACAAATTAATCACTGAGCACTGTCTTGTATTTTGTAGCCGATCTGACATTGACAGTCAAACAATGTTGTGGCCGATTTTGGTGTGTGTGTCATACTAATCACAACACATTATCAGTGAATGTTATAAAAAAAGTTTAGAATTTTGTGTTTAGTTGAGTTGTGCTACCATAAAGCCAAGAAAACATGCTGGCAAAAAACTTCATTTCATTCATTCATTTTCTATGCCGCTTGTCCTCATTAGGGTCGCGGGTATGCTGGAGCCTATCCCATCTGACTTCAAGCGAGAGGTGGGGTACACCCTGGACTGGTCGCCAGTCAATCGCAGGCCAGACATACAACCATTCAAACTCACATTCATACATATGGACAATTTAGAGTCGCCAATTAACCTAACATGCATGTTTTTGGAATGTGGGAGAAAACCCACACACGCACGGGGAGAACATGCAAACTCCACACAGAGATGCCCTACGGAGATTTGAACCCCGAACCTCCTGACTGTGAGGCCAATGTGCTGCCCACTCGATCACCGTGCGGCCAAATTAATTTCACTCATACTTTATAGTGCTTTACTGACAGATGACGGCATCAAAACATTTTATACAGGTACCAAGTACTGGTACTTTCATTTTGTTGTTTTTTTCCCCAAAACTGTGTTGCTGACATGAGCACTTTAAAGTAATACGGTGTACACTGTGCCTGCCACATCACCACAGGCGACACACTTCTGCCCTTGTGTGCTGCGGTCATTCTACTCACCTTAGTCGTCTGCTTCTCCCTCATGATGATTCTCGACAAGAGAACAACCCATATTGGCATTGTGGCTTTAACTGCAATGGACACAAACACATGATAATGAACTTGTTCAAATGAAACTAATCAGTTCATTCTGTACTAAACAATACCTAAAACCCAACCACGCAAAGTTGGTGCAAGCTTGGTAAAATACACATAATGCCTCAATGATTCAATATTTTTAATTTAGTTGTAGTCATAGTCTTTCGACCAATTCAGTTTTATAATTTATAATTTCATAATTTAGTAGGGCTGGACCAATTCATTGGCCAATTAGTGCCATCAGATATGAATTGATGTACGCTGATGTTAACACTTATGTTTCACTAATAAAATGCAATGAAGTTAATCACATTGTGAAAAATAGAAATACACATTGTGCAAGTGTGATCTGTTAAGATCGCTATCTGAGTGGCACTGAAGCCACACTTAAAGTGACTACTAGCTATTTCTGCTGCCATTCCAGATAAATATTCTAAGCTACTGGTTCACAGGCCATTTAAAAAACATAATTAAATCCTGAGCTTTTCAATGGTCGCTTTGTCTTTTTTTAACCTCCTGAAGTCCAATACATTTTGCAGAATGTTCTACTTCATTGACATGCGCCTGTACAAAAAGTACAGTGATTTTTGTATTACTCTTTGAAACCTGCTGCTTGTACAGTGATGCAGCTAATTTATGGATTCAGAAAAACTACATTTCCTATAATGATGCTTAAAGTGCAGCTTCGAGAAGAGGTGACGTGGACAGTGAAAGCTAATACATAACATATATAATAAGGTTTTGAAATATTATGCAGCGACTACAATAATAAAGGATAAGACATCTTTAAAGCTTCCTTGAAACCACCTTTAATTAGGCTGCCCACAAAGCATCTCAACCATTAAATTCATAACATAAAGTGGACCTGATCTCAATGAACAGGTGCACTTTATTTTTTTTTTTGTATTTTCTGTCAAGCAGTACATTAGCAATTTCTCCTCCCATAGTTTTATGTGACATGCTGGTGTTATAAGGTCTCAGGTGTGAATGAGGAGCAGGTGTGTTGAATTTTGTGTTGTGTTTTGTTTCTCATATTATCACACTCTCTCATAATGGTCACAGGAAGGAGCTGCAAAAAAAGAAATACTGCTCTGTATTAGGAGATGCCGATAATTTTTATATACCGGTATAAATTGACTTACATTGGTATTTTTCAAACGAAAACAAAATCAGATGATTACTTGTTTTTCCGCACTGTATTGACGCATTGGCGCATCACCCGTGTGTCAAGCGGTGGTAGAGAAAGGCAGAACAAAAACAAAAGACAAAATGAGCATGGCTGAAGGCGGAGGAGATGCGGAGACTATAGAGGAAGTAACTGCTGCTAAATAATAGGTGCCTCTGTAATATGAAGTGATTTAGATTGAGCAGATATCTGCGATACAGAAAGGTGAAGTAGCCAAGCAAATGGACTTTAAAGTCATCCTGTGTCCAGTTTTTCCCCCCAGGGGGAACACACAGGTGAGAACATCGCCAGTGAGTTGATGGGGTTGATAGGGACTTAGACGAGAAGAAACAAGTGTGCCCAACTACTGGCAGTGTGAAAGCAACTGCCCTGAACAACTGGACAGTGCCATAGGTAGGCTTACTTTGAATTTACTTAAAACTTTAATTATATGGATTGAGGTTTGTAGCTTTTTAGACAACATTCTGGGGAATTTTATTATATCGTCATATCATGATACATCCCAAAAACACGGTGATACATGCTATAATGCTATATAGCCAAACTTTTATTTAGATTTGCCAATTCACCTACCATGCATGTTTTTGTAATGTGGGAGGAAGAGAAAATCCACGCACGCACAGGGAGAATATGCGAACTCCACAACGTCTAACAGAGATCTGAGCCCAGATCCTCAAGATCCGACGACTGTGTGGCCAACATGCCAACCACCAGGCTGTTAACAACATATTAATATTATAATTTATTCAATAAATTCACAAAAAACGCAAATTGCATGGCTACAAATACGGGTTAGTAAAACCATAAACTGCAATCTGATGAGACCAAGATAAGATGGATGTGTGGTAGACAAGTGTGTCTTGTCCACAGTCAAACATGCCAAGGTCTAGGGCTGCACGAGTGCTGCCGGAGAGAAACAAACATGTAGTGTGAAAGCGAGCATTAAGGCTTGCTTCCACGAACGACTGTGTAACACACCTCCAAGATGCTCACTGCTGAGCATCTTCAGGTGGAAAGTGGAGGAGCTCAAAGTCCCGCCCATTCGTGACGCTGTCATAGAGCGAAAGAGGACTCCATGTAGAAAACGAACGGTAGCGAGACAAAATGTTGACCCCTTGGACGCGCCCATGGGGGTGCACTTGCTTTGGTTGCCAGATGTTTCCACAAACATTGCTGTGTATTGCGCTATTTGGAAATGCGAGAGCAACAATTCCTTAGTCCGTTCGCTAGCTAGCTAGCTAGCTAGCACTCGCGGAAGAGACACCAGCTGGCTAATTTATTATGCGCCTAATTACCACCGTCGAAAGTTCTTCCCTGCGAACAGGACCATGACTCGGATCCGGGCCCGTGCGCGAGTTAAAGTCCCGAGTTAGCCTACAGAGCTAACTGACGGCACAGACACACGAAGCGTCGACATAGCTGCTGCCCCAAATGGGGTCTACTCACCAGTGTGCGCGTAGGAAACCGGTACCTTCCATATGCTGAAGTGAGCCGACACCGATGCAAAGTATTTTCCGAAAGCTAAAGGAAGAATGGACCACCAGTAGTACCTTCTCGGTAGTTCTGTTTTGGGGACTCCCCATGCCCGCAACAGGGGCGGTAGGAAGACGACAATTGAGAAAATGTGAAAAAGAGACACCGTGACCGGGTATGGGAATCCATTGAGGATGATTTTGTTGATGACGTTGCCGCCTGAGCTGACCGTGTACCAGCACACACACAGAACAACTATCCGGAAGCCTTCCCTGACCTGAGCCCGCTCCACCGCAGCCATCTTCCACAGCGGAGTGACGCGTCACCGGCAGCGTGTCTGCGGAAACAGCTCAGGAGAGAAGACGCCGGCAGCGCGCACACGGCTTCCGGTTTCATCGCCTTCACAATAAAACACGCGCCAGTTTCGACTTGAAATGCTATTGAAGAACTCAATCAGGCCCAGGCGCCCGAAATGTGGCAAGGGAATCACTCCCTTTGTCAGCTATAACACACATCCAAGATGTTGTTTTGTTCAGATAGCCTAGCACATACCAAACTATAAGACCATAACGTGGTTTCAGTTTTCAAAATTCAAATTTGATGGTTGTGATTCCACATCAGGACGCTGCAATAAAGGACAGAAGGTAGGGGAGGGGAATGGGTGAGGAGAGATCCTGACACAGTGTACGTTCCATTTATCCATCCATCCATCTTTCTATGCCGCTTATCCTCACAAGGGTCGTGGGGGTATGCTGGAGCCTATCCCAGCTGACTCTGGTCGCCAGTCATTCACAGGGCAAGTAATGTTCTCTATATTATTTTATTTGTAATCTTCATGAACGATTTTTAACTTTGATGGTTTTTCTTATATTTCTTCTCATGTGAAAACTAAGATAATATTTTTGGTCTTTACCTTACAGGACTACAGGTGTACTCTGGTTGAATAAAACATATTCAAACACATTTTGTTTTGTTTTGTTTGACACAGTTTCCCAGAAGGAAATTGACAGTTTATTCCAACATTCACTTTGTTGCACAATGTTATTGCAATAAATAGAAAAAGATCCAATGAAACCTCTGCTGGGTTTTGTACTGCATTTGGAAAATAAATAAAGTTACATTTAGTCGTCTTTTTTACCAGTGGCGTGCAGTAACACAGGAAAAAATCCATGACTGAGAACATTAACTGCTTGAGCACATCACAAATTTCTCATTCAGTCTAACTCATAATTGTGAGGAATATTAGTATTTTCTGGGCCGCACGGCGGCTGAGTCACAGGATAAGCGGCATAGAAAATAGTATTTTCTGTACAATCTATTCTCTGAACACACTATTGATAAGATATGCTGGCCCGTGGTGGAGTTGTTATACTTTTTGGATGGAAAAAATTGTCATTTGTAGCCAAGTAGGGATTAATATGCAAAATAAAGCCGATTTTGCTGGATTTGTTGAAATACTGTGCTTTTGGGGTTTAAAGTTAAAGGGCACCTATTATGCTTTTCCTCTTTTCTGACCTAAACATTTTACAATGTTGTATTCTCGTATAAACCGTCCCGTGTTTATTTTGTGTAAGTATTCGGACAAAAGCAACCTTCATGCATGCCAATTACAGGCTCAAATTACCGTTTACTATATCAAATCCTCTATCGCATGGAAGTGGGGGTTCGGCAGCTGTCTGGAAGTCCTCGAGAGCGGTTGGGAGTAGGACCAATCACAGCGGAGTGGGCTCAACGAGAGGCGTACCTAGACATGGCCGGGGATGGAGTCATTTGAAAAAGTAAGTTTGTTGTTGGGGCCGCACGGTGGATGAGTGGTTAGCACATTGGCCACACAGTCAGGAGATCTGGAAGACCAGGGTTCAAATCTCTGTGTGGAGTTTGCATGTTCTCCCCGTGCGTGTGTGGGTTTTCCCCGTGTACTCCGGTTTCCTCCCACATTCCAAAAACATGCATGTTAGGTTAATTGGTGACTCTAAATTGTCCATAGGTATGAATGTGAGTGTGACTGGTTGTTTGTCTATATGTGCCCTGCGATTGACTGGCGAACAGTCCAGGGTGTACCCCGCCTCACGCCCAAAGTCTGCTGGGATAGGCTCCAGCATCCCCGTGACCCTAATGAGGATAAGCGGTATAGAAAATGCATAAAGTTTGTTGTTGCGTATGAGTGTTTAAAGAATTGAAAGTTTAATATATATTTGTGTTTCCATCCCCGCACTGTGAAAACTTGTCAAAATATGTGCGTGTCACGATGAGAGAGGGGGATTCTCTGGAAAATGAGGCTTTATTGCTGGTTGTGTATTTTTTTTGTACTTTGGATACTGTTTGAATTATTTATTTCACCAGTGAAACCAATATAACATCTCAACATTGATTGATTGATGTATATTTATTTCAAACAGAACATAATAAACATAATGAACATACACCTATAAACAGGAAGAGTTTGTCTCGAAAAGGAGTGGGAAGAAGGCAAGCTTAGAGACAAGCTTACTGTTAAATACTGTCAATACTTTGTTAAAACGTTCCCGTACCAGTATCAAATTAATACGCAGACTTACATCACAGTGAGCGCAAATGGACAAATGTGAAGCTCAAGTTTAACCCATTCAAAAGGAAGGATCCCAACCTCCAGCTGAAATAAAAGATACTGAATGTACGACAAACACTGCCTGGCCAAAAAAAAAGACCTTAACCCCATTGAGAATCTTTGGTTTGTGTGCAGCGTTCAGACTCTACCATCATCAACGGTAGAAAGATTAATACAACACTGGATGGAAATAAATCTTGTGTCATTGCAGAATCTCATGGAAAGTACGCCACAGCGCGTAATTAAAGCTAAAGACGCTTCAACAAAATATTAGTGGGTGACCTTTTTTTTGAGGCAGTTTTATATTTGGCCAGTCAGTGTTTTTCTCCAAGAGAAGCTTATGTATTTATCAGTGCTCATCTAAAACTTATCAAACTTTGACCATGCAAAATACAAATCTTTGAACCAGAATTACTTACGGAATTGTGGAATTAATTAACTGATTATTCATGTTTAATATTTTAATTTAATGAAAATTAAAAATGGTTCGTTTTTGTTATGTTTATGCATAACTAGGGGGTACATGGCTTCAAGTCAAATGTCTGAAGGGTAACACGGCTGTGAAAAGTTTTCGAACCATGACATGACATGACAACCATATATTCTTTATTATTATTCCACACCAAGGAGATGCAATAAAGGAAAATGTTAGGAGAGGAGGCAGGGATCTTGTGCTTTAAGATGATTGCACATCAAGGTTCTGCAATGAAAAATAGGTAGGGACCCTGACATAGTGTACAGAGAAAAAAAGATAGATCAACACATATCGCACCTTGACACATCTGCATGGTGTCAAACCGGTTGGAGCTGACTGAAGACACGCAGATGATGGCTTTCTTTTGACTCTATCCCGTATATTGAAGAGCTCAGGAAATCACAGATTAGGATTTCGTTATCTGCATGTTTGAACATGAAGCACCAGTGGGAGAACATTACTGTGCCACATTATAAAAGCGACACTACAGCAGTGATCACCAACTTTTTTAGTTTATCTTCCTTACTGAAGGTTGGATTTGACCAGTTTAGTGACGTCCTCTACTTCTTCTCCACCTAGTGTTACCTAAGCCCAGATGCGCCTGTTGACACAAGGATCACTTTTGGTACAAATACTCGGTACTGGTACTGCACTAGTGTTGTGACATTCACAAACAAACCGGTTCTTTGGAGCGGCTCGTTAACATGAATGGGAACTGAGTCACAGCACGGAACGTTTTTCCCCCCAGTGATACGGCCTCCCAATGATTATTTCCCAGATAAAACAAGTAAAAGCTAGGCTGGCTTCTATAAACTTAATATGAAACTGAGCCAAGTCAGACAGTTTTTTTCAACGGCTGTGTGAAAAGAACGGCTCCTCTCAAAGAGCCATAAATCCCATTCCTACATAATGCAACGCAGGACAGTCCACCAGTCTATTGAACCATTTCTATGTTTTGTTGTTGTATTATTGACAATGTTCTTGTGTGGAAATATTTGCACTAAACGCTGTTTTGCACAGAAATTCATTGTAGCCTGCTGTGTTTTTTTTTAATGTTTATACATGTTCAAGTCATGGTTTACACACATACACAGAATTTGTACAAAGGGTAATTCAACAGTCACAGTGAAAGCAGTGTGCTATGGCGCCACCGTGTGGAATATTTACTATCAACATATCAGTTCTCTACTCAAGTGAGTATTTAGTCTTTGGGGTCCACCACAAGTTTCTTTCTCACCTCAACGTGATGTCTTCAATGTGGGCACCAGTTGTTGGCATAGCCATGTTTATACACCCTCCCAAAAATTATTTTAAAATGTAATGTTCATCATTTATTAAATTAGTAGATGATGGACACTATAAAGATTTTTTTTAATATGAATAATATATACTTTATTAATCTCCAAGAGAAATGAATGTTGCTTGAAAGGCAGCCACTCACAAAAAACAAAACACAACATTAAAAAATTATTAATTTCCTGAGGAAGATAGTCATTAAAATTGTCCTGGGGGATTATTATTACCTAACAAGTGAATCATCTCAACACTTTTACTGTAATTGATAACATTACGCAGCATTTAATGTAGTGTTCCATGTTGATACGCACAATAATTACAAATTCTGATGTAGTTTTGAAGCACATGAATTAAGACTAAAACAGTACTTTAAATCAAAGAAAAATCGGTTTTTTATTATATGTTTGGGGGCCCTACGCAATTGCATGTGTTTGCTTAATGGAAAGTCAGCTCCTGACTCTACTGTGAGATAATTATATATGATGTGTATTATATTATTTTACATACATAATTACATATGCATGTCGATTGTGCTTTAATAAGTATTTGGTAAAAACTACATACCAGTGAGTGAGTGATTTTAGCGTCTTTAATGCATGTATCACATCTAATTATTGTATTAATGGAATCATGACGCCATCACAGCACAGCTTTGTTTAAATAACATTTTTCTGAATAAGAAACTATTTTTAATGTGATACATTGATATATTCATAAACATTTACTTACAGGAGCAGACAAGTGGAAATCACCATGTACATTGAGTGGCTGTAAATGGTCTACAATTGAAAAAATACAAGAAAAGTGTGAACGTTCTCCCTCAACCTCTGACTAAATTGATGATTAAAATTATGAACATAAAATTTTTGAACAAAGATGGAGGAAAGCAGGAAAGAATGCTTTGGATGGATTACATTAATGTTAGCAAATGATCCACTGTACTTAAAAAAAGGTAAACAAAAGCTCAAGAAGAAGAAACTAAGTACAATCGTTACAAAATCCAAATGATTCAATGACCAAACATTTCAGAATCAGAAAAAAATTTATGCGAAAGAAAAAATAAATATAGCGATCTATGCATTTCTGTAGAGAATGAGGTGAGTGTTTAGTAAATTAAAGAGAGCCCTGTTAGAGCGTTTAACAGATATGGGGGAAGCAGCTGTCTTGAAAAATCCACCGCCCAGTTACAGTCAGTGAAGTTCATGATCCAAACAATCTGTGAAGATTGAAAAAAATTGAGTGAGAAAAACAGTAGAAGACGTTCATATTCTACTCCCAGGGTGGAGTAATGTGTCAAGCTACAAAGTGCATGTTGTTGAAAAATAAGATTTATATTTGATAGGAGCTCATGCTTAATAGCTATTGTTAAATAAATATTACAATAAAGCAACATATGTATAGTACATTTCTACTTGTTTCATATCTAGAGTCAAGTATTTTTGTCTTACAAATATAACATGGACACAAATTTGAGTATATACAGTAATCTCTCACCACCATGAGCTTCCAATTTCATGACTTCACTCTATCACGGTTTTCCACCAGTTTTGTGGTTGAATACAGTTATCAATAATCTCTATTAAGCATTTGCAAGCATAAAAATGAAAGAATGAGCTAAAATACAAACATAAGGCATTCAAAAATGCATACATAGGCATGATATAACATAATGTTGTTGTAATGTTCAGGCAGACACTGGAACAGACTTTTATTGGTGGTTTTATTATCTCACAACAGGCACAATAACCCTAAAAATACCCTAAATAAAAACACAGGATATCTGATAGTTATATCAAATTATATCGGCATATGCATCTCAAATGTCCCGATATGGGATTGCTGATACAAGCGGTTAATTCCAGACTCTGCCCCAGCAAGTCTATCCAGCAGCCAGGTAGAGCCGACGTGATCACAACAACAGTGTATGCTAGCGTGTTGGCAAAGTATCAAGGAGTAGGAATGATGTCGGCAGTGTGTATTTTTTGTTTAAGTCCAAAAAAACATTGCAGCTGAGCGCAAAACACGGATCATTTAATACTTGCAATTAACTTTTTGCAATTAACAATGAATATACCAAACTTTCAATTGAAGCGGTATCACGCGAGGAACCTCAACAAGATGACAAGAATTCATTAGCTATATCAGAGAGGAGCCAGCCTTTGTAGGTGGTGTGTAAAGCTGAGTTGAAACGCCTAACTGAGCACCTAGAACCTCTCTGTGTAATGCTTAAGAACGAGGGAAAAAAAATGGAAATTATACCGCAGATGCATAAAGAAAAGTAATGTCCCTTGATCAAGCATTTTCTAACATTCCTCACTATTAAAAAGTAATATAAGAATGTACTGTATGAATCATTCTGATATCAAATTGATACTGGTGTCATCTATTGTTCAAGGATGAAATATCGGTATCAAAAGTGAAAACGCTGTATCGGGACACCCCTAATTAGCATACAGTCATTCCTCGCCACTTTGAAGTTCGATTTTCCTGCCTTCACTTTGTCACGTCGTAAACAGGTTTTTTATTTTTATTTTGCCCATCATCCACAATACGTGAGACATGATCAGATACGTCTTTCCCTTTTCAATGTATTCTAAAGATATAAAAACAGATAAAAAGAGAAAGCTCAGTACTGCAAGTATGGTACTTACTTATTCCACCTATAAAGTCGTATGAAAAAGTCTCCAAAAAGTGCCAACAACACTCCATTTACACACTATATAATGTGGCATGCATAGTAACCAAGCTACATTGTTAGTATTGTTGCGGTTAGCTACAGGCCAGCTTGTGACGTGCTTCACCACAGAGCAGGTCAGCGCCGAGCTCACAATCTGCTGACAACGCCTAAGACCACTAAAAGTAAGGCTACATATTCAAGATGGCGCCAATGCTGTTGTGTTTTTATTTTTTGAGTTTGTTAACGCTATGTGTAGGCGTTCAGTGTGATGCGTTTATGTGAAGCCTAGAAAGGAAATTCCAATAATGACCAAAAAACTGTAAGTCTGACATGTTATCATGACTGTACCTGTCACTACCTGGTTAAAACATGTATATGAAACATTGTCGGGGGTGTATTAATAACTGTCTTTGTAGGGGGCAACAGATCTCATTGTGTACTACTGAGCTGTCTTTCATCTGTTTTTATATCTTTAGAACGTATAAAAAAGAGAAAGACGCGTTCTTGTCTCACATAAGGATTGTGGATGATAAGCTAATTTTTTTTAAAGTGCAGTTTTCCTTTGACAATGTAAGTATTCCATTTATAAAGAAGGAATTGTAATTGTCGGAAATTGACTCATCACAGTCGGATCTTGGACCAATTACCAATACACAAGGGGTTACTGTATATAATTTTGAGACATTTTGGTTTGGTGGTGTTGTAATGTAAAATATGCAATAAGAATTGCGAAAAGCTGAAGACACTACACTATGGCTGGTACGGTGACAGCTTTTAAACACAGTAAAGTTACCGTAAACTTTTTGTTTGACGTTTTTACACGTCAGATGGGAAAAACACACTATACTCACAGAATCATGCAGAACATGATGAAGATGTTCCACAGCGCGATGAAGATGCGAAAGTATCGCAGGCTGAGCAGGAACTCCCGTATGTTGTCACCTACAGTAAATACACAAACGCATACCATCATCATCGCCCTGCATTACACACAATATGGGTTTGGGGTTTTATTCCCCATCTTAGACACTGGGTCACACCTGTTGTTTGAGATCTGGGCTCATCTCCAAATCCATGGGATTCTTTCCTTTTGCTGTTCAAAAAAAACCAACACAGTTTTAGGAAACATTTTTGCTTTTATCGATATGATGTCGCCCATTTTGGCTTATTTAAAATAATTGTACTCACAGCTTGAAATTCAGCACTGCTCCCGCATTTATCAACAGGGTTCTGGAAAAGATACAGATGTTATTATCCCACTGTGTCGTCTGCGTTGAGGTAGCAGGTGAGTTGGCATTAGCACGGAGCTACATGGTTAGCCTGTCATTTCAGCGCGACGGTTTGCTGTCTGCGGACATTTGAGCGTAAGAACACACCCATAGGTGACAAATAAATGTGTTAAACGTTTGCAAAATGCGAGTGAATAGATTATATTACCCGAATAACAACAGATCTCCGAGCATCGTGTCAACATTACAGTCAACGCCTCACTTCCGCATTCGCCACCGTGCACGTGACCAATAGGCGGCTTCTTCTTCTTCTTCGTCTTCTTTAACGACGAGTAGCAACCATGACTTCTGAGGTCATCCCGCCACCTACTGGACCGGAAAATGTCCGATAGGTTTGGCGCCGACTGCATTTTGTTTAGGAATATTTAGGTTACATCATGTCATACTAACAATGTTTGGGGGAAGTTTACTTCTTGACCTCCCAGTAACCCAGGTAGGCTACCGCATTAGCCAGCAAAAATCGAGTTATGGTGTCTGACCCGGAAAAACATGGAAAAGACCGATGGCAGTGGCTCTGGCCACCCACATTGCGGTAGATAATGGATTGACAGATTCCGCCCATTCTGAGTACAGACACGGATAATTCAGATGGGTGAATTGATACAGGTACAGATACAAACAGTGGTGTTAATTGGAACTTCTTGAAACTTTTGAATGTACATTTTGTACAAATTGTCTCAATTAACAGCCTAAAGGATGCAGGAAGGAAGGACGACCGTGCAAGTCCTTGACAAACCTGTCTGAGAAACCAATATTTACCTAAAAGCTGTCATACACAAACACTCCACAATGGTTGGCCTTTGACGTTGTGGTGCCCCCTGGTGGCAGCAAGATGCCACCGCTTTTTGGTGAATACAAAAACTGTGTAGCTTCCATTCTATCGGCGCTGACAGCATGCATGCACTCTGTTCCACCACACGGGGGCGTATGAACAACCGACGGCACATGGGCACAGCATTTGGGATGAATGCCCACGCGGTGTTTGCTATTCGGCGCATGCATTTGACCTCATATGCTGCATGTTTGTCCACACGCAGATCTCCAGCAGCGCACCAAGGGAGCTGATGACGTCAGGAGCCGTTGTTGCGTATGCGGTGCCGCAAACCTGTCGCCTCAAAATCCGAGCAGCAGCTGGCACACGGCGCATGCCTTGATGATGATGAGGGGGATGAGGAGGCTGCAGGGGATGAGTGGTATTAATAGGAGGGCTTGAGTGTCTCAGCCTTTCACTATCGTGGCCGGGGGGCTTGGTGGAGAGTCGGTGGACCGGGTTGGGGGGTGCTTCGGATGCTGAGTGCGCACTTGGACTACTTTAATAACAACAAGGATACACCGGGAGCGCAAGGCAGGCGACATGGATGTGCTGGCTGTCCTCAATTTAGGAGATTTTGCTCAGGCTTTCTCCAAAATGGGAATGTTTCCTGTGTTTGATGTGGCTTATTACATCGTGTCCATCCTCTACCTCAAGTATGAGCCAGGTGAGACACTGGTGGACTTTTATGCATGAAGGCTTTTACTATTTACGTATATTTTAATGTCGTTATTTGAGGACAAGCGGATTAAAAATGCTCATGAATCTGTATTAGCACTGTTACAGTGGATTAGAAGAGCATTTGCGGGCAGAATGAATCAGAAGTACGGGTTTAAAGTGAAGTTCAGTGCATTCCTGGTGGCCTTGCAAGAGTTCTAACATCCATACAAGGACTTTCTGTTGCCTTTACAGTACGTCCATGTGCCCTTTTCCCATAAAAAGTGCAGAGCCGTGTGTTGCCGCAGCAGCCTGACCTCATTCCAACTCACTGAAGTGAATGAAAACACTTTGGCCCTTGACATTGTCCAAGTTGTAAGCCCTTTGAGTAGCAAAGCCTTAAGGCGGATGAAATGTGAGAAAAGGCCTGTGCATGCCAGAAACTTGGGCAAAAAATAGAAGGTCCTAAAATAGATGTCGGTGGGCCTACAAACCGCCTGTGCTCTTGTAGGCTTCAGGACTAGAATATTAAACAATGTACTTGCTTTTGTACTCAAGGACAAGTCGCCCGGCATTTTCTCACCAGTTGAGGCCTAGCCGAATAAAGCAAGCGGCGCGTTGTTTGTGTTTCACCTCGACGTGGAGCTCTTCTTCGTTTTAGAGCGAACTATTCACACAGAGAAACTGTCATTGTTGAATTATTGTGCTTTGGGGAAGGTAAACAATCAAGCGTGTTTGTCTATTGCGGTGCTTCTCAAATATCGGGGCGGGACCCCCTGGGGGGGGCTGAATGTACAAATTTATCACACTCAATGTGCAATTTGACTCTTGAATATGCTTGTATGCTTCACAGGTCTCCACTATCCTGGTTTCGGTTTCAAGTTCAGTCTGTACAGTGCAGACAAAAGAATGGATATTATCAGATTCTCCATAGTATTTCAAATCAGTGGGGAATGAAACTGTCCCCTGGGGGAGGGGGGCATGACAAAAAATAATTGAGAACCACTGGTTTAAAGGGAACTCTTGGGAAACATGGCCCGCCATCGCAAAATGAAAGTGTCTCACTCACTGGAAGTTAAGACGGTGTCACGATCTGTGTGTCTGTGTGCGTGATTTGTATTAGTATGCCTGTGTTGTGTTGATTTTCCTGTTTTTGTATGCTTTTTCCTGCCTTTCCTGATTTGTTCACTTCCCGTAATTACGCTCTTGTTAGTCTCTTGTTATTTCAGTTCGGGCGTACGCACTCTTAGTTGTTGGAGTATTGTTGATTGTTTGTCTTTTGGTCGTCGCTGAGTTCGTTTGTGCTAACCCGTGAGACAATTCGATTCGTCTCGGCATGCTGGAGACAACCCCGATGATGCAGAGATGCCGCTCCAAAATGCAGGTAAGCTTCACTCTTTAATGAAGCACGAACAAACTCAGCGACGACCAAACGACAAACAATCATTCATACCTAAGGGACAGCTTAAAGTCGCCAATTAACCTAACATGCATGTTTTTGGAATGTGGGAGGAATACGGAGTACCCAGAGAAAACCCTAAGCACGCACGGGGAGAACATGCAAACTCCACACAGAGATGCCCAACGGAGATTCGAACCCTGATCTCCAGATCTCTGACTGGCCAACATGCTAGCCTCTCGCCCACCGTGCGGCCATATCCATTTATTTATCCGTACTGTACAGACTGAACTGGAAACTGAAACCAATGAAATACAGTAAAGCGTATTCTGGAGTCAAATAGCATGCAGAGTACCACAAATTCATAGATGTTGGCAGGTCTGCACTAATATGGAAAGTCCTCACTGCATCTCACGCCCCCATGACAGGTCACCGGCGAGCCCGGTTTTACACTCAACACACCACGCTAACCCGCTAAACTCGCTTCACAGAATACGTCTCTTCACGTTACATTGGAGAAATTTGACAGTCAATTGGCTCACGCTGCCTTCATTTGCATGACCTTTTCTTCTTCTTCTTTTTGCACATGAGGGCAATTTGTTTAGAAACATGAAAGACAAGTGTCGGGGGTTAAAGCTTAAGATGGACCCGGCACATGGCAAGGCGGGAGAAACCGTTGAACAGATTCTATTCATAGGAAGGCATTTCTTAGCATCAGGTTGCGACACCCTTGCACACCTGTTGTTGGACATTTGCGGGATGCACCGCTGTGTGTGTGTGTGTGTGTGTGTGTGTGTAATGCAACCAAAAGTTGTTAATCAACAATCATGTTGCTGTAAATTTTGATGATCTGTCCTTAGAAACCACTATCTACACTGGGGCTGGGCCATTAAGAGCCCCTCGGGTGTTTTTTGTTTTTTTATTGGCCTTTGCTACATTCTAAAAATAAGATTCAACCAGAAAACAAAAGTAAAAATGGAAAAAAAGACCAAATATTAGGACAATAAATATAGAGTGTTAGGAGAAAATTTTGCATAAAGTTGAAATGCAGGTTAAATTGAGAATAAAATATGTAACTGAAAAAAAAGTCATAATATTATGATAAACAAACAAAATAACTAAAGTTGCAATGTTAGGTGGGGTAAAACTTAAAATGTTACCATAACTAAGTACAAATATTTTGAGAAGAAAGATATAATATTTTTATCAAAAGTATATTGAGAAAGTTACCATTTTTGTTAAAATATTTTGAAAAACAAGGAAAAACTGAGCAAAAAGTGTAATAAAAGTTCATGGTAATAATAGCCGAAATGCAGGCTGTTTGTTTTTTTTTGTCTTTAAATATCAAAAAGATCTCAGCATATCTAGATGGGTTGGTTTAAAAAATGTAAACTTGAAAAATCCATTGATTTTTTCAGTGGAAAAAGTTTGGACACCCCGGATTTACACTATTTACAGTTGTGATATTCATGTCATTAAGCATAAATCTTCTATCTTTGTCTGTCCCCTCTTAAACGCTGTACTTTACGAATAAACCACCATCCAACTATAACAGATCCTACAGACGCACGTTTTGATTACAGAGGTTCCCACAGAACCCCAGTCTTATCTGGCGAAGGGGCTAAATGACTTCACACTTTAGTTGGCATAACTGGCCAGGACACGTGCAGTTTTTATGGAGGCAAAAACTGTGAAAAGCAAAACCAATATTTCAAGAAATACAATTGAACTTTCTTATGTTTTGTGTTTTTTTCACAAGCGAGATACTTGTTTTTATTTTCGATTCTCCAGAAGTGTCCAGTAAGACCGGAACAAGTTGGCTGTTTGGAAAAAGACAATCTAGAGGGCTATAACTGGGGTATGAGTTGTGTAAAAAAGCAGAGTTACGATGCCAACTACTGTGCAAAATTGTAACGAGAAGCTACTATGGCGGAGAAGTGCAAAACATGTTAACAAAAAGCAAATCAAATTACGATTAGACCAGCCAGAATTGGCACAGTTGGCACATTCCTGTTGCGGTTTATCTCGGTAACCAAATTGCAGTTACATCAGTCTTAAGGAGATCCTTCCGTTGGGTAAGTACCATTTAGGTACCAGTACTTCATGATCATGAAGTGATATTTTTTGTCGGCATTATCAGTAACTAGAAAACACCCAAAGTACACAGTATATAAAATCTTGGATTTCTTTGCTTTAAATTTGTTTTAAATCACAGCGGTAAACATCATTTGTTGTACTAATAGCCAATCCAAATGCACAGCATCGTCTCCCAACACAAGAGCTGTTTCAGTGGCCGATTGCTATCACTGTCCTGCTCCACTGACAGACTGAGAAGATCATTATTAACTTATTATGTATTATTGCACAACTAATTTGAAGTGTTATGTTCTGTATTTATTTATTCTTATTTTATTTTCATATTTTTCTATCTATCCTGTCTTGCTTTTGTTGTATCTATCTATCTATCTATCTATCTATTTATCTATCTGTTCACCTGTCTATGTAATTTGGTTTGCTTTTTGTTAACATTTTTTGCATTTTTCGGCCACCATAACAAGCTACATACACAGGTGCTTTCATGAAAACTGAGGGCAAGTTATATTATATTTCATCTTGCTTCTCAATTAATCTCTGTAAATGTTCTTCTTGTAATATTGTGACTTTATTTCCATCATATTTTGACTTTATTCCTATAATAATATATAACGTTTTACCCCAACCTAATTTTGCAAATATTTTCCAAATACACTTTGTTTTATTTGTTACTTATAATATGACTTCAAAAAAAAATCTTTAATATTTCAACTTCATGGTTTTATATTTATATTATTTGTAATAATTTATTATTTGTATATAATATAATATTATTTCATTCTTGTAAAAAAGTTTCATTGTTGTTGTTTTTCCCCAAATATTTCACCTTTTTTTAAAATTATGACTTTATTCTCATAATATTTTGACTTTATTATAACATAACTTTTACTACAACCTATATTATATATTTGTTGTTGTCTTTTGTTTTCTTCATCCTATCACAACTTTAAAAAAATAACTTCTGTCTGCAATATATCAACTTTATGCTACTAAAATGGTGGGCTAAAATCATTTTGATAAAATTTTGGTGTTATTTTTTTTTAAAAGTTGCTGTTATTTTTTTCCTGTTTAATTACATTTTTAGAAAACAAAATATATAATATGTAAATATATCATTTAAAAAAACAACAGCAAACAGCTCGGCATAAAAAGAGCAAGGGTGAACAGGCAAATCGATTTGCGGTGATCCAAATTTCTTATAATAATATGAATGGAAGGAAAACACTAGATGGAATGATACAATTGCTTCCATGATGACGCGTACATTTAGTCCTGTGTGCACTTTCAAGACTTGGTGTGCTGGCAGATCTGGTAACAAATGACTACAGTTTCAATTTATTTATTTATGTTGGGGTTTTTTTTTGTCATCCTTTCATTTTTCAGTATTTGGCCCTCAGTGGAAAAAAGTTTGGAGACCCCTGGTTTGGACGATTTGACAGTTTCTGTGTTGTGCAGGCTCAGTGGAGGTTTCTCGCAGGAGTCCCGTGGCCTCATGGCTGTGTGCCATGCTCTACTGCTTTGGGAGCTACATTCTGGCCGACGTCATGCTGGGAAGCAGCCCTCTTGACTACTTCCAACACAACAGCCACATCCTGCTGGCCTCTGCTGTCTGGTGAGGACCGTCCTCAGCAATCCCAGTAGTATCCCAGTAGTATTCCAATAATCCTTTCATGTAGAGTAAAACTTGACTCATATCAAATCTACGTGTGAAAACACTGCCATCATTGTTTCCAAAAATTACATTATCAAGTTTGCACAAGGTTTGCTATAGTATACAGTAAAAATACTAGTTTATACATTATATATATGTATATATGTGTATATAAATGTGTGTGTGTGTGTGGTACCTCGGTTTTTGACATTAATTTGTTCCGAAAGGTTGGACAATAACTAAAACGCATGAACATTTTTCCCATAGGAAATCATGTAAATCAAATGAGTCCGTTCCAGACAATCAAAAGTATTAAAAAAAATTTTTTTACAGTGAATAATTCAAGTTTTACACAATCTTTTTTCTCCAACCGAATTTTCCCAAAAATACATCTTTAATTTAATTTGTTTTTCATAATATTACAACCTTTTAAAAGTAACAATTTTATTTGACTTTTTTTACTCATATTATTTAAAATTTTATTTTTGTAACTTTGCAAACTTTTTTCTCCTAATATTTTCACTTTATTCTCCTTTATTCCCTTTTTTTGTTTTCTTTTTCCCTTTATTCCTATTACATTCTAACTTTTTCTGCAATTTTGCAAACATTACAACTTTATTTTGTTTTATTTGTTAGGACTTGGAAAAAACTTTTTTCTTTAATATTTAAAATTTATGCTACTAAAATTACTTCTAAAATGTTATTTTTTCTCAGAATGTTAATTTTCTTTTAGATTACAACTTTTTCTTTAAGTATTTTGACTTTATTCTTTAAAATTATTGCTTCTATTTTTCCTTTTTTTATGTAGTTTTTTAAGCCTGTGCTACGGACCAATGAAAAAATAACCCTGAGCATCCCAGGCTGCATTTTGGACACCCCTGCTGTAAGAAAGTCAATCAAATCAATAAGTACATAGAACGTCGCACCAAGTCATTTCAATGAATTTAAATGCATCCAGTCAAAGACTGTAAGTTTCAATTACCGTATGATGATGTTTAAGTCTATATGTCACTCACCGGTGACAGGATTATGATATGAGCCATTACAAAAGCTGCCTGAAAAATGTAAATATATACATAAATACAAAAAGCACTGATTCTCATTCGATTGCGCCAAAGATTTTTTGTATGTAATAAAAAAGTAGAACAATATCCTTGAACTTTTTTGCGTCCCATGCAAACCCAGGTACCTCATCTTCTACTGCCCGCTGAACCTCTTCTACAAATGTGTGGCTTTCCTGCCTGTCAAGTTGGTGTTGGTTGCCCTGAAGGAAGTGGTCCGTACTCGCAAAATCGCCGCTGGCGTCCATCACGCCCACCACGCCTACCACCACGGCTTCTTCATCATGGTCATCGTCGGTTACGTCAAAGGTGAACTATCTATCGGCAGACCATCAACACACCATACTGTATCGCACAGATCAGCATGCACAGCAATGTCGGTTGCCAGAAAAAAACAACACATGATATCAACTGTTTTTCTCCCATGGCAGGGTCTGGAGTGGCTCTCATTTCCAATTTTGAGCAGCTGTTGCGTGGCGTGTGGAGACCTGAGACCAACGAGATCCTCAACATGTCATTGTAAGTTTCTTCTTTCATGACCGCTGATGTGCACACCGCTGCCTCCCATTGGTGGGTACTGCTAGAGTACAAATACTATTTGCTATATTTAGCACTCTGATGGATTGTAAGCTGTATGCCACGATACCTGTTAAGTCATTCATAACATTCATAACATCAAATGGCCATTTATTCTCCGGTGATTGTCATTAACCATTACAAGTCAGATTTTTAAGACCATGATTTAATTTTTGTAGAAATATACTGTATTTGTCATACTGTACATTAGTTTAATATGATTTGGACGGACCGGTAACTTGCTTTAACTCTCAGGAGTCCACAACCTCGTCGTGATGACGCAGTTGCAAAGGTGTAGGCCGTCTGGTCCACAGAGACGATTTGCCGAATGAGAGTTGAGAGTGCTCAGCATTGGGCTAAAAGCCCAAACTCTTAAAGGAAAAGTGAACTTGACATGAACACATACAGTATGTTTTTTTTCTGTGTGTTGTAACACATAAAAACAGACAAAAAGAGACAGCTCGGTACTCCACGTATGGGCCTTACTCATTCACTCTTTCCTATAAAGCTTTCTGAAAAGTCTCCAAAAAGCACAGAGAAGGGAAGCAAGGGAAGCTCAACATCCCCTAAAATGAGAAAAGAAAAATGGTGAAATATGTACTTCTGTGTGTACATTTCATTGACTATATATGCACTAGAATACCTTTACCTGCTAAAATGACATTATTTTCCCCATTATTTTTTTGTAAAAAAAAACCTTTTTCTCTTAATATTTGTACTTTATTCTTGTAAAAGTTTTCTTGTTAAATTATATTTTTAGAATGACTGCTGTCCAATAAAAATGGCCCACAGGCCACATGTTGGACATCCCTGCTTTCAATGGTCAAATCACCAGTAATTTGTGATTATGCTACTTGGTTGTTGTGTTATTGTGTTACTGCTCATCTGTATGTGCTTTGGTTAAATCCTACCCTACCATTTCAGAATTCATATTATGTTATACGTATATTATACAGTTGAGGATCATAGTGTGAAGCATGGAGTATGCAGTACACCCCCTAATGGTTGTGAGCGGCATGGTGGTCAGCTCACATTAGATGCTCAGTAAGTTGTATGATTTTCAGTCTATTTAATTGTATTATTGCCAAATTATTTATTTTCAGGACATGGTGTTCTCGACTCATTCTTGGTACACTACTTACAAGCTAAAAAAAAAAAGAATTTACTTATGTTTATGTTTTTCAGCCCTACCAAAGCTAGTCTATATGGAGCCATCCTCTTCACCCTGCAGGAGGCTCACTGGCTGCCAGTGTCCAAGGGCACCCTCATCCTCGTCTTTACGCTCTTCATGGCCACAAGCAAGGTCAGACCAGTGCTGTACCGCAATCATAATCGTAGTCATCATAATCATCATCATCAAAATTTAGATGATTTCCATGTGAAATCGGGGGCGTTTGGTGCTCTCAGGCAGGTGGGGAGGGCTTTCGATATTATTACAGACCCGCCTACACCTATGAATTTGTTTTACTCAGCATGCATTTTGACTCTTAAATACGCTTGTAGGCTTCACTGCTCTCCATTTTGTGGCATTTTGCTGGTTTCCTTCCCAATTTTAGCCTGTGTAGTACAGATAAGTTAATAGAGTGTGGGCATGACAGAAAATAACTGAGAACCACTGCATTACCTTAAACACTGCATAAAGTCAGCCATGGCAAGTGCAACATGATAGAGTGAAAAAAAGTTATCCTCCCATTCTGTGTGGAAGTGGTACGTTTTGGCTCCTTAAGTTTGCATATTTACATTTGACATTTACATTTGACTAAATTGGTTAGCTCGCTAGCTAGCAGCAGTCAGAGTTTTTGCAGCATAAGAATTGCACATTGTGTTAGAAACAATGAATAATATGATTGTAAAGGTGTCTACAGTGGTGTTATTTCATGTCTACAGAGCTCTAATAATGTTAGAACTCATATATAGAAAGTCATAAACAAGTTTTATGTGCTCTTACTATGAAAATATTCCATTAATTAACATTGAATCTTATTTTCTGGAAATGTATTTGTTGTCGAGCCTGGAACTGATTAATCGCTACTGTAGAGAGAGTTGTCACCACCCTAAAAAGTATTAACAGAAGACACCTTGCTGCATAAAAAAATCCCCTTCAAAATAAAAGCGTATTCCCCACCCAGTAAAATTGGGCCCACACCAGTTGAGGATCACTAAAATAGCATGTGTATATGCCCCCTAGTGGCTTGTCATTTTCATGACGATGTTGTCTGTGACATTCTGTGTTCACCGTCTTTCCTACGTCCCCCCCCCACCAGGTGTGGATGACTGCCCGCCACTCACATGGCTCCCCTTTTGCTCTCATCGAGTCCTGGGTTTGCCATCTGCTCTTTGGCTCCCCTCTGGGCGGATCTGAGGAAGACCATCATCATCCTCCAGCCGCAGCGGTCCCATCATCGCTCAAAAGCAAGGAGGAGCTGAGCGAAGGCGCGCGCAAGAGGAAGGCCAAGAAAGCAGAGTAGAAAAACAAAGTAGCGTCACCGCAACAACGGAACAGCGTCTGACTCACCAACACGGCCTCCGCTTGATGGCGCATCTCCTTTCCTTTCCAGCAAAAGAGGCGCTTTCTGGTCGAGCCAAATTGTGCTCTGCGTTTTACATTTTCATTTACATTTTACAAGGACTCTGTAAATACAATCGTCCACTCCTCCACCCTCCCTGGACATTTGAAAGCTATTTATAATGTTCCCATCCATGCTGCATTCTGTTTGGCTGTCCACATTCAGGCGCCGCACGGTCGTTATCCGGGCCTCGGTGGTTCCCTTTTAGTCCATTTCACTTGTTTCAGAGCAGAAAGAAATTGGAATCTGTGAAGAAAGTATCCTGTGAAATAACTTTTTATCTCGAAGCTGATGAGTAATGGAAGAATTTGAATTAAATGAAGAGAAAGGTCTCATCTTGGGTGCGATTTGATCTTTTCTGCATTTAGGTAGTGTCACTGACTGCTTTTGTAAGGACTACAACGCAGGAGTGGTGATGTAATATTCAGGATCAAGGTGCGTTTTTCTACAATTAGGGATAGAAGTAATTGGTCAATTGATTTTGCCATTATTCAGGCACTGTACATCTCCATAAATTGGACTCTTTAGATTCTTTAGAACAGGGGTGCCCAAAGTGAGGTCGGGTCATTCTGAGCAGATTCAAAAAAATATAACTTAAAAAGGCTGCACGGTGGTTGAATGGGTAGAATGTTGGCCTCACAGTCAGGAGGTTCTGGGTTCGAATCTCCGTGGGGCATCTCTGTGTGGAGTTTGCATGTTCAACCCGTGCGTGTGTGGGTTTTCTCCGGATACTCCAATTTCCTCCCACAATTCCAAAAAAATTGATAGTTAGGTTAATTGGCGGCTCTAAATTGCCCATAGGTGTGAATGTTTGTTTGTCTATATGTGCCCTGCGATTGACTGGCGATCAGTCCACGGTGTACCCCGCCTCCCACCCAATATCAGCTGGGATAGGCTCCAGCACATCCGCAACACTAATGAGGATAAACGTTATAGAAAATGAATGAATAAATAATTTAACATGAAAAAAAACCACAATGCAGCAAAATTGGAAAAATTAGAAGTAATTTTACCAGAATGAAGCAATAATATGAATCTAATGAAAAAAAAGTCAAAGTTTTATGAGTATCACATTATAATATGAGGAAAATAATTTAGTAGCATATACCGCTTATCCTCTTTAGGGTCGTGGGTATGCTGCAGCCTATCCCAGCAGACTTTGGGCGAGAGGCGGGGTACACCCTGGACTGGTCGCCAGTCAATCGCAGGGCACATATAGACAAACAAACATTCACACTCACATTCACACTCTAATGGACAATTTAGAGTTGAAATATTTAAACAAATAATGCCTTTGTAAGTCATATTATGAGAATCAAATAAAACAATGAATAACGTAATTCTTGGAAAACTAGGTTGTAGAAAAAGTTATGTCAAAAGAATAGAGTAACAATATAATGAGAATAAAATCATAAATACGAGAAAAAAATTGACAAAAGATCGCTATTTAACCAGACTTGGCTGAACTCTGGAGGATTCCTACACCTCCTGGTCAGACAATCTTTAGAGACGTTACTCCAGAGGAGTTTGCCAAAACCCTCCATTTGTTCAAGTCTGGAAAAGCTCCGGGCCTTGATTCATTCTGCCCAGATTGCATAATCCATGCCGGCGCTGCCCTAAAGTCCTGGCTAAACAAGTTCCAATCTTCCTGCATGCGCACAGTCAAGCTTCCAAAAATCTGGAGGAGAGCTTTAGTGGCCACCATCCCAAACTCGATGAAGCCACCAGAGGATCCAAAGAGTTATAGACTCAGCTCTCGTCCGTGCTTTCCCTTTAAGAACTTGGAGAGACTGATATACGGCCGTGTGAAACTTATTATTGATATGCTGCCTCCTCGGTAGCAAGATGGAGAAGATCAACCGTAAACCAGACTACTCTTCTGACATAAGAAATTAATGACAGCCTCTCGGCCAAGAAAAAGGCAGATGCTGTGTTTGTTTGTGGATCTCACAGCAGCCTACGATACCGTATGGCATCATGGGCTTACCTGCAAGCTTTTGCACCTACTGCCTGACAGGAACAGGTTATGACCCAAAAGGCAAAATAAATATTACAAAATAAACTTGTAATATTATCTGGAAAAACTGTTTTCGTACCATAGAGATTAAATATTAAAGAAAAAACATGTTACTTTTAAAATACTAAATACTAGAAACAATACTAAATGACGTTTTTGTAATTTTTGGAAATGAGTATTATGGAAGGAAAGTCATAATATTACAAAAACAAATTACAAAGATTATTTAGTTTTAGTTACTTATTATAAGAAAGGTGAAATATTTGGAGAATTGAAAACAAAACAGCAAACATGGGGGAAAAAAAGCAAAGTTTATACTAATAATACACTTTTATACCTAAATCACAAAGCTGAGACGGAGTTTTTCTTCAAATATCCATACCTTCTTAGCATAAACAAGGTAGACGTGTTGCTTTGCAAAATATACAACTTCATTTCAACAACAGATATTGTTCCTCACATGGCCCTTGTCTAGTTACACAGCATAAATCGCGACTTCCTGTTCAGAGCAAGGTAAGTTTCCAAATAAAACCATGTCAATATTAAGCCGGATTCTGCGACACCGACATGAAATTCACTGTCAGTTTGCGTGATCTGTAAATCAGGAGCAGGCTGAGCGTGTTTGTGCAAAGGTCACTGTGAGGTCATGTGCTGAGAAAGTCAAAAGTCTCCCTGCCAACAAACTCTTGTCGCTTAGGCAAGAAAACATCACTGATGAACTTTGCAGGAGGTTGTTACACCCGACCCTTCACCTAAACATTCCATACGACGACGCTTACACTCATTGCCTTCACTGATTCCTTTCTTGTACAGACGCTACAAATCAGCGGCGGGCGGAGCGACACAAATATTAAGTACAAGACCATCCAGGGCCGTGATATCATTTGCAAGCTTGCCTCTGAGGTGCTGGGAACCAAGGACTATGATTCCAGTGGTATCTGAGTTTAATAGTAAAAAGTCTGCAGTCATCCAGCTCTTTATGTCGCTTGGACAGCTGACTAGTACAGTTGTGTGTCATCTGCATAGCAATGGGAATGAACAGAGTGACATTACCTTTAATTGACTTTTTTTTGCATTATTGATGAAATGTTACTCATGTACGCGATTAGACGAAGAGGCAAAGAAATGTGTTGATATAATTGTGTTAGTACAAATACTGTTTGCTTAAATGTTTTGTCTTGTGATCTTGATCAACAAATTAAGGGGAAAAAGTCACAAAATCAGTCAATGATATCGGATATCATCCAAGTCACTAGTTTGGGCCCATTTAACTTGGTACCAAATTGATACCAAAAGTATTGCCTACCTCGACTATAAATGCTCAGAGATCATGAAGGTGATCAAGAGCGAAGGAATGCTACCACCATCTGCTCAGCCCATTAGACAAACACAAACTACACACACACACACTCAACTAGACGACAGGATTTTTTAGATGTCAGAATAGACTTGTGGTGTATCTAACAGTTAAAGAAAACACCCATGTCTATCTTCTTAGGTGTTTGAGATGTTTATCCTTGATAAAATACAATACACTATGTATACAGTACATATTTGGGTTCATTTTGGTATATATATATATAAAAAAAAAAAAAATATATATATATATATAAGGTTCTCCCCGTGTGTGCGTGGGGCCAGGCAAGCTGAGAGTATAGATCTGGATTGGAGATTGGAGGTGCTGAAACTGAAACCCCTAAACGCCCTGGCTGCGCCTAGAAATTCTGTCCATGAAAGTAATGGACAGAATCGGTGACAAAGGGCAGCCTTGGCGGAGTCCAACACTCACTGGAAATGTGTTTTATGAAATATATAATTTAACAAAAAAAAAAAACAACAACAACAGCACCAAAGATGATATAATCAGCAGTAATTTTACAAATATAAAGTCAAAATATCAGGAAAAAAGTTGTAATTTTACGGGAATTTTAAAAAAGTCACTTTAGTAGCATAAAGCTGAAATATTAAAGAAAAAAATATGTTTTTTAAGTCGTAATAAACCAAACTAAACAGTAAGTTTTAGTATTTGGAAAATTGGAAAAATATTAACGCTGACAAAGAAGACAAAATATGGTAATAAAGTTTACATGAAAATGATGATTCAAAAAAACGCAGCAGAAATGGGAGGAAAACAGATGTCATCAAGTTTTTGCAATGTGGGAGGTAAAAAAGTCAAAATATTGAAAGAAAAAAAGAAGTCTTATTCAAACAAGAAGAAAAGATTTAAATTTACGAGAATAAATAGAGAATAAAAAGTTGTAGAAGTTGAAATGCGTTACTTTTTAAAAGTCATCACATAATGAGAAAGAAAAAATTCCGTTGTCATTTTTGGAAAATTCATTTAGGTAAAAGTTACCATATTATGGGAATAAAGTCAAAACAGTATGGAAATAAAGTTATAATATTAACAGAACAAAATTGACAGAGCTTATTTAGGAAGAAAGTTGAAGTATTTCTAAAAGGAACAGTAAAAATGGGAAAAATAGAGCAAAGACCAAAGTTCCTACTACTAATAAGCAGTGTTCCTTGAAATATATAAACGCTCAGCAAATATACAGTGTTTACAAAAAATCAAAGTGGCCCTTGCATCCTTTTCATTTTTCAGCATGTGGCCCTCGCTGAAAAAAATCGGACACCAGTAATCTAAATGAACCATATTACATTTGCACGAGCTTAACGTGATGCATATTAGATGTGAGCTTGTTGTGCAAGAAAACCTCATCGCTTGGAATTCCCGCAGAGGGGGCTGAGCTCTGAGAATTGGGATGGAAGTTTGGGAAGTGGTGTGGGGGGGGGGTGTTCTGCTGCTAGTGGTGTAGTTGTTTTTATTTTGGAGTGTGTACAAAAGCCCAAGCAGGGGAGGAGATACTGAGACTCTCTCCAAACTAGGTTTATGCAGGAGGCTTGCAGAAGGAACAGGAGAGGAACACACGTTGCACCATGTTTAGCTTTCTGGTGTTAACCTGTGCGCTTTGCATGGGAGGGGCTGCAGGACAAAGAGGTAAGCTTTTGGAATTTAGAAGTGGGGATCATGTTGGATTTTGGGCTCTGCCAAAATAATACGTAAAATGAACGTACACACAATCTGTGTTTGGGCTGTAGAAAAAAAAGTTCAACCTCTAGAGCTAAACAGATTTGTGTGTTTCTCCTGTAAAAATAATGAAAATGACTTTACTTTGTACATCAACGTCCACATAATGAAAAATAAACGTATACGAGGGCCACTTGATGTCTTGTATTTTAAGAAAAATATGCCTCTCAGCTTTGGGATATACTGTAAGTGAAAAGGCATATTATTAGTACTTTGGTGTTTGCTTTTCCCCCATCTCCTTATATTTTCCAAATATTTTAACTTTCTTCCAAAATAATCTTTGTAAATTTTCTTCTAGTAAAATTATGACATTATTCCCATGATATTTTGACATTATTCCAATAATATTATAACTTCTTCCCAAAATAATTATTCCAGAAATTCTAGTTTCTATTTCATGACATTACGACTGAAAAATACTACAAAAAATGAAAAATAATTCTAAGGAACTATTCATTCATTCATTCATTTTCTATGCCGCTTATCCTCATTAGGGTCACGGGTATGCTGGAGCCTATCCCAGCTGGCTTTGGGCAGGTGTGGGGTACACCCTGGACTGGTCGCCAGTCAATCGCAGGGCAGACAAACAAACATTCACACTCTATTGGTCAATTTAGACTCACCGATTAACCTAACATGCATGTTTTTGGAATGTGGGAGGAAACCGGAGTACCCGGAGAAAACCCACACATGCACGGGGAGAACATGCAAACTCCACACAGAGATGCCCAACGGAGATTCTAACCCAGAACCTCCTGACTGTGAGACCAATGTGGTACCCTCTCGACCACCGTGCGGTCTGTAAGGAACTATGAAATAACAAAATATATTTTCTATAATATTTAAACTCTATGTTACTAAAATTATATAAATTTTCCTCATAAAATTCCAAGTTTATGCCGGTGAAAATTGAGATTTTTTTTCTCTTAATATTTTGACTTTGGTCTCGCAGCCTGGCACTTTAGGCCTGGCACTATTTTGATTCCCGTAATATTTTTCTCCCACTTAATATTTCAAAAAGAACTTTATTTTGTTTTGTTTGCTTGTCATAGTATTACAACTTAAATGATATGTTTGTCTTTAAATATTTAAACGTTACGCTACTAAGTGACCTTGTTTTTTCCACATAATATTATGAGGTTATTATCTTATTATTTTGACTTTACACCACGACCCTAGTGAGGATAAGCGGCACAGAAAACGGATGAAATAATGGATTTTGACTTTATTCTTGTAAAAATGCAGATTTGTACATTTTTGCTGTTGTTTAAAAAAAAAAAAAACTCTTATTGTTTTAAAAAATTACCATGGACCGTGGGCAGCAAATGGTCCCTGGGCCGCACTCTGGACACTCTTGTCTAAAGTAATATTTGAAAAAGAAGTTAAAAGTAAAATATCAAAACAACAAAACACAGAACTAGGTCACACTGTGTATGGTCACACTAAACAAATACTGGGACATCACTAGAGCCTTCTTCTGTATGTTCTTGTTCTATTGTCCTGTTCTTGTCCTTTAAAAATCTTTGTTGTCGTTGGCCCTTTTGGATAATGCACGTCATAAAAAGACAAAGACCAAGCACAGCACACACGAGTTAATGAACTCTGGTTTAATATACTAAACTCATGATGGCAGTTCGACCTGTCTTTGAGCGACCTGAGGATTATATTATTAACATCCTTTTATGGTAATGGTTTAATTGTATTTGAACATGCATGTAAATTACATAGGAATACATCACTTAATACACGTGACAGTTCCATATGTCCAAAAGGGGTAGGAAGAAGCAAAGCTTATCAAATCCTACCCATGTCAGGTCTCCCCTATTTTAATTTAAGCATTTGAAGTTCTTCTGAACCACTCTTTTCTGATCCGAGATTGCCAGATTACGTGTCCTGCGGTGGACCAGTTCTAATCTCGTTCTAAAATGTATGCCATAACACAAACATGTATGTTATTTCCAAGAAAGTATATTTGTACTGACACAATGTGCAGTTACACCCTATCGAGTCTTGCCCAAGCATCTTCCTGCTGCAAAATGTTTGAGTGGATTGACTTGTGAGACAGTGCCCTATGATGGACTCACAGCTGCAGGACTCTTTTGTCTCCCTGCAGATAACGCCATCAATCCCTTTCTATTTAGGTTTCCATAAATAAAAAAAAAAATTTACTATTAAAAACAGAGAAAAAGAATGCAGGAATTGGCGGGGATCTACTATAGCTGCCACAACATTAGTCGCAGTCTAAAAACTGCAAGCTGAGACTGAGTAATGTATGAAAAATGTGAATTCATGATTACACTTTATTATCTTGCAGAGTTATTTACTGTCTCGTCTCCAGAACACTGTTAGTAGTAGCGCAGGTAATCATGTGTTTCTGTAGAATGGTGGCTCGGGAGAGTGTTGTCAATGCAAAGTCATGATCCCAAAAGGCGGATGCTACCAATGGCATTGTGATGGGTACAGACAAATGGAAAAGGGTTCAGATATTTTCATGGATGACTCAAGCAATATTACATATATGTCAATGTAGGCCTACCTTGTCCATTGTTTCGAGATTTGCATTACCTTTAACAAAGTAGCAACATCAGGACGGCCACTATAGTTAATGCTTTTACTTGCAGTATTTAAAAACTTGATTTAAAAGAATCCCTGTTTCGCGTCCATATCTGGAAAATGGATCATGCACACTGCCATCGTGGCATCTCCGTCTGCTCTTTAAAATGTAGTGGTTGCGTAGGTGGTAGGAATGTCAGCTTTAAGACTCCTGCACGGGGATGCATGCGTGCGGCTCTCACAGCCACACACGCATACGTGGACTTCCGCTCAAAGACCCCTGATAATGTGTCCCATTAAAAAGCCAAAAAGGTTTGTGCTACTCTGTTAAATTAAGTTACTTTTCTGCGCTGGAATTATATATTTTTTATGTTTGCTTGCTTTTCCAGCTAATTACTCGGACAATGCTCCTTTTCTCTGGGCATTCAATCCATCGCCACAAGTTCAGGTTGTCTTAGAACAGGGGTCTTCAATTAACATTGAGTAAGGTTTATTGCAGTTGTTTTCGCAACAAAGGTCCGAACCTTATTTTGCCTTAAATTGCGTCAAACAAACTAGCTCAGGCGTGACCTACCTTTTTTCTTGTGAGAGCTACTTTCACAAAATTAAAATGGCCGAGAGCTAATAATGTTTGTGACATTTATTTTCATATCTTATTTTAACTCCTCCCTGAGTCACCACCTTATCGTGGTGGAGGAGTTTGCATGTCCAAATGATCCTAGGACCTAAGTTGTCGGGGGCTGTCATGCCCCTGGTAGGGTACCCATGACAAACAGGTCCTAGGGGAGGAACCTGATAAAGAGTGGCTCAGTAGACCCCAATGATGCACAATAACAATGGACTTCGTTTTCCCTCGCCTGGACGCGGGTCACTGGGGCCCCCCTCTGGAGCCAGGCCTGGAGGTGGGGCACGATGGCGAGCGGCTGGTGGCCGGGCCTGCACCCATGGGGCCCAGTCGGGCACAGCCGGAAAAGGTAACGTGGGTCCCCCCTCCCATGAGTGGTGAGCTCATGGGAGGGGCCAAAGGGGTCGGGTGCGAAGAGAGCTGGGTGGCGGCCTTAGGCAGAGGCCTTGGCGGTCCGATCCTTGGCTACAGAAGCTAGTTATTGGTACGTGGAATGTCACCTCTGGCGGGGAAGGAGCCTGAGCTGGTGCGTGAGGTGGAGAAATTCCAGCTAGATCTAGTTGGACTCACCTTAACGCACAGCAAAACCTCTGGAACCAGTCTTCTCGAGAGGGGCTGGACTTCATTCCACTTTCGTGTTGCTGGCCATGAGAGGCGACGGGCAGGGGTGGCAATTCTTTTTGCCCCCCGGCTCCAAGCCTGCACGTTGGAGTTTAACCCAGTAAACGAGAGGGTAGTTTCCCTACGCCTTCGGGTGGGGGGACAGGTCCTGACTGTTGTTTGCGCTTATGCGCCAAACAGCAGTTCAGAATAATAGTTCAGTGACTTCAACGCTCATGCTGGCTGCGACAGTAAGACCTGGAGAGGTGTGATTGGGAGGAACGGCCCCCCCCTGATCTTAACCCGAGCGGTGTCTTGTTATTGGACTTCTGTGCTTGTCACGGATTGTCTATAACAAACACCATGCTCAAGCATAAGGGTGTCCACATGTGCACTTGGCACCAGGACACCCTGGGCCGTAGTTCGATGATTGACTTTGTGGTTGTGTCGTCGTACGTGCGGCCACATGTTTTGGACACTCGGGTGAGGAGAGGGTCAACTAATCACCACCTGGTGGTGAGTTGGTTCCGATGGTGGGGGAGGATGCCGGTCAGAGTTGGCAGACCCAAACGCATTGTGAGGGTCTGCTAGGAACATCTGGAAGAGTCCCCTGTCAGAAGGAGTTTCAACTCCCACCTACGGGAGAGCTTTGACCATGTTTCAAGGGAGGCAGCGGACATTGAATCCGAGTGGGCAATGTTTCGTGCCTCCATTGTCGATGTGGCCGATCGGAGCTGTGGTCGTAAGGTGGTCGGTGCCTGTGGTGGCGGTAATCCCAGAACTCGTTGGTGGACACCAGTGGTGAGGGATGCCGTCAAGCTGAAGAAAGAGTCCTATCAGGCCGTCTTGCCCCATGGGACTGTGGAGGCAGCTGACAGGCACCGGAAAGCTAAGCGGTCTGCAACTCTGGCAGTCGCTGAGGCAGAAACCCGGACATGGGAGGAGGCCATGGAAAACGACTTCCGGATGGCTTCAAAGAGATTCTGGACCACCATCCGCTTTCTCCGGCATGGGAAGCAGTGCACAGTCAACACCGTGTATGGTGGAGACGGTGTGCTGCTGAACTCGACCCGAGATGTTGTGGACCGGTGGAGGGAATACTTTGAAGACCTCCTCAATCCCACCTGAGGCGGGTTCTCCTATCTCTGGGGCTAAGGTCACTGAGGTGGTTAAAAAGCTCCTTGGTGGCAGGGCCCCAGGGGTAGATGAGATCCATCCGGAGTTCCTTAAGGCCCTGGATGCTGTGGAAGTGTCTTGGTTGACACGACTCTGCAGCATCGCATGGACGTCGGGGTCAGTGCCCCTGGACTGGCAGACCGGGGTGGTGGTCCCGCTTTTCAAGAAGGGGGACCGGAGGGTGTGTTCTAACTATCGTGGATCACACTCCTCAGCCTTCCCGGTAAGGTCTATTCAGGGGAGAGGAGGGAGCCTCTCTCTGGACTTGGAGAAGGCATTCGACCATGTTCCTCGGGGAAAACAGTGGGGAGTGCTCCGGGAAAATGAGGATCGGACCACCTAATCCAGGCGGTTCTTCCCTGTATGGCCGATGTCAAAGTTTGGTTCGCATATCCAGCAACAAGTCTGACCCGTTTCCAGTGAGGGTTGGACTCCGCCAGGGCTGCCCTTTGTCACCGATTCTGTTCACTACTTTCATGGACAGAATTTCAGGATTCAATCTCTGCTTGTTGCAGAGGATGTGGTCCTGTTGCTTTCATCGAGCAGTGACCTTCAACTCTCACTGGATCGGTTCGCAGCTGAGTGTGAAGCGGCTAGGATGAAAATCAGCACCTCAGTCCGAGTCCATGGTCCTCGCCTGGGAAAGTGGTGGAGTGCCGTCTCCGGGTCGGGGATGAGGTCCTGCCCCAAGTGGAGGAGTTTAAGTACCTCGGGGTCTTGTTCACAAGAATCAGAATCAGAAAAACTTTATTGCCATTGTAAGTGAACAATTCACGAACTAGGAACTTTCTTTGGTGACTCAGTGCAAAGTAGAATTCTAAGTAAACATAGAGCATTAAATAAACATAGAACTAACACTAACTAAACATAGAACCCTGAGTAAAAAGTTGAAATCACTGATAAGTAAAGGCATGAGAGTGTTTTTAGTGCAGGTATTATAAGGTGCCAATAGTACTGGTTAAAAAGTGAGCATAGTGCAAATGTTATAAAGTGTTCATGAGTTCAACAGCAGCAGGAAAGAAACTGTTCTTGTGGCGAGAGGTTCTGGTCCGAATGGACCGTAACCTTCTGCCAGAGGGGAGTGGCTCAAATAGTCCATGTCCAGGGTGGGAAGGGTCAGCAAGTATCCGGCCTGCTCGCCCCCGAGTTCTGGAGACGTACAGGTCCTGGAGAGATGGAAGGCTGCAGCCGATCACTTTCTCGGCGGAGCGCACGATGCGCTGCAGTCTTTGTTTGTCCCTGGCAGTGGCCCCAGCGAACCACACTGTGATGGAGGAGGTGAGGATGGACTCAATAATGGCCGTGTAGAATTGCACCATCGTCTGGACAGGCAGCTTGGCTTTCCTCAGCTGCCTCAGGAAGTACATCCTCTGCTGAGCCTTCTTGATGATGGAGCTGATGGTCTGCTCCCACTTGAGGTCGTGGGTGATGTTAGTGCCCAGGAAGCGGAAGGAGTCCACAGTTGTGATGGGAGAGTCTGTCAAGACGAGGGGGGGCAGGGGGGCTTTGACTTTCCTGAAGTCCACGATCATCTCCACTGTCTTCTGAGCATTGAGCTCCAGGTTGTTGCAGCTGCACCACGACACCAACCGGTCCACCTCCTTCCTGTAAGCAGACTCATCACCGTCTGAGATGAGCCCGATGAGGGTGGTGTCATCCGCAAACTTAATCAGTTTCACCGAGTCGTGGCCGGAGGTGCAGCTGTTGGTGTACAGGGAGAAGAGCAGGGGGGAAAGTACACAGCCCTGTGGGGATCCCGTGCTGATAGTCCGAGTGTCCGAGACATTCTTCCCCAGCCGCACGCGCTGCTTCCGGTCCGTCAGGAAGTCAGTGATCCACCTGCAGGTGGAGTCAGGCACGTTGAGCTGGGTGAGCTTGTCCTGGAGCAGAGCTGGGAGGATGGTGTTGAATGCAGAGCTGAAGTCCACAAACAGGATCCTGGCGTAGGTTCCTGGGGAGTCCAGATGCTGCAGGATGTAGTGGAGGGCCAGGTTGATGGCGTCATCTACAGACCGGTTGGCTCTGTAGGCGAACTGCAGAGGGTCCAGGAGCGGGGAGGTAAAGGACTTGAGATGAGGCAGAACCAGGCGCTCAAATGACTTCATGACCACAGATGTCAGTGCCACAGGTCTGTAGTCGTTGAGTTCAGTGATCCTGGCCTTCTTGGGGACGGGAACAATGGTGGACAGCTTGAAGCAGGCTGGGACATGGCATGACTCCAAAGAGATGTTGAAGATGTCCGTGAAGACAGGCGCCAGCTCTACCGCACAGTGTCTCAGGGTGGAAGGAGAGACACCATCTGGACCTGGAGCTTTCCGAGGGTTTTGCTTTTTAAATGTCTTGGCCACATTCTGCTCCGAGAGTGTGAGGGCAGTGGGGGAGAGGGGGGGCTCCAGGGCTGATATGCCTGCAATGTCCATTGTAGTCAGTGGGGTGGGGGAGGGGTGTGAATCTTCGAACCTGGAGTAGTGGGTGTTAAGTCTTTCTGCTAGGTGACGGTTGTCAACAGCGGGGGGGGCTTTGGGTCTGTAGTTGGTGATTTCCCTCAGACCTTTCCAGACAGAGACAGGGTTGTTGCTCCCGGACTTCTCCTTCAGATGTTTGTTGTACCTTGATTTAGCCTTCTCCACCTCCTTACTAAATAGGTACTTGCTCTGTCTGTATACGTGAGGGTCGTTGTTCTTGTGGGCCTTTTCTTTCTCCTTCCTTAGCTGTCTCAGTCTGGGTGTGAACCAGGGTTTGTCGTTGTTGAAGGTCACTCTGGTGTAAGATGGGACTATGCTGTCTTCACAGAACTGAATGTATGACGTCACTGTGTCTGTGTATTCGTCCAGGTTATTAGTAGATAATTTGAATAGTTCCCAGTCTGTTGTATCCAAACATGTGCGAAGCTCCTCCACAGCCTCACTTGTCCACTTTTTAGCTGTTCTCACAGTAGGTTTGGAGAGCTTCAATCGTTGTTTGTATGCTGGGATGAGGTAAACCATGGCATGGTCAGAAAGGCCTAAAGCAGCACGTGACACATGATGCGATGGAAGCGATGCGATGGAAGGATAGAATGCGAGATGGACAGGCGGATTGGTGCAGTGTCTGCAGTGATGCGGACTCTGCACCGGTCTGTCGTAGTGAAGAGAGGGCTGAGTCAAAAGGCAAAGCTCTCAGTTTACCAGTCGATCTACGCTCCTACCCTCACCTATGGTCATGAGCTTTGGGTAGTGACCAAAAGGACAAGATCGCAGGTACAAGCGGCCAAAATGAGTTTTATCCGCAGGGTGGCTGGGCTCTCCCTTAGAGATAGGGTGAGAAGCACTGTCATCCGGGAGAGACTCGGAGTAGAACCGCTGCGCCTCTGCATTGAGAGGAGCCAGATGAGGTGACTCGGGCATCTGGTTAGGATGCCTCCCGAACGCCTTCCTGAGGAGGTTGTCAGGACACGTCCAACCGGTAGGAGGCCTCCAGGAAGACCCAGGACACATTGGAGAGACCATGTCTCTCAGCTGGCGTGGGAACGCCTTGGTATCCGCTGGAAGGAGCTGGACGAAGTGGCCGGGGAGAGGGAAGTTTGGGCTTCTCTGCTTAAGTTGCTGCCCCCGCAACCCAACCTCGGATAAGCGGAAGAAAATGGATGGATGGATGGATCTTATTTTATCCCAAACAAACTGAACAAGCTTGGATTGTATCTACAATTCATATTTAGCATTTCAGAATGCATTTCTTTCTAGTGTCTTCTAGTTCCTACTAGATTATTAACTGAAAACCTAATGAAAGCAGGCTTGCGGGCGTCTTGTGTGACCATGGGGGCTACCTGGTGCCCGCTGGCACCATGTTGATGACCTCTGGACTAGCTCATATGAATATCAAATGTAATATAAAATTTCCCATTTGCGTTATTTGGTCACGGGTTCATAAAGGACCATCAATGGGCCCAGATACGGACCGAGGTCCACCATTTGGAGATGCCTGTCTTAAAAGATGTTTTGCCCCTCATGCGATTTTATGACACCACCTTTCCTCCACATACACTGCTATCTTTCCTAAAAGCTTCATAATTTAGCCTCTAACAAATAAACATACAACAGCCACCTTGGTTTCAGGGGGGTCCATGACCATCATTACCCCTGAACGGGACGATAACAAAGGTAATATCACCCAAAGCAATTGAAAGTAGTTTGCGTCTTTCTGATTTTGGTTGTCACTGTCGTCCTGGACGGTGGCCTACATTATGGGTCATTGTACGCAGTTTGTAACACCTCTGTTAACCCCTCGTCTTCCACTATGTTTAGCAGGCAGCAGTTCGTCGCTATCCACTTGCCAAGAACATTTGTCCGATGTTCTGTCGATCACAGAGCTGCTCAAACACGGGGTGTTTTCGTTGGGTTCAGTTTGGCCAAACGCTTTGATTTAAATTGCTAAGACCGTCGCTGCTAACAATAGCAGTGGCTGCATGCTTGACTGAGTGTTTGAAGTGAAGTGGTAGGCTAAACACCTAAACTTGAGTCCTTCATACAAAGAAGGCATATCCATCCATTTTCTATACCTCTTGTTCCCTCTAGATATGCTAGAGCCTATCCCAGCCGACTTTGAGCGACAGGCTTAGACTTAGACTGTTCGTCAGCCAATCGCAGGTCACATAAAGGAAAACAATGATTCACTCTCAAGTTCACACACCAATAGGCAGCTTAGAGTCTGCAATTAACCGAAAAACAATGTACGGGAAAACATGCAAACGCCACACTGAAATACAAACCAGGACCTCCTGACTGTGAGGCCAACATGCTAACCACTCGACCACTGTGCAGCCCATAGATCAGAGCAGGGCACTCATTTATCAGTGGTGCTGTCTGAGTATTTCTGAAATACAAATTTCCCATTAATTGGCCCGACGCTCACATGCTACTCCATTTTCTTGTCTCATCTCCGCTTCTCACCATGCCCTCCCGCATACCAAGGGAGCTGATGCAAAATGTGCCCAAACACAATGACAGCCAAACAACGTCCACTGACCATTGTTTACTACCCCAAACAACTCAAGCACAAAAAGCCAAATCAAACTGTTCAATCAACTGTGGATTTAAAAAAAAACACTGACTGTAATAATTAATCACAATTAATGCACTAATGTGACATCCCCTATGTATAAATATAATTGATGCTGACCTCACAGCTTTACCTATTAAAGTGGCAACAGTAAGTCACTTAGCCATCCATGTATACACTGTAAAATCTTTGGCAGTTAACAATCTTTTTCCACTTTTCAATTGCAGATGGGGAAATTATAAATCAGATTAAAATGACAAACCTTGCCCTGTCTGAGATAAAGGAGCTTATGACACAGCAGGTAAACCACCACAAGTACCATGTGAATGTTTTTTCCCTTTGCAAAGAAAATATAAGTATATGTAATAAATATGTTATAAAATGAAATTATTGGATACACGTCAAACAATAATACCCAACTATTTGTGTATTGCAGATTAAAGAGATAGTATTCCTAAAGAACACAGTGATGGAGTGTGAAGCCTGTGGTGAGTTCCCTATAATTACTGAATACATTACATCGGCACTATGACTAAACTACATCACCTGTGTTTCTCACTGTTCAGGGATGGGAGGAGGGCTGCCGCGTCCTTCCTGTGTGCCCAACCCCTGCTACCCGGGGGTACGGTGCATTGAGACACCTCATGGTCCAAGCTGTGGGCCCTGTCCTGAAGGCATGAAGGGCAATGGCACCCACTGCACAGATGTGGATGAGGTATGCACGGAGGCAATAAAAGATGTGATAACACTTAAGATGATGAAAAACTGGTTTTGCTGCTGGTTCAACCTCTCTATCCAAGTTCATCCCAGAAGTACTAGATAGGCTTGTGGTCAGGGTTCTGTGCAAATTCTTTCAAACTCACTCAAGCAGGTTTTTATGGGCTTGCTAGTTAAGATTAGGGAATTAAAAACAGTTTATGGGTTTCTAAATATCATTGTAACATTATTAGAGCCCTCCAGACGTGAAATAACACCCCGATACTTGTATTACCAAATATAGTAAACATAAGTAAAAATAAGACTTTACAAATATACAGTGGTGTTTAAAATACAGTAATAGCAGTCCAATGTGACTAACCAGATTAATCACGGTTAGTAGTATATTTTCATACTAAACAAGTTACCAGTAGGTGCAGTAGATTCTCAGAAAACAAGACTTAGCATTCATGATATGCACGCTCTTAAGGCTATGCAATTGGGCAATTAGTTAAAAGGGGGGTGTTCAAAAAAATAGCAGTGTCTGCCGATGACTTTATTTTTATTATTTGTTCCAAAAGGTTTTACGGAGACCAAAACGGTACAAAACAAATGTAATTTTTCCCATTCCCTGACAGCCAAAAATATGAACAAAAAATATGTTTTATAGAGAGTAATTATAGTTGTATATGCAGAAAACATTGCAAAGTAATTATAAATGAAGAATGGATAGAACTTATTGTTGATGCTGGCATCCCATACATCCTGGTGAGATCAAAATCATCTTCTCTATCAAATGGCTGGCACTCACAACAGTTTTTAGCCCATTGCAGGTTATTGAGCAGTCCCACTCAATGAAAAATGCAGGGACAATGAGTCAGCAAAGTGTGGGCTGCTTTGTTTGGGCATCTGATTTCCCGGAACAATACAGTACAGGGCAAATGGACTAGTTGGTCACCTGCAATAATGTACAGGAAATGAAACAAAAATTGAGGCAAAAATCTGGCTACGTGTTTTGACGAAAACCATACAAAAAAGTGGGGGCGTCCAAAAAGGCAGGCTTGACTGTGCATCACATTTACACTGCACTTTCTAAGTGATGAAATATCCAGGAGCTCTTCAGCAGAGTAAGCAGAGCCATCCGTGAACTCTTCTAAGTTTCTATTAAACATTAAAATGTTGTGTCCAGTGTTCTGTACTACCGTGCCACATGGGTGTGCGGTGCATCAACACCTCCCCGGGCTTCCGTTGTGGTTCTTGCCCTGCAGGATACATCGGACCTCAGGTACATGGTGTCGGCCTCGAGTATGCTACGGCCAACAAACAGGTAAACCGCTTAAGGTAACTATTAGGGGTGTAATGATTCATCCACTACATCAATGTATCGATTTACATTTCTATGATCCAACTACAGCACATCAATCTGTGTTCACCAAACTGCCATTCCAGGCGACGTATGTCGATCTAACAGTGTTTGAAAGGTAATTAATCGATTTAATCAATACTGGGAAATAAAGCATTTGATTTAAGCACAGCAGGCTTTATATGGATGAGTTTTTTAAAGCGGTTTTACTAGTAAAAATGTTCTACTTTACCCGTGTAACAGTTTGATTTAGCGTAAGTCTATTAGTCATGCCTGCTGACTGGAGAGGACGGATGACGTCGTGTAAAGTTATGCGTGGCACTCTGGTAGAAGTCCGGGTTGATGTTCTTAAATATTCAATTTTTTCATAGGATGTACAGTAGTCAATATTTCTTGCAATAAAAAGCACAAACACCTCCTTACTGAATTGATTTACTCAGTCACTTTGGACCATACGGTTCTAAACAACCCCGTATCATTCTTGATACGAATCTTTGCACCCCTAGTAACTATGGTATTCATCAGCTTCTTGCATTACATAAATGCTTATGAGAAAAAACTGTGTTTTTATTGTACTTCATCTCAATGTGTCCTTCTAAGGTGTGCCAGGACATCAATGAGTGTCACAACCCCAACAATGGCGGTTGTGTACAGAACTCCATCTGCATGAACACTCCCGTGAGTATCGATCCACTGATACACTTTTGTGCCATGTGAAATATTTCAGTAATTAACATAAGATAAAGTAATATGAAATCCACTTTATTTATCCCACATTAGGGAAATTCTTCAATTTAGAGTAGTAACTCCAATTGCATCTTATCAAAGTAGAGTGATTGACTGGCAAACAGTCCAGGGTGTACCCAGCAGCCTCTTGCCCAGTGTCCCACTAGAATGAACTAATGATGCATGTTGTACTGTCAGGGCTCGTTCAGGTGTGGTCCCTGCAAAAAGGGCTACGTGGGTGACCAGCGACTTGGTTGCAAGCCCGAAAGGGCATGTGGGAACGGCCACCCAAGCCCCTGCCATGCCAGTGCTGAGTGTATCGTCCACCGAGATGGCAAGATTGAATGTCAGGTGGGTAAATTCAACTTATCCAACAGCTCAAGTTACTCACCTGACACTTCATTAGATCCAACCATAATGTGGTCCAATACAAGAGCTATAATCAAAATTGACACTTTGCTCAATACCGTTTATAGTACTTACACATGAACTGGATGATGCCAAGTAGACGTCTATTCCACTATAAGAACCATATTGGTCAATTAACCTGGTAGGTTCTGTATAAACCGAGAACATGATTATCTTTGTAAAAGCCCAATAGTTGTATGACTAGACTTTGTGCAGCTCTACTTAATACTGGGACCGGTCAGTATATTGTAAGCAAATGAGCCTGTGCAAGCCATAAAACATTGGACATTTTCTCAGTGTGGAGTTGGTTGGGCTGGCAACGGCTTCCTGTGTGGATCTGACATCGACATTGACGGTTTCCCCGATGAGAAGCTGGACTGTCCTGAGAGATATTGTGCCAAAGTGAGTCAGTTTTATGTCCATCAGCAAATGAAGACAGTATTTTCACAAATGTGCCGGTATGTATGTAGTCTATGACTTTTGAAACAGAATCTGAAAGACAGAATCAAAATGGCTTGTTCGATCCTAATGTTGAGTAAATCATATAGAGTAGATGCCCGCTATTTGTGGGGTGTACATCCAAAACCACCCACAAATAGGAAATAAACCCAAGTGATTGAGGTGCCCATGAAAATATCTAGTATATGCTGTACATTACATTCTTTACTACCACGTCTTCATAAACAATTACCGACTTAGGGTAAATGAGAATGAGAATTTTGGAGAAACTACAAGAATTTGTGTTTCTTTGTAGGATAATTGTCTCACCGTGCCCAACTCTGGTCAGGAAGATGCGGACCGCGACGGAATTGGAGATGCCTGTGATGATGACGCAGATGGGGATGGGATCCCAAACACACAGGTTCATTCGATATATAGAAAACTACCGCTATAAACGTTCATGTAAATGTTAACCTTAAAACTTTATAGACAAGTGGAGTACCACTTACACCTACGACTAATCCTGAGCGTTCTTCTCCACAGGATAACTGCGTGCTAGTGCGCAACGTGGACCAAAGGAACGTTGATGACGACGACTTTGGTGACGCTTGTGACAACTGCCGTGCAATCAAAAACAATGACCAAAAGGACACGGATGTGGACAAGTTTGGTGATGAGTGTGACGACGATATTGACGGGGATGGTTAGTACTCTTCGTGTTGGAGTTAGTACTCATGAAAGTGGAGGGTTTAAGACATTTACCGCATTTATTGCAGGAATCCCAAATCACCTGGATAACTGCAAACGGGCTTCCAATGCCGACCAGAAAGATCGTGATGGAGACAATGTTGGAGACGCCTGCGATAGCTGCCCTTATATTCCCAATCCAGACCAGGTCAGATATTACTTTGTTTATATTCAAACCTAATCAACCAAAAAATAGTGCTGAGAGTTATTTTCAAATTTGCAATTTATGCCATAATTTTGAGTGCATAAGCACTAAATTACCACTACATTTTAGAGAACAATAAAAGTTTGTACATACTTAAGCCGCACCAGACTATAAACTGTACGTCTCCAAATCATAATATGGGACATTGAGGCACACACAAGTCAGTGAGGAAGAGGCACCTTTTTATTTGGCAGAAACCAATCATGAGCTACAAAGAACTCAGTCATTACTAAAGTAAAGTCATTACTCAATGTGGGCCGCACGGTGGCTGAGTGGTTAGCACATTGGCCACACAGTCAGGAGATCTGGAAGACCTGGGTTCAAATCTCCGTTGGGCATCTCTGTGTGGAGTTTGCATGTTCTCCCCGTGCGTGTGTGGGTTTTCTCCGGGTACTCCGGTTTCCTCCCACATTCCAAAAACATGCATGTTAGGTTAATTGGCGACTCTAAATTGTCCATAGGTATGAATGTGAGTGTGAATGTTTGTTTGTCTATATGTGCCCTGCGATCGACTGGCGACCGGTCCAGGGTGTACCCCGCCTCTCGCCCAAAGTCTGCTGGGATAGGCTCCAGCCTCCCCGTGACCCTAATGAGGATAAGCGGTATAGAAAATGGATGGATGGATTACTCAATGTTTGACTCATGGTGTCATAAATGAAAGAGAGCTAAAATCCTCACACAGAAACTTAACTTGCTTACAAATATACAAGGCAAGTACCATTACTAGTGCACAATAATAAACAACCTTGTTAACTGCTTCCCATCGTGCATCGCTTGCCGGGAAGCAGCCCAGCAAAGCAAAGTACAGCAAAGTCCCAACTGTATCGCAATTGAGCAGAAAAAAATGTAGAGGAAAAAATAATCGAGGTGAACCAGCCGTTTATTTTCAAAGCCCCTGCTCTTAACAGCCATTCGTTCGGGACCGACACACAACCTTGCATTAACCATCGGCGAACAGCTTCCCCCTCATCACTATCTTGTGTAGCCACAACACACGTTGTAATCCACACATTCAAGTCATTATTAAAATTGTGACTCAAATCTGGCTCAAGTCCAAGTCGCATGACTCGAGTCCACACCTCTGATGAACTTCTCCTGCTTCCCAGTTGGATGCAGACAACGATCTTATCGGAGACCCTTGTGACACCAACAAAGACAGGTACAGTGAAACCCGTGAGGCCAAATGTGGCCTACACCTTGCACATGCCAATCGAAGACCCTTTCGCCCAGTGATGGTGACGGTCACCAGGACTCTCGAGACAACTGCCCAGCCGTCATCAACAGCTCCCAGCTGGACACCGATAAAGACGGCAAAGGAGACGAGTGCGATGATGATGACGATAACGATGGAATTCCTGACCTGCTACCACCAGGTCCTGATAACTGCCGATTAATTCCAAACCCCCTGCAGGAGGACTCTGATGGTAGGTTGCGTTGCAGGTAAAAAATAAAAACTTGAATATTCATAAATGCATACCATCGTATTCTTCCAGGCAATGGCATAGGTAATGTGTGTGAAAGGGATTTTGACAATGACACCATCATCGACACTATTGACGTCTGTCCCGAAAACGCTGAGGTCACACTCACCGACTTCAGAGAGTACCAGACTGTGGTTTTAGATCCAGAGGGTGACGCACAGATTGACCCCAATTGGGTGGTGCTGGACCAGGTGACTTTTACTTTGGATTGTGCGTCATTTTGGAAGACGAAGCACAGCCTAGAAATTCCAACATGTTTTTTGTTTTTTTTAACTGTGCAGGGAAGAGAGATTGTCCAGACAATGAACAGTGATCCTGGGTTGGCTGTCGGTAAGAATGTGATCTTCAATATTGAAGTGGGAGTTGATCTAATTGAAAGCTGGAATGGCACTCAATTCTCATTTGTATCTCCCTTAATCACAAAAACCAAACACAATATATTGGGCATCTGCAATGACCTTCTTCCATGCCAGGTTACACTGCTTTCAGAGGTGTCGATTTTGAAGGGACATTTCACGTCAACACGGTGACTGACGACGACTACGCAGGATTTATATTCGGGTACCAGGACAGCTCCAGTTTCTATGTGGTCATGTGGAAGCAGGTGGAACAGATCTACTGGCAAGCCAACCCGTTCAGAGCTGTGGCAGAACCGGGCATCCAACTAAAAGTAAGCAGAAAGAGAGTGACTTATATTCGTGGCTATTATCCATTACAAAATTTTGCACTGGCGACCAGTCCATCCGAGCCACATACACTCAAGAGACTTTCCAGTCTATGGCTGACTTTTTACTATTCCATTCCATTTTCCTCCGCTTATCCGGGTCCGGGTCGCGGGGGCAGGAGTTTCAGTAGGGAAGTCCAGACTTCCCGGTCCCCGTCGACCTTTTCCAGCTCCACCGGGAGGACGCCAAGGCGTTCCCAGGCCAGGTGTGAGACATAGTCCCTCCAGCGTGTCCTAGGTCTTACCCGAGGCCTTTCTCCCGGCTGGGCATGCCCAAATTACCTCACCAGGGGGGCGCCCGGGATTCCAGGTTCTAGGTGACGGGCCAGACTAAGAGTGATTCAGAAGACCCGAATGAAGAAAAACGAGAGGAGTGACCGCACCTTGCCCGGACGTGGGATACCGGGCCTCACCCTGGAGCCAGGCCTGGGGGAGGGGCTCCCAGGGGCTCACCCGTGGGGCCTGGCCGGGCCTAGCCCGAAGAAGCCACACGGGAACTCCCCCCGCAGACCCACCACCTGCAGGGGCAAGCATAAGGGTCCGGTGCATTGTGATTTGGGCAGTGGTCAAGGGGGCGTGTCCGGGCGACCTGGTCTTCGGCGGCCAAATCTGGTTCTCGGGACATGGAATGTCACTTTTTACCAGCTGAGATGTAATGAGGATGGACGAAAACAAGATGTGCTGCATAGAGACGGGGATTCTGTCGACTTCATCAAACTGTAATGGGCAACACGCAACCTTTCACTCAGCTTTCTGTTGGGTTTTTCTAGTGGTTGCCAGGTATCCTTCGCATTTGGTGACATCCTATCTGGTACCTATCTGGTACCAGTGCATCCTATCTGATGCACTGGTACAGTCAGTGTTCATACTTGCTTCACTCAGCACTAGAGTCCACTCACAGGCAGGCTCAGTCTGCCTGTTTGTTCGGGTCCTGGGTTCAGTGGACTGCGACCAAACAATCATACTGGGAGACGTTTTCATTCTCATGAGATGATTATGGCAATATAGCCACATATTTATAAAATGCTGAGCCATCTGCTGCAAAATACTGATGAGAGGTATGAATGCACTGACTCGAGTGTCTTTTATGGTTTTGTCAAGGCTGTCAAGTCCAACACAGGCCCAGGTGAGAACCTAAGGAACGCCCTGTGGCACACCGGCGACACAAGCAACCAGGTGAAACTGCTGTGGAAAGACTCTCGCAATGTTGGCTGGAAGGACAAGACGTCTTATCGCTGGTTCCTCCAGCACCGACCAGCCGATGGATATATCAGGTACATTTCATTCTCCCACAGCAAAGATTTCACATTTGTTCTACTTTTGGACAGAGAATATATTAGTTTTTCTTTGCTGTTTTGGTGTGCAGGGTTCGCTTCTATGAGGGCCCTCAGATGGTGGCAGACACAGGAGTGATAATAGATGCTACCATGAGAGGAGGTCGACTTGGAGTCTTCTGCTTCTCCCAGGAGAACATCATTTGGGCCAATTTGCGTTACCGCTGCAACGGTGAGCAACAGGTTTTTACCAAAAAGTATCTCTGTGATGACAGTTGAATATGGAACTGTACGACCTCTGGGGGATTTCACTTCAGAGGTTCCACTGTAGACTGCCATTATTTAATGGCTACAAGAAACGTAAATTGTCTGTGAAGTTATTCGAATTTTTCTTGTACTTGTTGGCAGAACAGAATGACTATATTGACTGACTGATTTAAAGTATTTTTGATGGAACGCGAGCTCGACAAGCGGATTGCCCTGTGATTGACTGGTGTCCAGTGCAGGGTGTATTCGCCGTATTCTCAAAAATAGCTGGGATGGGCTCTGGGCACCCGCGACCCTAATGAGGACAGGCGGTACAGAATTTTGACAGTTTTTACAGTATTTCTGATTTTTCTGTCTACAGATACTCTACCAGAAGACTTTGACAGTTACCGTGCCCAGCAGGTTCAACTGGTGTCTTGAAGAAAATGCCCGTCAAGCTCAAGAGAAAGCTCAACTAATGCACATTCAAATCTTTGTCAGACGATTCTCGCAGATAAAAACTGACTGGGCCTTAAAATTGTAGTTTGAAGAAGGCATTCAGTGCATTTTGTCGTTGGTTGAAATTGCTGTTAACGTTTCAGAGTTACGAAATAATAAAGCCGGATTTTTAGTAAATGATGGTGGAGTTACTTAGTCAGTAGTCTGCAGCTAGAGCTACATGCACCAGCAGCCCTGCGTAAAGCCAGTCACGAATGAATGTATATGTCTGCCATTTTTTGACCACTTATTTTAGTGACGGGACAGGAATTTTTCAAAAACTTGCTCTTTGCTCTGTGATCCGTTAACAAAGGTTTGCGTTCTTACTCTCAAAAACACCCTTGTCATTTACTGAGCAGGCAAAATACTTAAAAATCTATCTTTTATAAACAGTTGTGTAAATTGTCAATTTCAATAATCCCTCATTGATTGCGGTTAATTGGTCCCAGACCTGACTAAGATATGGGAATCAAGTAGGAGTCCTTATTTATAAATTCAATATTTTTGTAGTTAGAGTATAGCAAACATGTTTATAATGTTCTAAATATTTTTTTTTATTATTATTAGAGCCCTCTAGACATGAAATAACATCCATATAGTCACTCGCAATACCCAATATAGTAGACACGTGTGTTCCTGTGCTAGGTGTGGACAGGAAGTGACATAGGTGGTTCAGAGTTCTTCAGTTCAATGTGGGTTACGCCCAGGACAGTAGCCCATGCTATGGATTATTGTGCCTGCTGAGATCATTTAAACCTTCAATAATAAAACCTGTTGTTCCACTTTTAAGTCTGGTGCTTGTATGGCTCAGCAAACATTGGTCACATTACCGACACCTAGTGACCAGTATGGAAAAGTACACCTCATCACATCTTTGAATGCGACTTTTAAACTGACTTATATTTGAATTTTCCTTCATTGAGTCACTTTAATGCTAAAAAATGCATAAAAAATGCATAAAATGCAACAAAGTGATGTAAAAAATTGCTTGCTGATAATAAGTGTTAAACAGCATCATTAATTAATTTGTTTTTAAAAACTGTGATAAGAGTGAAGCTGCAAAATCTGAAAAACAACGCTTGCATTCTTAGTAACAGACATGCACTTCTGATAACTGGGTAGATATTAGTGGAAATCATTTAGACAAGCATGCACATATTCCAAAATAATTTTTCAAATTGGCATTTTGGAAATAAAGATGACAAAATAGCAACCATAGCTAAGACAATCATGCACCTTCACAGCATAATGCTGCCATGCTGGACAGGATCGCAGTCGGCACATTTCCCAAATGAAGACTATGTGCAGAGAAAATGTGTCATCCACATTCAGATTTAATTGACATTTTTCTTTCAGTTTATAAACAAACGGTCACATTAGGAGAATCACATGGCATCAAAGAAATACCTACAGATCTTTTTACTACGACTTACAGGACAACAGTGATAAAATGCTATTCTCACTATAAGCTTTAAGAGGAACTTAAACTTTGTGTTTTCTGAAGCCTACTTTTCAATGAACTGTACAGTTCCTTAGAAAAAATGCAATTAAAGGGACCTTTTTTACTCAGACCTAAAACAAACAGGTGATAAGGACTAACTGAAGAAAACACAGAACACCCTATTAGAGACACTCAGCTGCTTTCTTCAGTCTGAGACGGTTTTCCATACACCAGGGGTGTCCAAAGTGTGGCCCGGGGGTCATAGGTGGGCCATGGGCCAAGTTTTTTATCAGCCTTTGACAACTTTCAATAATACAATTAAATAAGAAAAATGGAAAAAGAGCAGTACTTCAGAGAATCAAGTACAAATATTACAATAAAAGCATAATATTCATGTAAAACATTAACAAAACATTTTATGAGCATACCATGGTAATATTATGATCATCTTTTTTGCCATATTAGTAACAAAATAAAGTTGCAATTTTTAGGTTGGAAAAACCTGAAAAAAATACTGAGGTAAAAAATTCACTATGTTATGAGAAAATTACAAGATGAGAACTGACATATTTATAAAATTAAAAAACAGCAACAAAAATGTGTAAAGGAGCAGTGGAGAAAAAGTATTGATAGGTGGTGTCATCTGTAACACACAGCTGAGATGCTGGAAGTTTTTTTTTTTTTAAATATAATTTGTTAGCATATCTACATGGGTTGGTTTACAAAATGTAAAATATCAAAGTAGCCCCTGTAACCTTTGATTTGATCTAATGCGGCCCATGTTGGGAAAAGTTCAACGGGGGTGTGGGGCTACCACAAACACTTTTCATTATTAGCATATTTTTCGGGCGCTGACGATCATTTTATCCCCAAAAGGGGGGCGCTGCAAAAAAGCTTGGGAACCACTGTTTTAATGTAAGATGAGTGCATGTTGTGCTGGGTAAGGGGTGTCCGACGTGCCGCCCAGTGACCACTTTCAGCACACAGCCTGTTTTTGTATTATATTACAGTCTGAAAATAAAATGATTTATTAATGATACGCATTATAATATATTACACTGATTTGCTCTGGGGCCGCACGGTGGCTGAGTGGTTAGCACATTGGCCACACAGTCAGGAGATCTGGAAGACCTGGGTTCAAATCTCCGTTGGGCATCTCTGTGTGGAGTTTGCATGTTCTCCCCGTGCGTGTGTGGGTTTTCTCCGGGTACTCCGGTTTCATCCCACATTCCAAAAACATGCATGTTAGGTTAATTGGTGACTCTAAATTGTCCATGTTTGTCTATATGTGCCCTGCGATTGACTGGCGACCAGTCCAGGGTGTACCCCGCCTCTCGCCCAAAGCCAGCTGGGATAGGCTCCAGCATCCCCGTGACCCTAATGAGGATAAGCGGTATAGAAAATGAATGAATGAATGATTTGCTCTGTCACCTATAACACAAAACGGGATGTTTGGTCCAGATAGCTTAGCATACGTGGGGTTTTGGCTCCCTGCATCCTCGGTGGAAAAACTTTGGACACCCCTGTGCTAAATAGTGCCGCAGGTAAGACCTGTCTCCCACTGAAGCATGTAGATCATCTCAGAGATGATCTGTGCATCCTGTAATTTCAGTGAGTGAGTCTGAAATGTTGCATTTGTGATCATCACCTTTTCACCACAACCATCAAATACTTCAAAAGCCTGAAAACAGCTTTCTCCCCCGCAAAATAAAAAGCACACGCAGCTGACAGGCTAACAAGTCATCATAATGAAATGTTTTCCGTATTCCTGACGTCACCTAAAGTTGTATAGCTGCCTAACCTTTGTCTGTTACACATTATGCCATCATAATTTCCAGCACCACGCAAGCTGAGGAGCACCTTCGATGTCACACTAAAACCCTTTCAAACACACAATCGCCTGCAGAAAGCATCTTGTGTAGCAAAGTTATTCTTATAGACATAATAGAACATCAAGTTTTAGCTAAATTTCTAATTTGTTTGCAGCACAGATGTCAACCCCCCGTAATTTTCTATTCTTTCCTGGCGCCTTCCCATTTTGTAAAAAAAAAAAAAAAATGGTGGCTGTTCTGGTGCTAAGTCTGGATTTTCCCCTTATTTTGGAATTAAAATGTTTGCAACACAGTACTCTTATTTATCACAATTAACTAATGCCAGACGCAATCGTGATAATTTTTGTCCAATTCCGTATTTGAATTTTTTCATACAGCAGAGAAATCCTGTTTACAACCTTCTAAATACGTTTTTATTTACCAGAGCCCTCTAGACACGAACTAACACCCTTATAGTCACCTTTAAACTTGTATAGTAAACAAAAAAAGAGTAAGTAAGCCATTTAAGACTCGTGCTTGTGTGTTACTATATAAGAACCTGAAAGGGAGGCGGACAGGAAGTGACATCCGAGGTTCAGAGTTGTTTTTTAGCTCTGTGTGGGTGATGGTCGTGTTTTTGTTAGGGATTATTGAAGATGTTGTGAGAATCCCGCAATAAAAGCCCGTCGCTCCAACATTGTCTGATCCTTGTGTGTCTGACCGAACTTTACTGTAACACTACAGACACGTAGTCACCAGTGCAGAATACTACATTTCATCAGCGTCCGACTGTATATTTTGAATGTCCTATATGTGTATTTTAATTGGCTTGGCCATTTTTATGCTTGAAAATGCTTGATTTAAGCAAAAACCAATATTTGCAGAAATATGCATATGTTGTGCTCAACAGTACAACAGCATGAGTTATTCTTTCTGAAATATATTATTTCTGAAAAACGTGACGAGGGACTACGGTACGTTTTTCTTTCGTGAAACATGATCAAAGCATGGGGAGACGTTTGTGTGTGCGGAGGGGGGGGTTAAACAAACGACAAGAATTACATTCGGAGTGACGTTCCTTTGCAACACAAGCGTACAAGCTGCACCAATGTAAGCCCTTTCTATATTTGCATCCCCTAAAATCTTCAAACAAACAAAAAAAAAGTTTACAAAAGGAAAATAGAGTTCATCTTTTCTTTCACATGAAAATATTTTCAGAGTATACATCTGGTGTAAAACAGTCAGCATTCAAATCAGGCAAATCAGTCCTGGTTCAAAAGCCAGGAAGTGACAAATAAAGTGCGAAACAACTAGAGGACTAAACATTGCACCAAATCATGTAAGGAACAAACAACAAACAACAAAAAACACTCGACATGATAGGCAACGGTACAAGAAAAAAAAAAGGTCACATGAGCATAGCAAGAGCAAAGAGTGATAGCTTACATGGGACACTAATGTGCTCAATGTGCATCAGGTCATGCAGCTGACTGGAACGCAGAAGCTTCAGGTCCACTAACGCAAAACAAAAACAGCGCACGTGCCAAACTGCCATCTCTGCCAGACGAGACCGAAAAGGAAGGGACCGGATGCATTTTTTTCTCTCGAGATAACGCGCTTGTATGCGGTGAGGTGATGCTACAGCAGAAGGAAAAAGCGCGCAACAGGAAAAACGGCGACACGAGTCCGCGTGTCGTTTGGGTACCGGGGTACTGCCACCGTGAATACATTCTTTTATGACAAGTCAGGAAGTAGCATTATACAGACTTGGAGGTAACGGAGTCACTAAACAGGAAACAGATGCAAACTGTCGCACCCTACATGCATCCCTCTAAACATCGTGACACCTCAACGTTACACCAACCCATCCTGTCGAGCTGGCAAGGCCTTCATTTAGAGGTGTGAACTGCCTGGTTTTTCATGCATTTTGTTTCAGCTATAGCTTATATGTACAAGGTACAATGATGACAGACAAAAATTACAGAAAAGGCTGCCAGTGTCCCGTTTTGTATGTTTAAATAAAAACATCACTTTGCCTACAAAGAACATTTGTGGCCCTAAAGGAAAAATCCAGCTCAAGTTTCCTCTACATAGCTGGGCGTTTTTTTTTTTTTTAGTCCTTTACTTTGTTTTCTTTTCATTTAGGTCAGCTTTGAGGAACCTTTCCATTGGACTAAGACATGGGAAGTACAAAAAGACAGGATTGGGATTTAAAAGGAACACGGACTGACAAAAGAATCAAAACTGGAGTCATACCTTATGTTGGCTTTATGGATAAATCTATTCAAGTGCACAAATTGGGGTTTGATTGCCTCAGAGACCACAGCAGCGTTAAGAAGAGGTCCCAGGTTGCCTGAATAAATTCTAAAATATTTATGTTGTACAGGGAAAACCGATTGGGTGAATAACATCAGCAGCTATTAAACAGTACATTTGGCACTCGGATTATCCAATTAATTGTTTTTTGTCACTTAAGCATGCAAATATTCTCTGATTTCAGCCTCTCCCATGTGAATATTTTCTTAGCCATCCATTATCTTTGTGTTTTAGGCAAAAGACGATATTTACACTCATAAGCTTTAACTTTGGAAAACAGTGCTGGACATTTTTGCCTTTTTTCTGTTTGGTTCATACCCATTTGGTCAGTCTAGGGCCTAACCGAACACTCGATTCATCAAAATAACAAGCTTCAGATTGGATGCAGATGCGGGGTTCGTGCAAATTCTGGTGGAAAACCAAAATTTCCCTTATTTTCCCAAAATTTCCCTTATCCAAACAAGTGGAGTGGTAAAAAAAAAAAAACATTCACAGGCTGTCATATGCATTTTGGCGAATCAGTAGCCAACCACAGATGACTTGGTTTCAAATTACAACGCCTCAGTTCATTAACATGCTGTAAACAATGAAGTGTACGTTGTCTTTAAAATCAGCACTCACAGAGCCCAGGAGACATCATGAAGGTCTACAGTGGGGGCGGGGGGATGAAACAAAAACCTGGAAGTCAATAAGTTCATGTTCTATTGATAAGGTCATTGTGGCTCATTTCTTATGACACAAACCTAAAAACTAGCACTGAAATTGGTGTTTTTGGAAATCTTTCAAAAAGACCAAAAAAACCTACGCCTGCACGGGGGAAGAGAGGCCAAAACCTTTAGAAAAAAAATGTCTTTAAAAATATCCGTTTTACATGGCCTTAGAAAGTGCAAATAGCAACCTCACCGGGTAGCGTTTCTAGGGGTGTCCCGACTCCATATTGATATCGGTCCAATATTGACAAAAACATCGGGGGGCTGGCGTTATGACAGGGGGGAGCGCACGGCTACCACCAACACTTTTCATTATTACCATATTTTTTGGGTGGGAGGGCACTGAAAATCATTTTTATCTCCCAAAGGGGGGCAGTGCAAAAAAAAAAGTTTGGCAACCACTTCTCATACTGAATCAATTTCTCTCTCAAGGCACAATGTAAATCCAATGTCCTGTTCCCGAAAGGCAAAAATGTAAACACACAATACATTTTTCTTGGTCTACATGCACAAAACAATTCCAAATGCATACAAAGGATGAACGAAAGTGACAAAAGAACATTTAAGGTTTCTTTTACCTTCATCGAAGACTTGATTCTTCATGTCACTGTTTCCAAAGACACTATGCGGTTGCAAGATCAACGCTTTTCTTTTTTTTTTCTTGAATCCAATTGTGTTTCTCACCGAGGGGAAGGTGTTCATCTCGCTGTCACATTGTGTCTTTGGGAACAGTCACTTCTTTGCTGAAGGTAAAAATCATGTTTTTGTTGGTCATGTACGTGCATTTAGAATTGTTTTATGCATGTAAACCACTGAAAATGTGTTAACATGTGTGAGAGTCAAGCGCTCATGACGTCACAGACGGGCGACTTTTAAGCCAACTTCCCGTTCCGGACGCCATTTTTCTGATAAACACGGACATTTTTCTGATAAAAGAAAATACTTTAAGCGGCGGGAATCATGCAGTGTATTAACACCATGACAAGACACGCGCCGCATTGTATGTTAACCACAAAACGTAAACAAAGCGAGGGAGAAGGTTCATTTTCGTCGTTAATCAAAAAACCGGGGAGATTCCACCGCGTGTGTGATTTGTGCTGATATCAGTACCGTGTCGGAAAGGAAAGGGGGCACCGGTAGACTGGTATTTAACAGAAGCGATAAACCCAACAGGATCGGCTCTTACAAAAGAACTAACAGGAAGCAAAGTGTCGCCACCGAATTGGAAAAGCAGCTTTTCTGCACAAACGTGGCAGACAGCACGTGGGCGGATTTTTCCTTTAAGCGGCCTCAAGTTTGAGTCTCGCTTGCATAGGAACCACACGTCAAGCAAAGAAGAGCTTGGATGGGGACGCACAGCAGACCGACGCTTCTGAGACTCGACTGTAAAAGGTCTGCAGCAACCAAACTGCGAGTCCCACGCGGTGGAGCTGGGACTTGAGCCCGGTAGTTAAGCGCAAAAGTTCAGCAGGTCTGTACACACACATTACAGTACACCTTACAATATCACAAAGAGCAATGAGCATCTCAGGGAAACTCTGACAAAAGGCCACCAGGGGTCATTTTCTGCTGAATCCGGATCAAGTGTGAGCTGAGAGGCTCTTTGTAAACACTTATTTGGAAAATCTGTAAACAATTTTAGACTCCGCTACATCCCTGATTGTTTTTAGAACCCATTCATGTTGACTACAACATGAGCCGTCTTGTGAAAAATGCCATTGAATCATCTAACTATATCAGCTAATACAGTGTGTCTGAAATTGACCACCTTTCCTATGGTAAAATACAGTTAATATAAATAGGTTGTAGGAATTGCACATTTGTACGAAAACACCCATAGGGAGGTGTGGTTTGCGCCTCCTGCGGCAATTTTAAAACAGCTTTTTGTTAGAGCTTCCCTTCCAAGGAGCAAAAAGCCTCCCCAATAATGCGCTCCTCTGCATTTACACCATAGTTATTATTTTTTCTCCACCCACTTTATAAAACGTCAATAATTTGGTTATAAAATGTACCGCTACAAAATACAGTACATTGATTTGTCAGACCTTACGTAACATAATCACAAATAAGACAGAACAAAAACATAGGCTTCTCTCAAATACAAAGAAATGTTACAAGAAGTTACGAAAATACGATGTCACATTAGACACTTAATAGTAGAATACTCACATAAGGCAAAATCAGGTGATTTCACAGTGACGACGTCAAAAAGATTTAAGATTTGAGCGTTCGCCGGTTAAAAGAAAAAAAAATTGACAGCTTCCTTCCCTCGCAGAAGGACCAGTCTGGAGATGTTTGTGTACCTTTTACAGAAAACCGATTTATACTTTCCAGTTATGTAATTATAGCTGATCATCAAAAAAAAAAACAACCCTGCATTTGGAGCCCGCATGTTTTTCGGCACTAGGTACGATTTCAATGTCACTTCTGGGTTGCAGCAAGAATTATGGCACATCAAACACTGAAGAGCAATTATGGGGAGGTTTTGCACTCCTTCATTAAACAAGTTGCTTAAACACAGATACAACTGAAATAAGTACATATGTCATTCATAAATAAATCATCAGTGCAATTTTACACTATGCCTTCAGACAGCATTTTGGCATCAAACATATGAAATCGAATATAAATATTTAACCTAATAAATAAAACATATCAACACATAGAACATCAAAACATACAGTGCATGGTGAAAAAAAACATTTGGTTGTCAAAAATAAAGCTTTGAGTGTGACACCTGACTACCCGATTTGTTGGTCACGGGCAGGAAATCCTGCAGCGTTTTTTTCCCTTTGATATGACCAGTTTGATACATACAGTTCAATGTCTCTGCAGCTTCCTGCTACAAGCAAATATAACCAAAAACAGATATTAAAGCGGATATGAAAAGAAAAAAAAAACTGTCAAATGTGCATTTTTGGAATATATGTGGTATTTAATGGTACACTGTAAACACAGCCGTGCTAGCAAAAGCGCTGAGCGGCCAATCTCTTAAATGGACAGCAAGGCCATTCCCTGGAATGCCACAGGACGTCCTTTTCCCTGCTGTCTTTTGGTGGCGCATCATTGTGTCAAAGGGCTTTCACGGAGTCGAGGACGAGGTCAGACTGCTGGATGGCCATGCAACGAGGGAGAGGCTTCAACCCTGCCCTTGGTGTCTCTCTCGCCCTCTCTCTTTTTCCTTTCACAAGTTAGTGCTTTTCTTCTAGTTGCTCTCTGCTGCACTCAGTCGGCATATCGCGTCACAGCCTATCCATTCGGAACGTGTCTTCGGTGGCAGGGTCGGCAAGCACCATGTCAGGGTCGTTGAGCATGTGCAGCCCGTCCAGGGTGAGGGGGTCGATCTTAAGCTCATCCAGAGGAAACTGAGAGTCTGCGTCAAAGCTGACATCTCCAACACCCGCCAACGAATTGGTGAGCTCTTTGGAGAGGCTCGGCGGGGACTCACCCGTGACTGCAATGTGTGACATCAAAGAGACAAGTTGGTGTGGAAGTGGCGTCACGTGGGGAAAGGAAACACCTTTGCTCGTTTGATCAAATCCGTACCCCTTATCACTTAGGCGCTATCCCCACGGAAACATTTTCAGGTCAAAAAGGCAAAGTATTTTAGCGTTGCAGCCTTTCATTCACACGGAAACGGCGTTCTGGGCGTCTTTAAACTGTATTTTTTGAAAATCCAGTCGACATTCTCAAACTCAAATTGACTCGGAGAAGTAATTTCACTTCTTCGTAATTGTAGACAAGCCATGGAAAGCGAAAGACAACAAACATACACATGCGGTCTTTCTTATATAGTTTTGGTTCTGTCTGCACATCTGTTCACAGCGTCACACGTAGGTGTGTTTGTGTATCACGCTTGAATTATCGCTTTTACCCAGTGATACCTTCCGGTCTGGATGCAACTATTTACTAAATAGTGTGGACGCAAATTGTTTGACCCAAAAGAAAATCCCCAAACGTTTCAGTGTGGATAGGGGCCTTATAAATAGGCATGGGTATCGAAACTGGTGCCCACATTAAGGATAGTAAGCAATCCGAAAAACTAAGTGCCTCATGTTAGTGCTGTCAGTGCTAATGGAGACACCTGCAACAAGTTCTTGAAGGAGATGTTGTACAAGTATTGTCTTGTCAATCGAAAGAGGAACACACTCAAACACTCTTTTTAAACTTTATTGCCGAGCTTAACACTCCTCCGTGAATCACCACCTTATAACGGTGGAGGGGTTTGAGGGCCCGATTGATCCTAGGAGCTATGTTGTCGGGCGTTAATGCCCCTGGAAGGCTTTCCCAAGGCAAACAGGTCCTAGGTGACAGCCAGGCAAAGAGTGATTCAGAAGACCCAATGAAAAAGATCGAAAGGAGAGTCCGCACCTTGCTCGGACATGGGATACTGGGGTCTCACCTGGAGCCAGGCCTGGGGGAGGGGCTCGCCAACCACACTATTATACATAGTAATACGATAAATTGTACTGAATGGAATAAGCAAAATAATTTGAGTTAAAGTAAGTTTAAAGTTGGAGAGTGTATTATTCAAAAGGTTTGTCCCCAATATTTTCACTTTTACTGCAAATGAATATTGGCTCCAAATATCGGTTATAGGGCTCCATGACTACTAAAAATTGGTATGGGTACTGAAAAAAACATATTGGTTGATCTCTAATGTATATTTAATATTTTAAAATTTTTGATAAACTACTGTATTGTAGTTACTGTAGTTTGTGAACGAGGTAGAAACGACAAATTTAAATTTGACAAACTGTATCTGTAGATGTGTCCTTACCAAATATCATGACATCACTACTATAAATAAATCCTTTAAAAAAATAGTGGCGGCTCAGAAATACAAATTGGGTTTACTAGCCGACAAAAGCCGGTATCTTCAATGATGGTAAAGGGCTGTCGGTCCAGAAGCATCATTACCATGATGAAATCACAGACCACTTTAGCCCTCGGGTCGCCTCTGACTGTTTGCACTTTTTAAACGATGTGGTGAAAGGAACAACCCCCGGGCACCGAGCATCAAAACCAGGTTCAGGGGGCTGATAAAGGTTGATGTTTTGAAGGATGATGCAGAGCATTTGGCTAAATGTCTTTGTCTCAAACAGTGAAGGAGGCCAACACAATCGACGTCATGTTTGTTAACAAGTGAGCTCATGGGAAGAATGGGCCCTTTGCAGCATGCCACATTGCTGGATTTGCTCCGCCTAAGCCACCTACTGCACAGTACAGGGTTTCTCGCCCCTCTTTGGAGCACTTTATTGGTTATCAGAGCTATTTTTTAACGTTATGGGAGTTATCAATGTATGTCATGCACCCTTAATATCCAATTACCAATTAATCACGGTCACAGAGAGCACGGTACATTCACAAAGGTAGGCAGCAACACAACAGACCAGTTATTGCACATTCCTAGCGTTGAGTATTGCAGCAGGTTTTGCTGCGAGTTATGACAATTTGTAGTGAATTTTATTTCTTACTGGTAATTTATTTAATACTAGATTACATATTTACATTATGGAGGTATACACATTACTATTCTGTTTAACTTGCATTTTACATAATTACGTGAAAATAAAAATTTAAAAAACATTGGTTTCAGCAAGTACTAAACCAAATCGTATAAATTAGAGACAATACCCATCTCTACTTAGAAGGTAGGATGCAGAGTCAGTAAAAACAAGACTAGCCGGAGCTTAATAGAAAGTAGTGCAACCACTAATTCAGTAATCCCTCATTTACAGCAGTTAATTTGTTCAATAACTGACCATGATAAGTGAATTTCTGCTAAGTAGGAGTCTTTATTTATAAATGGCATATCTTCATTATCAGAGAATAGAAAACTTAGCTTTCTAATACAGTTTTTAACATTACTGGAGCTTACTAGATATTAAATAACACCCTTATACACGCCTATTACCCAATACAGTCAACATCCCATTCCATTTTCTTCCGCTTATCTGGGTCCGGGTCGTGGGGGCGGCAGTTTCAGTAGGGAAGTCCAAACTTCCGGGCTCCGGCGACCTCTTCCGGCTCCACCGGGAGGACACCAAGGCGTTCCCAGGCCAGCTGTGAGACATAGTCCCTCCAGCGTGTCCTAGGTCTTTTCCTAGCTGGGCATGCCCGAAACACCTCACCAGGGAGGCATATGGACTAGACGCCCGAGCCACCTCAACTGGCTCCTCTCAATGTGAAGGAGAAGCGGCTCTACTCTGAGCTCCTTTCGGATGGCCGAGCTCCTCACCCTCTCTCTTAGGGTGAGTCCTGCCCCCCTACGGAGGAAACTCATTTCCGCCGCTTGTATCCGCGATCTCGTTCTTTCGGTGAGGGTGGGAACGTAGATCAATCTGTAAACAGAGAGCTTTGCCTTGCGGCTCAGCTCTCTCTTCACCACGACAGTCCGGTACAGTGACTGCATACAGTCAACATAACAACAACAGTACAGTTAACATAATAACAATGAATCAGCTGACAAGACACGTCACAGGAACATCACGTGACCACTCTGAAGAAGACTGCAAGTGAGCAGTCAAAACTGTCAGGTAAGAAAAATTTGCCAACTCTGAGTTGTAAAAAGAACTGTTTAGAATGAAAGGGGTTCAGAGTTGAGTTTTAGCTTGGTGTGCTTTACGGCCACAACAGTAGCCCACCTTCATATGAGGGATTTTGTGCCTACAATGATTCAAACCAGCAATAAAAGCTGGTTCATGTTCCGGCAATTATGTCTGGTGCTTGTGTGTCTCACTGAACATTACAGTAACATTACTGACATCTAGTGAGTAGTGTAGAATACTATATATTCAGCATCTTTGAATGCATCTTTTAGTTTAGTCATTCTAATGCTTTAAAATGCTTAATTTAGGCAAATAAATGTACATTTTGCTTAAATACACATATCTGACTAATACTAGGTCATTTTCAACCACAAACAACATGGTTTATTAATATATATTTTAAAAACCGTGATACAGTAAAGCCCCAAAACTCAAAGCACAAAGTGGCGAGGGATTACTGTCTTCCCACGGCTTGGTTAATGATAAATATGACTGGTGACTGATAAACAGCATGTATTAATTTACCTTTAGCCTCAGCTACGTTGTTTATAATAAATAATAGACTTAACGTTTTTTTTTTTGCTTTAACATCGGTACTAAGCATAGAAAGAGATCCGTAAAAAACTAGTCTAATGTAACACTGGCAGAAGGAGATCTTACCTGTTAAGATAATGTTGGGAATGTTGCCATGGTTACTGTAGCCTAGCTGCTGAGAGTCTTGTAGGCCGCTCCCGCTCAGACCCATCATGGCGGCTTGAGTGTAGTTGAGAGTAGAGCATTGTGTGTACAGGCTGGTGGAGCTTATGGGGTTCTCAATCATGTTGAACTGCTCCAACTTGGCAAAGGGGAATTTGAATCAGTTCAGCATCCAACTGAAACTACAGTACAACTTTACTGCTGTTTATTACGAACACAGTCACCTGGTGAGAGAGAGCATTGGTCTGCCTGGACGCCACCTGCTGATCGTAGAAAGAGTCACCAAATATGCTGCCCACCACAGGAATGTGCTGAAATAAACATACGGGAGCCAAACAACTCAGATCTGGTGCCAAGAACGTTGACTAAAACTCTAAACTGAATTTTTTGGGTGGAAATGTATCCAGGCCCACAAGCAGACACTAAAAGCAACAGAAAACACAAGCAAAAGGTAAAGTCACAACCATCAGACTGAGCAATGCCAAAAGCGGTGATACTCATGAGGAGGCCTGTCTGCGTTATGATTTTCCAAAGGAAAAACAATGAACAGGTGGTTTCCTGAGGTAGGATAATTAGGTTTTAGACTGAACACAAATTTAAGTGAATGTGATCCATGAGAAAATAAGACACACATAAGATGTAAGGTGCAAGTATGACGTGGCCCCCCCGAATGGAGGTGCCTAAATCACAGCATTGCAGTGACGTAGTGACTTCGGCTAGCCTCTTCATGACCCAACAGACATTTGACTTGGGGAAATTCCAGTAACCGACAACAGGATCACTACGCTGACCATCTTGTGTTGCACATCAGTCAAAACCAAATGGTCTGTTCTTAGTGCCTGCCACCAGAACACCATAGAAGGCAAGTGTGCAGCTCGCTGCAGACCGAGAGCATGGGGGAGTGTGGTTTTTGTGTGCTCAGACTTTGGCACAGTATTCACGTATCAGCCTTCTCATCGTCTCATCATTGTTTTTAGTGACAAAAGAAAACATCGTTCAAAACATATTTGTTTTTGCTTTATATGTTTTACTCACATCTTGCTAGCGTGTCATGGCCAATTATACAAATTTGATGATTATGTCATTTCCACCCACACATCGATCGCAGTCCTATAGGAATCACTAGACCTACAGCCGTACCCCATCTTTTTTTCTTAATTTGCTGTATACCCTAAATGTTTACACCACAGGCCTTCAGTGCAGTTAACAAGATACATTTTTAGACTGATGTCCAGTCAAAAACAGTTGATTGAGACCACCACCCTGGTTGAAAAATACTGGAATTTCACCTTGGAAAATATACACTCCTGATCATAATTTTAAGACCAGTTAAAAACTTTAAAGAATTTACATTTTGCACTTTTGGATGTTAAAGAAACTTTAAGTAGAGCTTCAACACGCAAAAAGAAGAAATGAGACTAAGACAAAAACATGTAATTAATGTTATGTTAATGTAATTAAAACTAAAGTTAAAGAGTCTCATCAGTTAATCAAAAGTTAAAACCACAGCCTTTAAAAGCCAAAATCTTTGCAAAAATGTGGATTCAATGTCATTTTCTGTCAGGTATTTACTGATTTCTTGATGGCAAAGGCAAAAAAAACTTTCTCTCTTTGAAAGCGGTCAGATTGTTGAGGTGCATAAGCAACGCCTCCCTGAGCCGGAAGAGCCAACTGGCTATCAATTGAGAGACAAGAAAATCGTCAGCCCAAATGAGCTCTGGTCGTTTGCTTTCATTTTAATGGCTGTTTGCTATAAAGACTAAATATGTTTTGTCTCACTTCCATTTCTCCCATTTTGAAGCTTTGGGATCCAACAGTGGAAAATGTAAATTCGTGCAATTTTTCAACTGATCTTAAAATGTGTATAATGAGGTAAGCATGACCAGAAAAACCCTCAACACCGTGGTATGATGGTATAGTCCATGTTGGCGTCCGAGTGCATTCGATTAATGTCTACATTTTTAATGAATACAGTATATATTAGCACTTAACTTGACCAAATAATCTTTTTTCAACTTAATTTTACAAGCTGTGCCAAAGTTACTTTCCTTTATATTGCCCATTAGCTGTGAGTATTATAAAAACATGCAAAATTCCTAACCCGTGTACCAAATGTTTTATGGAAACGCTGACGTACATCGTTCTCCCAAAAGAGACAGAAGTTATATGTGTGTATGTAAACAGCAGATGTAACTAGTTGTACAGTAATATGCATCATGACACGGCAACAATGTACTATTCTTTAAAGAAGTTAAAGGGATGGTGCCTCCATCAAGATATTGGCTATCATGTCACGCACAGTGAACGGTGACACTTGTGATGAGGAAATGCAGCTGACATGGCATGGGTTGGTGAATGGCGGATGCAAAGGATGATAAGCAGCCTATCAAGAATTAGCTTCCCCCCCAAGAACAAAGCCCTTCCCCAAAAAGCAGCTGGCTTGGTGGGTGGGCTCTTACTTGAGGAGAGCTGCCGGGGGAGAAGCCTTGATTGGAGACTGGGGAAGTTGGAGACTGAGTGGCTGGTGAGCCAGTCTGATTGCGGTACTGTTGGAGGGAAGAGGGTTAGCGAGCACTAAGCTCCATGCCGATCACACACAAATATCAAAAGGATGAAGTGGCATCAAATAAGGCTCAACTCATTACAAGAGGTATGCTCACTAATAGTGGTGATGTGACTTGTCAATTTCCAGTCCCTCTTTACTGGTGATAAAATATGATTGTGCAACAACCTCAATCATCCTTGTTGTGTGGGATATTGCTACAATACCCCTGCATTGTCAGATTTATTTGCTGGCTTTACCCGACTTCCAGACATCTTACCGAGCTGATGCTGGCCGAGGTCTGACTGTCTGGGGAGGGGCTGGTGGCAGTGGCGGGGACTGTACCGGTGGAGGAAGGAGTCGGCAGGGTGATGAGTTGAATGCCCTGTGGCGTCTGCTTTTGCAGATCGCTGAGCAGCTGTGCCTGGACCTGAGCTGTGAGCTGGTTGAAAAGTGGGAACTGTGCAAGCTGCTGCTCTAGGGTCAGTTGTTCTGTTGGCAACACCTAAATGAGGACCACATACATAGTAATTCAGGAATAGAGTAGTACTAGTAATAGTAGTAGTAGTAGTGGTGGTGGTTCTCTTGACTGATTGAGTGAGAGGAACATATGGCTGGATGGATGAAACTGACAATTATTTTAGCTCCATGCACTAGTTCAACAAAATGGTGCAGTTATTTTTATGAGTAAAATCATGTTGATACCAGAAATTTGTAAATTTCTTCCCCTTAACTTTAAAACTAATACTTTAAGCCACCGAGATACCGCGCAAGCGCAACAAATTATATCCTGATCTGATGGTTCAAAGGGAAAGAAATATGTAAATATGTTATGTTTGATTTTCCAAGTGAAGCATGGCACATAAAAACTGCTGTTAAATAAAACCTCACCTGTGTCATGTTAACAGGTGAGGACAGGGTGGGCGACAACTGCTGAGTGGACTTCTGAAGATGGAGCTCGGTAGTGAGGGTAAGTGGCACCACAGGAGGCTGGCGGCGCTGTTCTGTTACAGTCATGTTGGGCTGTGAGGCAGTAGGGATCCCTGGGGAAAGAAAACTAAGGTAAGTGTACAGCCCACAGCAGCTCCATGGCATTCAAATGGAACAATAGCAAAGGTTACATCCAGATTTTTTGTTAAAATCGGATTTTTTTCTTACTATGTGAATGCAAAGCCTCCAGGAAGTGACATGCATGCACAAAACGTTGTCACACACATTTCCATGTATTTATGGAAGTAAAGATTGCTGCAGTGTTTGCGCTACTGATTTGACTTTCTATACTTTGCAATTTTAGCTATGGCAGTGCTGCGACATCTGTTCCGAGGAGCGTGTGGGTAGCAGGAGTGGTGGGACATTACCGTAAGGTGCTTGACTGACACATTTTAAGTCATTTTCAGATGACAAGAAGAACTTTCGCCTACATCGGTGAGAGTCTGTATTATTAAGTCTCACATGGCAAATGGATATATGCAACCTGAGCGTTCAGACTGCAGTAAATCGAATACATATTGGATTTATATCTATATACAAACGAGGCCTGAGTCGCATTTGAAAAAATCTTAATTGTATTGTTCACACTGATATGAAAAAAAAACAGACACAGGTCACATATGAGCAAAGAAATCGGAATTAACCTGCAGTTTAAACCAAGAAATGTTTGTCTCATTTAGCACAAAAATATTCAAAATGAAAAGCAAAAGTGCCGCCCGACAGCGGTCCTCTCAGAATTAATTTTGTAGCTTATCCTGTGGTTTTTGAATGTACTGCACTGCCATAAAACCTGCCCTCCCTGGGGGTAGTAATGCACCAAAGTAATGAATGCCAACTGCCATAAAACTGAAGAAGAAGCTGCCCTCCCACTGATTATCTTCCATCATCCTCTTTCTCGCAGTATCCCCACTGATGCTATGTCACGGCGTCCATCAACAGTGTACTGAAAAGCTCCCGTCCATTGTAAAAATAAAAAAAAAATTTTTTTAATCTGTGTTAGTATGTAATGTTTTGTATTCATTTAAATGAACTTACAGTATGTAAACTTACATATGATTTCTGCCATATGTCAAAACTGTTCGCCGCCGCTGCCTCCACTCGACTCAAAATGAAAGTCTCCTTTTTCGTAACATTTCTTACTATTTTCCATGGATTTTATTATTTCCTCATTGTTGTTTAAAATTTATGTGTATGTAAATTATTATGTTGTCATTAATGAACACGTTTCTTTCGGGTGGGCACAACATTTACACTGTTTTGGGGGGGGCTGGAACAAATTACGACCAAAATTAAGATATGAAAGCCCCTCTGGAATGAGTTTTTATTTCGACGTTCTACTGGACTCCCTTTGCTTTAATAACTGCCTCGATGTGTCGTGGCACTGAGTCAATCAGCCTGTGGCATTTCCTTGATGCTTGCTGTCAGCTCTTCTTTGTTTTTGGGTCTGGTGCCCCTCATTCTGCTCTTGATGATACTCCAAAAATTATCAATGGGGTGTAGATCTGTCGAGTTGGTTGGGCAGTAAAGCACTTTGATGGCATGGGCATCAAACCAGATTTTGGTGCTACTGCAAGATGGACACTGCATCTCAATATAGACTCTCAGCAAAAGGAATCATAAAGTCCTCTAAAGCATTCTGGTAGACTGTTGTGGTGACCTTGGAATTACCAGCACCAGCACCCCAAATCATGACTAACTGTGGATATTTCACACTTGGCCTCAAGCAACTTGGGTTCTGTTCCTCAACCGTCTTCCTCCAAACCCTTGGACCTTGATTCCCGAATGAAAGGCACACTTCGGTTTCATCAGAAAAAAGGACCTTAGACCACTGACCAACAGGCAAATCCTTTTGGTCCTTGGACTCATTCAGAGGCTTCCTACACTGGCCCAGGGTCAGAAGTGGCTTGACCTGAGGAACCCGACTGTTGTAGTCCATCTCCCAGATGCATCTGAACGTAGTGTTTATGAAGCTGTCACATTCTACTCTATCTGGATCTCAGCCAAATCTTCTCTTGTTGATGCATCATCTCCTGCTCCATTTTGCCTTTCTACTAGACTTTCCATTGATATGCAGTGATTGAGGCAGTGATCAAGGTAAAGGGATTCCCAACCAAGTATTAAAAATTGACATAGCATTTTGACAGTACCATATTTTGACTGTTTCGATGTGCTCATTATTTCTTTTGTTTTTTTCCTGCAAAAAAAAGAGGTAAATGGTGACTTTTCTTTCCCCACAGTATTGTAATTTTTTGAATTTTGGTTTTTGTGGATTTAAAGAACTGGAAGCCCAAGTTATATAAAAATAAACGAATAAATATTGGAAAGGTTTAAATCGTGGGCCCTGAATCTATAGTCTATGAACGCATAACCTTTTGAATGGAATTATGAAAATAAACTTTTCCATGATATTCATTTTTTGGGGAAAAAAATATGTCTGTATGTCTGTGGGCTTAGTTCAGTTTATTTTTAATCAAAACGGTAGTCATGTCGTTGTGCTGTTTCTGGATGTCCTGTAAGTGGGTTTTCTTATCCAGAAGACGGAGGTTTTTAACTACAATTTAACAAAGCAAGTACAGAGAACGACAACCAAATGGACGCTCAACTCGCGTTCTGTTCTTTGCAATGTTCATTTCCTTGACAACTGCTATGAAGCATTTGGCTTGAAAGTTACACATTTTGGCAGCTAGGATGCTATCCTACACAGAAACGAGATGAACCACATCAACGTAGCCACAGAACAGTAAGTCATGTCCTATTTCCATATTGTATGGCCACAATCATTCACAGCTTGTATAATGTTATAAAACATTTTCCCAGCAATATGTTGACGGCGGTGGGCAGGGGCGGCGGCAACAAAATATGAAATAAATCAGACTCTAAAGACCCTTTTACGGTCATTAAGAAGCCGATATAAAACAATAATTAAAGGATAAGCAACTCCAAGGTCATTTACCATTCTGTGTTTTGAATCTGACCACTCTTCATCTTCCTCGTCAGGCACACTAGTTTCATCATTGGTGGTTCAAATAAATACAGCTTACTTACATGTTCTGGAAGTTCTTTATGTGTTTCATCTTCCTCAAAACCTACTGACGCATCGCTCAAATCTTCGCTATAATGACTGACAAACATCCTCTGTCTGTATGCCGCCATGTCTGTTTGCGTCTGAATGCGCCTTCGCCAACGTCACTTGGGAAAAGACCCCTTTTTTCTTCTTAATGGCGACCACCATGAAGATTAAGTGTAATTTTTTCTAATTTAGCGGCCTGTTTCATAAAACGAACAACACAGAACATAATTACAAACAATATAGAACATCTTTCTGCTATATTAGAATACTACTCACAATTAAATGCATTATTGTTACCATGGCTGGCCGCACTGATGCCCAAATGGGTGAGGTTTGTCGTCAGGCTGCCTGTGCTGTTGGACGAACTGAGGGACGGGAAGGAAACTGTGTCTTCGGGGTCCAGTGGAGTGGACAGCGGGGGAGGGAACTGAATGTTGGTAAGGTCAGGCAACGAGCCACCTGTGTTGTGTGCAGCGGGCAGCACCGACGGGTTCAATTCCTGGTCTGGTGATGGGAATATACTACAAGACAGACAAAACATTTTTTAATCAGTCATGAAAAGCATCGATACTCCACTCACTAGACGATAATGTCCTATATGAAAGACACTCACTTGATTCCTGGAACATCACATGTGTTGGGGTTTGGTGAATCCCCCTGCAGACAAGAAAAAGCTCAATCTCCAATCGAAAGCTTTGTATACACGTGACACTGAACTTACAAAAAGTATGCAGCCCTTCCCTCTTCCCTCAGTACCTTCTCGTCATCCCAGATCTGCTTCTGTGCTTCCTTGTCAGCATTTATCTCCGGGCTCTCCGTCCCAGGCACTGTTAGCAGCATTACTAATTAGTGAAACAGCCAGACACAGTTGCTTGCTATGACAAAACACATAACGATTCACATCAGGGCAAGAAATGAGTCATCAATATCCCCGCCAGTCAGGCAGAATACGGTGCTGTGCACATTATTCTGAGGAGCCTATAAATAGCAAGGTGAACACCAGGCAGACTGGTTGGATGCCAACCAATTTGGGTTTCACTACATCCGGGCTTCACACACAATCCATGGAAGATCAGTGAATTATTGATCAGTCTATCTACATCCCCTTGAGTCAGCTCCATTCAGATATTTCACTCGCTTGGAGGAAGCTAAATACAGAAGCAGCATGCTGAAGTAGCAAGCCGTATCATTTCAACTGCATAAATATTTAGAAATGAGACCGGCACCTGCTCAAATAGAGTACAGTAGATCCCTGCTAATTGCGTGGGTTACATTACAAGACCGTCAGCAAATGGCAAAAAAAAAAAAAAACGTGGATATGGCTCATAAAAAGAACTATAATATGCTCCACGCAGTGCCTCACGCATTTTAAATTCAGTTTTACAGATTAGAAAAACAATTAGAGATTAGAAAAACAATTACGGAATTGGGTATTGTACTGTAGATTACGTCTTATTGGTTGCACTGGAATATAAGCCACACCCACCAAATTTAAAGAGAAAGAAAGGTTTGTACATACAATACAGTATATAGGCTGCATTTGTCTATAAGCCGCTGGTGTGCAGGTTGCAACATGGGATATTCACACAAAAAGACACAAAAAACCTTGGAATTTTACCTAAACTCTGTAAACAGTGACACTCGTTAGCTCTGGTGAGACGCTTTTTGTCATGGCTTTTCAACATCTACCAGAGTCCAAGTAGATGAAGCAGAAGCTACTCTATACTTGATCAAACATACTTAAGATTTGTCAGATTAAAACAAAATTGCTGCATAAAACGTCAGAATATGTGATATTCGCTTCTAAATGCACTACTTTGTTTAAACACTCTAAGCACCATGGGAACTTTAATTCTTTTAGCCATAAATTATCATCATCACTTTGTTTAAGACACATGGTTCAAAGCGAGTGAAAAAAGTTTTGACTTATAGTCTGGAAATTACGGTACTTACAAAACTTAAAACAAGTATGTGTCATGGCAAACCATGAACAGGTGCGGATCTACTGTGTACACCTTAGTTAAGGGTGTCCCCTGGTCAATATCAGCATAAAGAACGAAAATTGGATTATAGCGGTCTGCAACTAAAATCTCCCACAATGGCACTTCGGTACAAGCAGTCGATTCCAGACTGCGCCCCAGCACGTCTATCCAGCAGTGGCCGAAAGCATGGAGTAGGAGTGATGTCAGTCATGTGTATTTTTTGTTAAAGCCAAAAAAAGACATTGCAGCTGAGACAATAAGTAACAAAAGTATGTATCACTTGTGCGGCTTTTACTCGGACAATATTCAAGGCTGCACTGTAGCTATCGGAAGTGGAAAAAGTTGTGTCGGGACAAGACTACACTTTGGTGACACAATTACGTGACGTTGTGTATGAGAACATCGGGCATTAATTAATAAAAGTGTATTCGTGTCTTTGCAAGTACATCTTCCATTACCTCGTTTAGGCTGAAGCTCCTGTGATCCACCAGCAAACACCTCTTGGGGTTTAGGATTCATGGCGCTCTGGTGTAAGGCAGAATCTGAATTTGTCCTGTATGAGAGACAAGATGTCACCTTAATAGTTATTGAAAGCCTAACGGCACCATGGTGTGTTTTGAAGATCCCAGCCATAAAAACAATTATTGTGTTACAAATATATATTGCCCATAACACATCTTCTGTGCAGCATGTGCTGTAATTGCATTTCAGCAAGATGTGTTTGTCTTGGGCTAGATTCTGGAAAATTGCAAAGGGTAGATTACCTTCTCCAGCTTGTGTCCGGTGGTGGGGAGAGGTAAACTGAGCTGTAGGGGCAGCTGTCGATGTGAATCGAGTTAGGGCTAATAAGGAAGGGATGAAAAATTGTCCAGAGCTTAATTTCGTGCCTCTTGGCTCATTAAACAAAATTGACCTAATCAATAACAGAATTGCGGGCCTTCAGTAACAAATATCACTTGGCGTCAGTCCGCAGAAAGTAGAAATGTAATGTTTAGTATCAGCCTGTCTATGCAGTGAAATAAATAGGACGCAACAGTAACATTAAATAATGAACCAGATCCATTTTTGCTATTCTAAATTATTGAATGTTTGTTTTTTTATTGACCTGTGGCACATTGTAAAAATACCATTTAACAAAAAAACAACAGCAGCAATAACAGAAAAATCATCAGTAATTTAGAAGAATAAAGTCTCAATTTTAAGAGAAAAAACTAGTAATCTAACAAGAAAACAGTACTTCTATGAGAATAACATTATAAATTATGTAATTTTAGTAATATAAAGTGTAAACATTTAAAAATATGGTTTTTTTAAGTCCTAATGTTATAAGAAACAAACAAAATGAAGTAAAGCAATCATTTATGGAAAATTAGGATTTGGAAAAACTTATGTCATTAGAATAAAGTCAAAATATTATGGGAATTAAGTTGAAATATTTAACAAAAAATGTTTTAACAGCAGCAGAAAAGTATGAAATTTTACAAAAAATAAGTCAAAATATTAAAAGAAAAACGAATGTAATTTTAGTATCACAGAGTTAAAATATTAAAGGAAAATTTGTTTTGTTTTTTTAAGTCGTAAGATTATGAGAAACACACATAACAAAGAAAGTAAGTTTTGGAAAACCAGGTTGGGAAAAATAATACTACTATATTAATTCATTACTAAATTAATATTACCATACCACAGGAATATAGTTAGAATATTATGGAAATACAGTTACACAATATTAAAGTCATCCGTGCGTCCTTTTAATTTCCAGTAGGTGGCCCTCGGTGGAAGAAGTTTAGACACCCCACTTTATAAAAATATCTAAATAGTTGAAAATAAGACACGAACAATACTACTCTCCATGGTGTGCATGGCAAAAAGGATATCTGGCGTCCATGTTTGTCAACAGACAGAGGTCGGCGGTGGGGAGACGAGATGTTATTTCGATCACGGTAAACACGATCCACCAAACCATGGTGCCTGGTTGTGCGACTGGTGTCCAGCACTGAATTCTAGAGTGAACACACTCATAGGTCACTGAGGGCAGCAAAACAGCTTGCTCAGAGAACGACAACAAAGTACCAGAAAGGTCTCAGGATTAATGGTGCAAATGTGTTCATTTAAAATGAGTCAAGCCATGGGGCCCCCCATACTGATGTTTGAGCTGCCAAATGTATCTTAAAATGGAAAGCCATGACAAGCAATGATTTGGATTTATTTTGCAAACAAATTCCACTGCAGGGTAGAACTGATGCAAACATCTCGATTCCTTTGAACCATAAGATCCTAAAGAACTCCCGGTCCACCTAAGCAACTAATTTGCATTTTTAAAAGATTTACTATCCACTATCAAAGTCCAATCTACTGTGAGAATGTACGGAAAGGCTAAGGGCTCACCTGAAAAGGCAGGTCAATGTTGCCATTTCCAATCTGATTGACATTGGGCAGTGAGCCTCCATAGTACTGTCCACGATTCTGCCCTAGTTGCAAATACTGGGTCTTCTGTAACTGCAACTGTGCAAAGTAAAATTGCATGACAGCATGAGTGCATGACTGATCTGATCACAGAAAAGGTAATGCAAAAAAATGAATGATGCCTGCCAGTTCCCAACGGCTAAAGTTAATGTTGCGCTTAGTTGATAGAGACCCAACGGGACCAGGCAAATGTGGCTGTCAAACGGCAGAAATCTTTCGCAGCAAATAAAGTCATGTGAGGGGATGTAAATGACTTGCTAAGAGCTGGCATTAGAACGCAATATCTGAGATGACCCACTAACTCATTCATTTAAATGCAAACACACCGTCTCGCACCGATCATCGAAGAAGAATACCAACAAATGCAGTGAAATGAAGTCACAGATGGCAACACAAAAGAAGTCTGACCAAAGAGCTACCAATATTTTATACAATCAATGTTTCCACTGACACTTACATAAATACAACAGATAGTTATTTAAGTTAGCCCCAAACGTATTTATTCTCAACTTTTAAAAAGGGGTTCAAACGGAGTAGGGAAGAAGGAAAATGTAAAAAGCCAAATACTTACCACTTCAACACAGAATGTAAGAACTTATTTTCACTATGTCATGTCGGACATGCCATAGTTGTTAAATTAATGTAATGTTAAATTAATGTAATCTAAAGTCATGTCTCATCAGTGTAACATTACTCACGCCCAGTGACCAAAATATGGCCCAATGAAATCCTGTTAACCCAAATTTCATTTTTTTTTTTTTTTACAAATTCTTTCTCGTTTTAATTTTGTAGAATTCCGTTTTTTTACATTTTACACTTAATTTTACCAGCGTAGTGTGTGTGATTTTTGGGTTAGTGGATAAAAGGTCAGTTAATTAAGTGCAAAAAACCTTACATTTACTGATGCACTCAGTCAATGGGCAATTTAGCCCAGTAATTAAGAAAGAGTGTAGCTTGGCTAACTTTTCTAATCAGATGTCAGCTTCTGCACACGTTGCTACAAGATCTTCAACAAACTGTAAAGTCAGTGCTTGCGATAAAGGAAGATGCAGTCACTCATGCAATGCCAACTGCATATAAGATATTTTTATGACACGCTTATTTTGTTTACAGATAGACATGTGTCAAACACCACTCTTATTTTGAAGGACCGAAGAATGTACCGTGTCCGTGAGAAAGTCTCTTTACGGCTAAGTGGAGCTGGGTGCAAAAATAAACGCGTTAGATATCTTTTTTCACTCTGAACCCGCCCGTCATCACCAGGCATTGTAAAACGCTCCTTACATTGAAGCTGTCAAACACAACACGGTGAAAATATATTCATACAACCTAATCACATCATGCCAATTTCCGCGAGATTCCACGTTTAACAGTAAATTCCGTTTTTATCAGCCAAATCCGTGATTCCGTCCGCGATTCCGTTCAAAAAAAATGTTTAATTATTAATTATTTTGTGTGAGAGAGCAATGTTTAAACCACCAAGTGGCAGGGGATGACTCAGTACATGAATTACAGTCTTGAAATGTTGTCCAGGACTCTAAGTCTAATTGGTTTCAAACCCCAACATGATAATACATTTCCACAAAGTAGGATTCCTTATTTATAAATCAAATATATTTATAGTTAAAGCAAGAAAAACTCTTTACCACCTCCTCAATAATGTTTTTAACATTATCCCAGCCCTCCAGACATAAAATAACACCCCTTTAGTCAACTTTACGTTCGTATTACCCAATATAGTAGACATAAGATAAAATAAGCCATTTAAAGACATATAAGACATAATATAGACTCACACGTTATCCTTTGGAGATATGCATGCTTCTTGTTTGTTTTTTTACTTCCTGTTCTGTACAGCGCTTCCTGTGATGGCATTTTTCTCATCATTGTGAGGGTATTATTATTGTGTTCGTGTTATTGTACTAATGTGTGTTTTGGTGCTGGGGCGCTGAATGTGAGGCAAACAGGGAGTGACGTCAGGGGGTTCAGAGTTTCCCGTGGGTTACGGCCGCAACAGTAGCCCGTTTTACAGATTATTGTGCTTGTTGTGAGATAAACCATACCTGCAATGAAAGTCTGTTTGTCAGGCTGGTGCTTGGAGGCTCACCAAAAATTAAAGTAAGATTAATGACACCTAGTGACTAGTGTAGAATACTACATATCAACACTGCATATTCTGAATGCCTTATACAGTGGAGCCCCAAAATATGAAAAATATGGGATATGAAAATACCTTTCTGATTTTTTTTTGCTGCGACTTACAAAAATTAATTCACTTTACGAAAGTTTGTGGATCTTAACTAGGTTTTTTTCGGAATTTTTCGGATTTACCGTATTTTAAGGCACATGCTAAAACATACGGCCTACAAAAAAAGGCAACGGAACCGGAAAAGAGTGAGCTTTATTCTACTATTTAACAGTACACTCACTGTATTTTTAATCACTCTTCTCCCACAAATCCATCTTCTGCATCTGACTTGAACCGCTGGGCAATTTCGCCGTCAAACATGGCGGGTTCCCTGTCATCATTGTCGGCCGTCAGTCTCATTGTCAGTCGGCTGTTCAGCAATGATGCCAGCTTTCGCGAAAGCTTGGACAAGATATAAAGCAGATACCTTAGCCCAGGCATGCACAATCCATTCATATATGGTGGCGTAACTCGCCTGGCAAAAATGTTGTTTTGCAGCATACGGGTAGGATACGTACTGGAGGCATGGCGGAAGTGTACGTATGACGTAATGTTCTCTGATTGGTTTATCACTGCCAGTTTAGTACTGTATTGTACTGCACTTCTGTGCGTATTAAAGGTAAGAAACTTTTAACTCAATATACATTATATTTCAGGTTTTATTATTACATTACATTTGTACTACAATACTTGTTATTTATACAGTATTAAATGTGCAGAACAGTGTTTTTTTTCCATTGTATGGAGGGGTGTTCCGAGTCAGTGGAACGAATTAGCCAATTTTTATGTTAAATGTTGTTCGGGTTACAAAAAAAATCGGATTACAAAAATCCTTTTGGAACGAATTAATTTCACATCCCAGGGTTCCACTGTATTTGGATTTTAATTCATTTAGCCATTACTATGCTTAGAAATTTTTAATTAAGGTATAAAATACAGAACATTTGATTAAATATGCATATTTTTTTACTACTAACAGGCGATTTATAATGACCTATTAACATACTTTTGAAAGTGCATACTTCCCGCTGCAGTCTGTAAATGTTGCAAATCAGTCAAGAAAAACCAGCTGTACGATCACTAATATTTTTATGAGTTTGTCATTATTACACTGTTTCTCATTTGTATGCCCTTTCGTTGCAGGGAGGCTGCGAAAACTAAAGTACCTCCGCCTTCCTTTTTGATGGAAAAAAAGTTTGTCATTAATCAATCATATTAGAGGTCGTTTGGTAGTAGAGGGAGCCAATACTGATGTGGCAGTGGCTAACTGACATGAAGAATTCCTACACAGGCCTGACTGACACTTCATTTTCTTCAGGTGGACAAAATGTTTTTTTTGAATGAGACACACTAGTGTCTATTTTTTTGTGTATAGGATAGGATAGTATAGTACAGTACAGTATACAGTAAACTGCCTGAAGCTTCACTTGGCTTTTACGGTAAATAATTATTAGTAATAATAATTGCTACGTTTGACAATTTAACTTTGGTGTTTGCTAAATTTGTACATGAGTTTTCCTAATTATACAATTAATATTTGTAGTCTAAGTTAAACGAAAGGTTCGTTACACCTGTTAGACACAGTTACAGTAAAATACATCAATTATCGCAGCTCAGATTTAAAACACACCAAAATGTCCAAACGCGCTAAAGCCAGAAATGATCTAAAACCAACACACACAAACACCATAAAGCAGATACCACACGGAAATGCGTTAAATTAAAAATACTGCAATCACACAAACACTGCAGGATGAAAAAAAATGTCAAAGGAAAATGATGCAAATGCCAAACACATACACATGCTACAAAAACCCCAAGTTAACTGAAGAAAACGGCAGTTTGCCAGGCGACCAGAGGGACTAGACCGTACTTAAAGACATGAGTAGGATAACCGAAAGAGAGTTGGCTGACTTTTTAAGAGGCTGAATGAAAAGGTGCATTTTTTCATGTGTTTGCCAAAGCCAATATTATTTATAAGCCAATTTATGTTGCAGTTGGTTTTTTGTGGGACTTTGGCATTTGCAGCATTTTTATTTGCATTTTGATTCTTGTTGCATTTGTTGCTTTTGGTCATTTTGTGACCACTATATTTTAACGTAATATTCCGCATCTTCCTGCTTTGTGTATGTAAGCTACGCCGACGAAACACATGCAGGCGCATTAGTGGTCAGCTAATGACAGCAATTTGACAAAGTTCACCTAATTATTATCTGCAAACAATGTGCCATTGTCAAGTGTTTGTGCTGCCTTGTAGTGATCGGCAGAGTGAGCATGTAAAGCACTTCCATGTCAGTAGGTGACAGCAGGTGTTTAACTGCTTTGTACAGACAAAATATTTGATGCACGAATGTGGTCACACTGGCATTGTGGGTAGCAAAACAGTGATGCACAAGTTACTGAAAAGGCAAAACGCTAACCCTGAAATGGACCCTGGATGAAATTCGGACCCAAATGAAGTATGAATGGAGATCTAAAGAAAGCAAAGACGGATGGCTCAAGCAAAGTCTCTTGCGAGAGGCAATACGGCTAAGGCTATCTTTAATTGGATTTACTTGGAAAACAAGGAAAACAATGCTACACCAGGAAAACAACGCCGTCTCCAAACGACTGCTATAAAAACTAAAAACAGAGAGTGACAGAGCTTTGCGTGTGTTTTTCCTCAATTCCTGCCAGGATATCAGCTTTGCGTTCATCTGAACGGGCCCAGGTTTCACACCGAGTGAGTAGAAAAGTGAATGATTCTAAAATACTTTCTCTTTGTGTTTATTTGATTCCTACACTGACCGACTGAGGAGAACGACTTTAGATTGTAGAAATGGGCTGCAGGGTTCATCTGTTAGGATTTTCTGCTGGTGGTGTGATTTTTCCAATGGAATAAAAAATGTGCCTAGGTTCAAAAAAGGTTGAAAAATTATATCGCAACAACAGCATGAGCGCAAATTATTGATCAGCTCTCTGAGAAGCTGACCTTTTCTGCGCGTGTGCACCCACCACGGACTTGCAAGTCAACACCAACATCTATGAGTGACGGCCATAAACACCACTTATTTTATTCAGGCTGTGACAAACTTAATGCAGTTTAATTTGTTTTTGTGGGTTTTATGTACAATCTGTCATTTTAAACCATTATTGTTAATATATGCTGTATCTATTTTTATACATGGTATGCATCAAAATTCGAGCGAGTTGCATGCACTGCCTTTACTTTGTCAAAATGAAAAAAATAAACAGTCATGTGTGAGGCTGCACAGGAAGGAAGCCAATCGAGGAAAGATAAATAGTATTTAATGTGCAATATGAAAAGGTAACCGTAAGTATGTAAAAGTACGTAAAATCTAGGTGTGTAACGAATCATCCACAGCATCGATGTATCGATTTATATTCATGTGATCCAACTACATTGATCCGTGTTCACCAAATTGACATTCCAGGTGACATATATCGATCTAACATCATTTGAAAAGGTAATCACTCGAGTAAATCGATACCAGGAAATAAACAATTGGAATTAAGCACGGTAGGTTTTAAATGGATTGAGTGTTTGAGTTTGTCAGAGCGTGCAATAAAAAGCCTGTTGCTCAAACCCCTCCTCATAGCTTTAATAGCGTGCAGACGTTACAGTACGCAGGATATTCATTCATTCACTTTCATATCTATCAGCAGATGAAATTTCCTTGGAAACTGATGCTGGTGCAAAATGACATCTTTAATGTTTTGGTTAGAAAAGTGAGAGGGTGGTATCATTTTAGAGTTAGTCATGTTTAATGAGAAAAAAAATCACAGACTTGATTTCATTCTACCTGTTAATTCCTTCATTGTTAAATCAACCTGAAGTGCTGGTTGCACTTTATTCAAATACAACGCATTTGCCATGAATTGTTGTTTGCTTGTTTGTTTATACCCATCATTTATACCCGGTTCCTTAACTTCACCTGCACGGTTGTTCCACAGTCAAGACTGCTTGAAATCTGGCTAAAAAGTGACTGAATCGTTTGGGATCGGATCGTTGCAAATGAGCCGATATCGTCCTGGAGTCGAATCAGAAATCACGAACAGTCGTGCGAATCGAATACGTTGCACCCCAAGTAAAATCCCAACCTGGATTTGCAACAGTTAAATATTCCTTTCTAATAAAAGGTGTAGTGCAGGGTGGTTTGCTTTTCATTTGGGAGCGGGATGTTTGCCGATGCGTTAAAAAGCGACTGTGCTAGGATGCTAATGTAGCCGATGTCGTCCAGCTAGGCGAGGACCAGATCAAAACAAACCACAGCTGGGCAAAGAAGGCGCCCGATATTAAAGGCTAACGTCTGCCCGCGAACATTGACCCCTTTCCCGGGCAACACCGTCCGTCTATTATCAATTCGCTGCCCGGCTTGCACGTTCCCGTCTGGCCGAGTCAAAAGAGTCGTACGGTAGCGTCGCGGAATCACTTACATCCGCCGCTTAGCGCACCAACATTCAGGTTGATTTTGACAGCCCGCGCTAGCTGCCAGACAGCCGTGCAACACAATGCGAAAAAAACGGGGTCATGCACGTCTTACCCGTGCAGCTCTGGTAATGTTCAAGTCTTTCATGACTTCTTCAAATGCCGCAGTCTCTTCCGCCTGTTTCTGGTTATGCAAAGCGATTTTTTCGCTAAATTTGCGGGGATTGTTAGAGGACGCCATCTTTCCCTCTTCTCTCAATGGAATGTTACGTTACGCACCACGTCGGGGCCTTCAGGTGTCGTCATCACGCTGTCAGCGTGTTTTAGCCACGCCCACATTTCAGTTGCCAGTTGCCCCATACCCCCGGGGGGGGGGCGTTTTCGGGCCGCAACTGTTTTTTTTAATTGACCTCCATATTCTGTTTCGATATTAATGAGCTATTATTAAATATTACACTAATTCGCCCTGTCACATTTAACACAAAGCTAAAATGTCCATGTTCAGACAGTTCAGCATATTTGACCCACATTGGATGGTTTCAGCATCTTTTTTATGCGCAAAATCTCTTTTATGCACAAATTATACCAAAATTCAGTATGAAAACTCTAACATAGCCCTTGATAAATACTGTACACTTAATGAATCTGTTGGGGAAATTGAGATTAATAAATTCTTACAACATATCATGTCATGACCGAAAGAATGAGATCGCGGATACAAGCGGCGGAAATGAGTTTCCTCCGTAGGGTGGCTGGACTCACCCTAAGAGGTAGGGTGAGGAGCTCGGCCATCCGGGAGGAGCTCAGAGTAGAGCCGCTGCTCCTTCACATCGAAAGGAGCCAGTAGAGGTGGCTCGTGCATCTAGTCCGAATGCCTCCCGGGCGCCTCACTGGTGAGGTGTTTCGGGCACGCTCAGCCGGGAGAAGGCCCCGGGGAAGACCTAGGACACGCTAGAGGGACTATGTCTCACAGCAGGCCTGGGAATGCCTTGGTGTTCTCCCGGTGGAGCTGGAAGAGGTCGCCGAAGACCGGGAAGTCTGGACTTCCCTACTGAAGCTGCTGCCCCCGCGACCCGGACCCAGATAAGCGGAGGAAAATGGATGGATGGCATATCATGCACAGCAAAAAACAAACTAGTGTCTCAAATGCATACAGTGAGGGAAAAAATTACAGTATTTGAACCCCAGCTGATTTTGTAAGTTTGCCCACTAACAAAGAAATGATCCGTCTATAACATCAATGGTAGGTTTATTTGAACACATAGACAACAACGACAAAAAAATCCAGAAAAATGCGTTTCAAAAAGAGTTATAAATTAATTTGCATTTCCATGAAGGAAATAAGTATTTCATCCCCTATCCGTCAGCAAGATCTCTAGCTCCCAGGTGGATCTTAAACAGGTAACGAGCTGACATTGGCAGCCCTCTCAGCTCATTACCTGTATAAAAGAGACCTGTCCACAATCAATCCAGATGCCATACCGTGCACCATGGCCAAGACCAAAGAGCTTTCCGAGGATGTCAGGGACAAGATTGTGGACCTACACAAGGCTGGAATGGGCTACAAGACCATCGCCAAGCAGCTGGGTGAGAAGGTGACAACAGTTGGTGCAATTGTTCGCAAATGGAAGAAACATACTGTAAATTAACTGCCAATCTCCCTCAGTCTGTAGTTCCATGCAAGATCTCACCTCATGGAGTTTCAATGATAATGAGAACGCTGAAGAATCAGCCCAGAAGCACTCGGGAGGAACTTGTCAATGATCTCAAGGCAGCTGGGACCATAGTCACCACAAACACAGTTGGTAACACTACGCCGTGAGGGACTGAAATCCTGCTGTGCCCGCAAGTTCCCCTGCTCAAGAAAGTCCATCTACAGGCCCGTTTGAAGTTTGCCACTGAACATCTGACTGATTCAGAGGAAGACTGGGTGAAAGCGTTGTGGTCAGATGAGACCAAAATTGAGCTCTTTGGCATCAACTCAACTCGCCGTGTTTGGAGGAGGAGGAATGCTGCCTATGGCTCCAAAAACACCGTCCCCACCGTCAAATATGGAGGTGGAAACATTATGCTTTCTGGGTGTCTTTCTGCCAAGGGGACAGGACAATTGCACCGCATCAAAGGGAGGATGGATGGGGCCATGTACCGTCAAGTGTTGGGTGAGATAGGTCGTGGTTGGGTATTCCAGCATGACAATGATCCAAAACACACGGCCAAGGCAACAAAACATTGGCTCAAGAAGCATATTAAGGTCATGGGTGGCCTAGTCAGTCTCCAGACCTTAATCCCATAGAAAATCTGTGGAGGGAGCTGAAGGTTCGAGTTGCCAAACATCAGCCACGAAACATTAATGACTGGAGAGGATCTGCAAAGAGGAGTGGGCCAAAATCCCCCCCCTTGAGATGTGCGCAAGCAAACCTTGTGGCCAACTACAAGAAACGGCTGACCTCTGTGATTGCCAACGAAGGTTTTGCCACCAAGTACTGAACCACTTTTTTTCAAAGGGATCAAATACTTATTTCCTTAATGGAAATGCAAATTAATTTATAACTCTTTTTGAAACGCATTTTCTGGATTTTTTTTGTCATTATTGTCCCTGTGTTCAAATAAACCTACCATTGAAATTATAGACTGATTATTTCTTTGTTAGTGGGCAAACTTACCAAATCAGCTGAGGTTCAGGTTAAAATAGTTTTCCCCTCACTGTATATACAGTATATGTATACTGCATGAGCACTAAAAAATTCTATTGGAACAGATAGGGTTGGGACATAGGACCCAAAAACAGCTATTTTGGCTTTGAGTGATTTTATTGCTCAAGCGGGTGTACTTATTCTAGACAAATAGACTTAATTTACATGTGTTGAGACACATTTGATGTATTTTGTGTTTTTTTTTAAACTATGGTTTTATTTGTATATGTCAGTCAGCTGGGATAGGCTCCAGCATACCCACGAGCCTAATGAGAATAAGTGGTATAGAAAATGAATAAATGAACCTTCATACCATCTTTGGTTCAGAATCAGCTACTTATCACAGGATCTGGCACAACTTCCTAGTCATGCATCCCAGCAGTGCTATGGCGCTGAGCGTCTACTGACTTCAGTTGGAAGGTGTAGAGTGGGTTGTTCCGCTGTGCAAACCTGGATGGTCATTTGATAAATGCTGGGTTTTGTCCCACCCATTGGACACTCGGCTTCTCTGGGGTTCTACGGGCAGTGGCGTGGATGCTCTGCTTCTGCATGATGATTGAATGATGCCTCCGCTACGCCATGAAAAACTGATTTTCTGTTGTATACTTAAAATTGTCTGATCACATGACATTCACCATAGCAACAGAATTTTTTTTTTTTTGCTTTTTAGTTTTTTTTTAAATTTTCCTCAAACTGCTGCACCTTCCAAGAAGTATTTTGCCACATCACACTTTGGAAATCAACCTTACATTATTTGTCAATGTCAAACCTGTGTTGAGAGGCATTGTATGCATACATTTATGTTAAAAATAGTAATATACATTGGATGGTTATTCACACATGGCTACAATGTTGAGCTATGATGCCAAATCATACTATACAAACATGATATATATTATATACATACATACACACTTTATATATCTGTTCTTTGCAACCCAATTCTAGTCCTTTCTTTCTCCTAGTTATGAAACACGTGTAGAGTTCTATCACTGTACAGCAGTGGTTCCCAAACCTTTTCCCCAGCACCCCCTGCAAAAAAAAATGATTATAATGAAACGTGTTCATGTTAGCCCCACATCACCCCCTTGTCAAAACGCCAGGCCCCCCTAAGGGGCGCGCCCATCAGTTTGAAAACCACTGCTGTACAGTAACATGATTGTACAGCATCTAGAAAGTGCACACTTATGTACAAAAACAATGAGTGATACTTAATCTCATCAAGACCAAAAAACACTTTTAAAACATGATACAAGTTTAATAAATAACGACCTCGGAGCCAGACAAACAATTACATTCCATGACTACAGGTCCCTTTGTGTTGCATGTCATGAAAGGATGTGCTTTTATTTACTGGGCAAGTCCCACATTGAAAGGTACATGCTTAGTCACTTATGTACAGTGTCTCCTAAACTCAGCAATGAAAAGTGCAACATTGGCAAAAAAAAAACAATTGACACAGTAGTTAGGAAGTATCAGGTCATTTGAGTGCAAGTTAGAACATCGCCTCAAAAGTAAAACAAACAATACAATCCACCAGCTTGAAGGTTCCCGTTGAAGAGATGGGGATATGCACAAGACAAAAAGCACTTAAGAGCTGACATTGACAAGGACAAACACGAGTCCTGGTAGCAGCCACAGCAGATCCACAATGAGGAGGTGTGCAGCTCAGCTCAAAGAGGGCTTGACCTCAGAAAACATAACAGTATTCAGGACCATGTGGAGGAACACAGTTTGATACATTCAAACTACATTTGATGACATTTATTCCATGAACCAAAAGATGCAGCATGCAAAGTGTAATTTAATGATTTTTGGTTTGTGAGTAGTTGAAAACAGTGTCTATATCTTCATATTGTATATAAACAATAGTAAACCATTTAAAAAAATGCCATTATCTAAAATGATATACAATCTGAATATGCAACATTTAGGTCAACAGCTGAGTTGCATTCAAACGCTGATGAGAGAGATAAATGTTGTGTGAAATTGATTTGCCAGTCATGTCAAATGGCCCAAAAACAAATGAAAAAAAACACAATAAACCTGTTTCACAAACACTAATGTAGACAAAACAGTTCATATTCATTAAAATGATAGTGTCATAAAACCTTGCTTAACAGGTTTCCACACTCAAATGTGCAAATTTAAATTAAACTCTTAGTGCTAATAATACATTTTAAGGCCGAGAATTAAAGTACCTTCTGATGATGAAGAACTTACATGGTGCACAGTTTTCACCAAAGGAAGTGTGGTGAGTTGAGGCATGATGAAAAATACAAAAACGAATATCCATCCATTTTCAATGGGTCGTGACAGGTGCTTCTCCTTGCCACATTCCATAGAGGGGGAAAATCAAACGTTTTACTTTTTAACAGCACCAGAACCCGCTGGAGAGCAAGGCAAATGCAAGATATTTTCATGCTTTGCTGAATGAATGAATAGATTTGACTGCCAAGATGGAGGTCTATACAGTCATCCCTCGCTACATCACAGTTCATTCTTAATTGATTATTATGATGATTATTAGTCAAAAAACAAAGATTTAAGCAAACTGTACCTACTTCTTTTCCCAAATTATGCATTTTCAAGCATAGAAATGGTTAAATACACTAAAATACAGAGTATAGATGTAGTACTCTACATTGGTCACTGGGTGTCAGTAATTGTTCAGTGAGACCGCCACCAAAGCACCAGACGGGCAACTGGCTTTTATTGCAGGTTTAAATTATCTGGCACACTATTAATCAGAACAACACGGGTTACAGTTGCAGCCATAGCCCACAACAAGCTAGCCCTCAACTCTGACCTTCTATGTCACTTCCTGTCCGCTGTTGATTCTACTCCCCTATAAGGTGGGTAAATGGCTTTCTATAATTACAGCTACTACATTGGGTCATAAAAATTTTAAGGTGACTATAAGGGTGTTATTTCATTTCTACAAAGCTCAAAGAATGTTTAGAAAATGTGTGCAAAAGACAGTAAACTGTTTTTCTACGTTATAAGTACGAAACTATTCCATTTATAAAGAAGGAAACCTACTTTGCGGTCAAATAAGGAACAAATTGACCGCGATAAACGAGGGATTACTGTATATCCAAGCTCACCAGAATGGGGATTGAACTTCTACAACAAAGTATCAGAACTTTCCTAGAGAACGGTAGTGTGTGTGTATGTATGTATGTGTATATATATATATATATATATATATATGTGTGTGTACATATGTGTGTGTGCGTGTGTAAGAACCTATAAGGTAAGAACACAAAACGCTTAGAATTAAGAAGTATTTGAAAACAAATGGAAAACATTTTTTAACCAAAGTGAATTATGCTCCTCTCCAAAAGGAGTTAAAGGCCTCACTGGCCTCATATCACGTCACTGTTTTTTACAGCCAAGAAGTCAGATATTCGACATGCGTCTGTGGAAGTACAATTGGTGTACAAGCAATCCCAGCAAAGGATTCTGGGAAATGCAAATCCCTCTCCCATTCATCTGTGTCTGTGTTGTACACCTGAACAATGCTTGTGACGTTGTTCAGGTGCCAGTTATAGCCCCCAACAATGTAGATCTTTCCGTCTAGTAAGCAGCAACCAGCCTCAGATTGTCCTGCTCTCATGGGGCTTACAGTGGTCCACTGGTCGCTCTGCGGATTGTAATACTCGACCGCCAGCACATCAAAACATCGGTCCACATGGTCCATGCGTCCACCTAAAGCATAGACCCGATCCCTACAACAGATCATGGTATGCAACACTCGAGGCTCATTCATGGGCGCTCTGAAGTCCCAATGGTTAGCCATGGGGTCGTAACAGTGATGAGTTTTTTTGTCATCCAAAGAGACGCCATAACCTCCCGTGATATATAGCTTTTCTCCACAGGGAGTCCCTGCATGACCCCAAATCCTGCGTTTTAATGGCTCCACACAGGTCCACTCATTTTTCTTCGGGCAGTAACACTCCACAGATGATAAACTGCCAGATCGATTGCGCCCTCCAGTGGCATACAGTTTCCCGTTCAAGACGTTTAGTTGAAACTGGATGCGGGCCTCCTGCATTGGTTGGATGCGCAGCCACTGGTTCAAGTGTGGATCAAAACGCAAACAGCTGTCCACAGCCCCTTCACCACTACGGTACTGTAAATGCTGCCCACCGACAATGTACACAAAGTTATCAAGAACAGCAACGCAGGCGTGGCTGCACCCTGTGTCCATCTCAGTCAACTCTTTGAACTGGCGAGAGGCAATGTCAGGGAGATAGCACACCTTGGTGCTCACTGTGCGGTCGTTGTCGGTGTACGGGGTCCCACCAAAGGTGATGAATGACGTGACATCGGAACGAATGTGTGTGCGTGCCGACTGCATCTCGTGCTGCCGGAACGGAAGAATCTGATAATTGAAGGCCTCTAGTAGGTACTGACGGCAGAGCACATCCTCCACCATTATGTCTACCGTCTGAACGCTGTCCACCAGCTCGGATGAACGCATGAGCGGGAAGCGCACATGGCAGAGGACATTACTGGCTTGTGCCCGGCGAGACTCGTCGTGTTGGAGCCATCGGATAGCAGCATGAAAGAGATTGATCTCACTACAGTTCTTTAGCTTGTTGCTCTGTAGAAAGAAGATGAGGCGCTCCATGGGAATGTGCAAAAAGTCCTCCTCGTCGGCTATTTGGAGGAAGTGGCGAAAGGCGAAGGCATCCACCGATGCCTTGAGGGAAGACAAGCTGAAGTTGGTGGCCATCTGATCGATGTGCAGACATGTCTTAACACTCATCGCTGACTGGAGGAACTCCTCACAGAGCTCCACAACAGGGACCATCTGGAGGAAGACAGCTGCTCCAAGGACATCCTGAATGCAGTCCAAATCTAAAGTGACTTCTGCACTGTAAGCAAAGTCTATGATATGCTTCAGCCCTCGGGCGGACAATCCTTTCAGCTCTATAGTATTTTGATTTGACTCCTTCATGCCTCCAGTGAACATGGCTCTGCAACACAAATACATCGAAAACTGTAAATCTTTCACTCAGAATGCAGAACTCGGCTGCTGCGGCTACTTTCCACAGCAAGCTCAGAGCCCTTATTGATATACAACAATAAGGGAGGCAGCCTCCTTTACGATGGTACCATACCATCTTACAGATTCAGTAAAAGAGGCAAACAAGTTGAATCAGCCAATGGGCCAAGACTAACGGGATTTCCCATGATGCATTGCACCAAGCGCCTCAATACATCTGTTCATACTTTTTATAAATATAATTTATAAATATAATATAAGTGTTTCATTGCTGTTTATAGTTGTTTTTCCTATTTTCACTGACATACTGTATACATCATAATATATCAGAGCTGACGTTCATTCCCTATTTCAATCATCCTATCTATTATACATGATTCCAGACCTGCAATTTCAAAGGCCTAAAAAACCCATATTATGTGTGTATATAAATATTATATACAACACACAACGTACAGGTATATAATGTTGGCAACTAATGTTAATTAATTGTTTTCATTTTTAAATCAGATTAATCAGTTTTTTAATTAATCATGATTTGCAACTATGTCTGAAGTACGCCCATTTTTATTGTATTTTATTGAAAGATATTGAGTTTCTAAGATTTTATTGACAGAACATCATATACTGTATATGTATTAACAGATCCAATTTAACTGACAATTTAAATCAAGCTAAAAGATAGCACACATGTTCGATTATACGGTATACTTACCCAACACCAGTTTCTTTAATAGTAGCAAAACATTCGAATCACACATTAACCGTGCAGTTATGAGCAAAGAGGGGTTGCATCCAAAGACATAACATAACTTAGGTTTAATTCAGATTTTTTGAGTTTATCTCCTGGGGTTTCTGAGCATAATAAAATGCAGCAAATTGTACTTCTGCATTAAGAGTTACAAAGTGAGGGATAAGAATATCCACTTATTATTTTTTGTTGTCTTTTTTCTTTATTTAAACCGCACATGCACGCATAATATACTGTAGATGATGTGATGTTCAGAATGCCCCTGAATGGATCTCGTGGTAGTCTAGTGACAGTGAGGATAGTGTCGTTCCCAGGCAGGCCAGAGTAGAGACAAAGTTGGTGTTACATATCTGGTGTTGGAATTGCGCTGCTGTGATGTGTTCGTCAGAATTACAGAACTTCAGCCTCTTGTGTGACTTTGTCGAGAGCCGTTGTCAGTCATCACAACAGAGAAACATGGTTAGCCGTGATGTCTATGCTTTAATTATGATTTAAAAATGTAACGTAATTATTAAAACAAATTTGTTGCCGTCGTTAATGTGCTATTTATGACAATTTCACAAACACAAATTTCTTGTACATATACTCTATACTTCATTCTTCCTGGACCCCTGAGCTGCTCCCTGGACACACCTGCTTTTATAGAGCTACATCAGGGTTAAGCAAACAACTATTTTTTTACTATTTTGCTTGATAGATTCTTTCGTCATTAGAAAATGACAGTAGTGAAAATGGGTGTGTTATTGCAGCTGGAACTAATCCATGCAAACACGAGTCACTTTTATTGCAAATCCTGATCTGAGAAGGCCCTGAACATATTAATACAGGAAATCATTTTCCACAAATCAATTACAGCCTTTACGATATGCAAGATTAGACTTTTAGGTTATATAGTAAAAAAATATACAAGTAGATAAAAAGTATATAGTATATATAAAGTATATAAAATATACTCCTCCCCCTGCAACATTTTAGATTAGGTTGCAGGGGGAGGAGTGAGATGGTGTAGCGAACACTAAAAGCATAATCTACGTTTCACAGACTGAACCCAAAATTGAAACCGGCGAAATGCAACAAAATGCATTTGGACAGCAGCAAAGTGGACAGCCACATTCAAGGGTCAAAATGCATGCAGAATACAAAAATGTTGGCAGGTCTGTATTTCTACACTTGTGAAAATTGGCCGTTAATACAGAATATCTACTCTGATCAGAATGTGTTCCCACCAACATCTTTTTGCAATTTGTTGTCAGACATTTTCCAGTGCATTACTTATCTCTCCTGACTCCAAAGGCTTCACATCTAGTTGCACTGGCGCATCATGCAAAGTGCTTGGAGCAATATAATCCGCTAAGTGCTTTGGATTTAAAATGTATATGGGCACTAGGAAGTCCTGTGAGCCACACTGACCTGAAGTAATCACTACAAGCGGCCAGCACAGCTTTGTGGACCTGGAAGCGCTCCTCATTGATGGCCAGCACCACATCAAGAAGTTGGCCTTGAGCCCGTAATACCGACAAGCCTTGGAGGATGGTGGCACAGTGGCTGGGGGCTGAAAATGTGCAGCGCAGGGTGCTATTCTTGCTAGCCATACTGGAAGAGAAAAAGGCCTTGTCACTTTGAGTGAAACAAGGGATCCTAAACTTAAACTAAGTTTATCTCCACTGAATTAGTTGAGAATTTTAGCCATGCCAAAGGAAATTAAAGTTGTGTACATAAACCCACAATTCTTTCCTAATTATTTTATTTGCAGGCATTTACAAAACTATGATAGGTTCACCAAAATAGTAGATTAGCCTTAATTATTTTATCGTGTCCCTCAGTGTGTAGGGGCAAATACAGATGCACTAGAAATGCTAGAAAACAAAGACGAACACTACTCACAAAACGTCGGCTGAAGCTTCAGGATGAACTTCAAATGTACAACTGTCGTCCCTCGCCATGTCGCGCTTCCAATTTCACGGCTTCACTCGCTCGCTTTTAGAAAAATATATGAGTGAATCATGCTGTTTTGTAATAGTTCCATACAGTCTATTACAGTGTTAGTAAAAATGCCTATTTAAGCACATTTTACATATTTTTTTGCTAAAAGCCTGGTTTATGCTTGACACATCCACAAGGTCCACACGGCTCCCAAGGCCCAATCGCATCACTTTTGCCACCAAACGGCTAAAATGCGGCTAAAATATTTCGCAACTCACACCTAGGAAATTTTCTAACTAGGTGGAGGGTCCCGTGTGGTAAAACATGGCGGACGAGCAAGAGCTCCTGGTGGTGAAGGGTAAAAAATACAGACATCTATACAATATGGCTCATAAAGATCACCACAATCAACAAATTGTCAATAATTTGTTGACCATCTCCTTTTTCTTTTCTTCCTTGGCAATAACAAACAACATAGATGTTCTTCCTCCTTGTTTAAGCTCAGGCTTGTCGCCATGCTGTAAACAACAACGCTTTCTATTTCTACTGTGGTGTATTGTTCTACGTGTGCCGTAGACGCCCTACACTGTCCTCTTTCGTCTGGGAAAATATGAGCCAACCGTGGGGATATGACGCACTGACTACAAATGCAGCAAACGTCTCAGCCTGATTCCGCACGTCTCATTTCAGCATGGCACATACATGTGTCACGATGAAACTAACCATTTTCAAGTATGACAATCCAAATATATGGCTTTCAAAAAAACAAATTTAAAGACGTTAAAGTAGTATTCTACACTAGTCACTAGGTGTCAGTTATATTACTGTAATGTTCGATTAGAAACATTAACTTTATCAGCGCAGCAACAGACTTTTATTGTATTTTTTATTTTACTTGAATTATCTCACAACAGGCTCAGTAATCCCTAACCTGGGCTACTGTTGCAGCCGTAACCCACGGCAAGCTAAAACTCAACTCTGAGTGTCACTTCCTGTCCACCCCCCTACTCAGCTCCTCTAGCACCAAAACACGTTTGTGGCAAGACAAGCACAGTAACATGAATGCATTAATAACGGCCTTTAAAAAAACATGGCTACCGTTGCGGCTGTAAACCACGGCAAGATGAAACTCATCTCTGGACCCTCAAAGCCACTACCTGTTCGCCACTCATTTATCTCCACAAGATAACACATTTAACGCAACACACACAAGCACAAGTTTTGTTTATGCCTTGTATTTACCCATGTTATCTTATTATGAGTTTAAAGGTGACTCTAGGGGTGTTATTTCAAATCTAGACGCCTCCAACGATGTTAAAAAATAACACTTAGAAGGCTCTCAATAGGTTTTCTATGTTCTAAATACGAACATATTGCATTTGTGAAGCAACTCACTTATCATGGTCTGGAACAAATGAACTGCGAAAGTGAGGGATGATTGTATAACCTTTACAGGTTAACTTAATTTGACCTTTTGTAAACTTTTGAATGCACACGTCCAACTGTTCAGTTTTTCGGTAGTTTTGCTGTTCTCTACCATGGAGTTGAATGGCAGAATTTGTATTTTATTTGAACATGCATAAAAGTTACATTGGAACACATCACATAATACAATTCACAGTTCCACAGGTCCAAACAGAGTAGGAAGAAGTCCAGCTCATTTAATCCTACCCCCATCTGTTTCACATCAATTCCAATACACGTGTTCATACATAGGAACAAATTAATTAAATTATTGTTAATACATAGGAAAATGATAAGGTAATGTAACACTATGGAAAAGTAGTAGTCAATGTTCATAACACCATGAATTAATTATGCAATAGTTTGGTAGAGAACAAACCGCTAGTGTTGCAAAAAGTCCTAAAACATTGAACCGTTGGACACGCGTAGTCAAAAGTCTAATGGAGGTCAATTCAGTTCACCTGTAACAGTTACAGTGGACATTAGGTTCATCCTGAAATTTTACCCAAAATCCGAACATGCCTACCCTTTTTTGACTACTCATAGTTGGTACGCCCTGGAATGCTGTGACAAATGCTGTTAATCCTTCCATTCCACGTGCAATCACTGACTTTCCCCATTAATAAATGACTAGAGATACATGAAAAATTACTACTGGAAATGACCGTTCAAATGTCCTTTGTGTCATTTTGATTCTTATTTTTTCCACCCTATAGCCATTGTTATGGTTATTAGCATTTGACACTATCATATTATTTAATTTATATTTATATATATATATATATTTATATATATATACACACACATACATATATATATATACACATACACACATACATATATATACATACACACACATATATACACACACATACATATATATATATATATATATATAAAACATTGTTGCTAACTGTGGTTAACGCAATTCAAACATAACTATCTACAATGTACAATATAGTGTGGTCTAAGATCGGTGCGGCCTGGTACAGTCCACAGGCACAGCCAGATCCGCGGTGTTTCCTGGTCTCTGGCGGCCGTACCCCTCCTTCCGAAGGCGGCTACAGACGAGAACCACCGCCGACCTGTCCTAACCCCGAGGACCTGACCCCAGACTTACCCAGACTCACTCACCTGCTCTGTGAATGTGCCGATGAAACGGCCACACCGTCCGACTCCGCCATGTTTTAGCACAGCTGAAACCTCATGGAGCATTTTGGGAGGTCTCGTCAGAAGAAAGGCGGCGGCGGCGGCGGCGGCGGCGGCGGCGGCGGCGGCGGCTGCGGCTGCTGCCAGGTCACAGCGTTTTAACAGGAACGGCTCCTCATGCTGAAGAGTGGCTGTCCGCTTACGCCGCGACTGCGCGCGGGGACAGAACAAGAGCCTAATATCGGCCTTACGTGTTGCCTTCCTGTATGTGTTGCCATGAAAGATGTGTTCCGGGGGGGGCGGAAGTGACGTGTCAGACATTCTTGGCAGGAGTTCCGCGTGTGTTGCGGCTACAGTAGCCCTCGATACGAAATAACACGATATAAGCGTGATTGGATCGTATTTTTCAGTTTTCTTTATGTGTATTTTAACAAAGTGTCTTTGTGTTCATATAGTTGCATTGCTATATTTTTATATTTTTTGGAAACCCAGACACAGGAGTGCTTGGGAGTAGTTTTTGCTTTTGTCTTTATTATTTTTTTACTCTTTTGCTCAAATAATCCATTCATCCATCCATTTTAATACCACTTGTCCTCAGTAGAGTCACAAGTTCATCCATTTTCTATGCCGCTTATCCTCATTAGGGTATGCTGGAGCCTATCCCAGTTGACTTCAGGCGAGAGGCGGGGTACACTCTGGACTGGTCGCCAGCTAATCGCAGGTCACATACCTAGGGAAAAATGATTAGAGTCGCCAATTAACCTTACGTGCATGTTTTTGGATTGTGGGAGGAAACCGGAGTACTCGGAGAAAACGCACACATGCACGGGAAGAACGTGCAAACTCCACACAGCGATGCCCACCGGTAAATAGAATTATTTTATTATTTTTCTGTTCTATGCAGTATATAGTGTTCACAAATAAACTTTTTTTCCCAAAAGTACTATCGGTATTGGTGAGCTTCGATTTCAGATCTCTAACCCTGTATTTATTTATGGATACTAATATTTGCAGTATCGCCCACTCACATTAGCCGCTCTCCTATGTATTGACAGCACCTGGCCTCTAGGGTGGCGCAGCTATGGAATCACAGCAGTGCCAAAATAAAATTAAATAAGTGGAAAAATAGTTCCAATCTTCATTGGGCATCTCTGTGTGGAGTTTGCATGTTCTCCCCGTGCGTGCGTGGGTTTTCTCCGGGTACTCCGGTTTCATCCCACATTCCAAAAACATGCGAAGTCAGCTAGGATAGGCTCCAGCATACCCGTGACCCTAATGAGGATAAGCGGCATAGAAAACGGAGGTATGAACTTGGAAAAATATGTGAACATGTGAACATATAAAGAGAATCAGGCCGCACGGTGGATGAGTGGTTAGCACATTGGCCACACAGTCAGGAGATCTGGAAGACCTGGGTTCAAATTTCCGTTGGGCATCTCTGTGTGGAGTTTGCATGTTCTCCCCGTGCGTGTGTGGGTTTTCTCCGGGTACTCCGCTTTCCTCCCATATTCCAAAAACATGCATGTTAGGTTAATTGGTGACTCTAAATTGTCCATTAGAGTGTGAGTGTGAATGTTTGTTTGTCTATATGTGCCCTGCGATTGACTGGCGACCAGTCCAGGGTGTACCCCGCCTCTCGCCCAAAGTCAGCTGGGATAGGCTCCAGCATCCCCGTGACCCTAATGAGGATAAGCGGCATAGAAAATGGATGGATGGATGAATGATTATATGCTATACAGTAGATACATGAGTTTGGGCCAATGCAAAATGTTTGAGCTCATTGTTGCGCTTAGAGTTGTGCTCAATTCCTTTCCATTAATGTAGTTTTCTTGAGCATCTAACTTCCAGAAATGAGTTCTAAAATGTGAGACAAGACATCAATTCTTAATGTATGGCAAACAAAGGACAATCGTGCAGCTATATACTTGCTGCTGTTTTGAAATGTCCTTGGCTCTTTTACTGCCTATAGGCATGCCGTTTGATGATTATATGATATCTAAAATAATATTTTAAGGCTTTTATCAGCACATGCATGCCTCTGCCTCCCTCTCCTGCCGTGAGACTGAAGCTTTGAATTTGATCTTACTGGCAATTAACTGGCTCCTTCCACCAAGGAGACCCATTTGTGTCACAGCACTTGGTGGCCAGAGGTGATTCATGCTCAGACTGATGCGAGCAGAGGCCTGTTGGTCCTACCTAGGCGACCCGGTTGCCCTCCAGACAACTACAAACAAGGTGCGGTGTTCACCTTACAAACACACTAAATAGAAAAGCAGTGAGTGCCATCCCAGGCCACCGAGCAGCAGTATCACTGCACGTCTGAGTGTTTTTAAAAATGTATCAGCTGCAGTGTTTGCGGGGAAGGAAATGGACTGTTAAAATTAAATTAATAATGAGTGAAAACCCTTCTGATTTTTTTTCATTATTTTGAGTTTTATTTTTCTGTGACGGGAACAAGAGTTTTTTTCTGTCCAGATCTCCTAAATGCTTGAGAATAACAAAAGACCAGGAGTCTCATAATGTCCTGTATTGTTTCCCCAGGAGAAGGACTTTGCCAAAATAAAAACAGAAGTGAGCCCTTGTGTTGCATTTGTAAACGATAGGGCCAATTTTGTTGGCAGAACATAAAAGAAACTGAAAACAAGCTGGTCCTGACATTTTTAACATTATTATTTCCCATATAAACACAGAAAAAGAGATAATGTCTCAATGCAAGACACATTCTATCCAAACTAATTATTATTACCATCAACACTAATAACCCATATATTTAATAATCACAATTCTCTTGTATGCATACAAATTATACATAAATCAAAGAATTAGTTAGAACACATGATAGATATGCTGATATATGATGATGGTATAATAATGGGTAATGACACATTAGTATTGATAACATGTACAGTGTATAAGGGACTAATAATACTACATATCGCACCCGTATCCTGTTTATGTTTTATAATATATAACATGCTGCATATTGTGTTAATATAACTGACTTCAGTGTTACAAATAGGGGGTGGGTGTATATAAACTTGTCTTCCACCCACTCCCTTTTGAGCCACATTTTTCTCAATTATATGCATATTTTGATCATTCTGTGTATTTGCCATATATGTATTTATAAATGTTTATACAGTACACATGTTTTTCCTTGGGATTTTCTTTTGTTTTCTTTATCCAGCGAGGGTACACTTTGTACGGTGATGTACAATATGTGCTATTTTATTTTGTGTGGCTCGAAGCAAAGAATTGACCAAGATACGGACATAGGGTGGGTAGCTCTGCTTCGTCCTACTACCTTTCAGACGTGTGTTAAATTGTGAAAATTAAAATGAAACCATTAATAAAAAAGAAAAAAATCCAAATAAACTACTACCAAATTATTAAATATAATATATATATATATATATATACATAAATATATACAAATACATTTGCTTTTATTTATTATTATTATTTATTATTTATTATTACCTTTTGGGGAGGTACCGACATGATTTTATTTTATTGTAAATTAGTTGTATTTTAATTGTCACCTTTTGGGGGTCTACCCAGTCAGTCCTTTCATGGGGGGCGGGGAGCTTCCGCCTACTTCGCAGGATGTCCGCCAGGTGGCGCCGTTGCTGCCGCGCTCCCACCAATGGGCTTGAGTGGGATCCCGGTGTGACTCGGCACACTAGCGGGAGGGGAGCTGAGCTGAAGTCCCGAAGGAGCGTCGGGCAACAAAACAAAAAAAACCCACAGAAAAAACCCCGAAGAGTGTTTCTACCGGCATTCCTTCGGCATTCTTTACTCCGCGCGGGTCCGCGAGCTGACGGCGGGGAATTACCGGCAGAGTCCGAACCGCCGTGTTGCTGGCTGAGGGAACCGCGAACAAAGGGGAGGCAGGCTGGACTACAACTGACTTGACAAGAGAAGCTGTCGGGAGCAGAACGGAGAGTCCGAAGTGATTTCCCGCCCCCCCACACAGAAACATGTGTAGGGAAGCGTTGGGATGGGAGACCAAGAACTGTTAGGGGGCCAGTTTTTCCCAGTGCAAAGGCGTTGAGCATTCGAAGATCCAAGCGGCATGGGGTAAGTTTCACGTCCTCTCCTCCGTCGGCGACATTGGCAACTTTGTGCTGACCTAATCCGGCGCACAAACTGCACCAAATCTCACTTTTCTTCTTCTATTTCCAAACCTCATCGCCTTACCTGGTTGCACGCACCTTGACCTTGTGACCCCAAGAAGGTCGTCTTCAAAAGGATGCACAGTTAACTAGATAGGGGAGCGTCAAAGATGGAGGTTATTATTATTAGCAATGTGGGTTTCTACAGGGTCGAAGAAATGATCCAAAAGCAGCATGCAATGAGGCTAGTGCAAATGCAAGAAAGGTAGCCTGACCTGAGGGTTACCCGTCCCCGGAAGGAAGTTGTCTCACTTTTAAAGAAGCGTAGTAAATACTTGGTCGCTAGCAGCTTGTAGTCCAAAAAACACTGTAATAGTTAAGCGTGTTCATGGTACCCCCCCCCCCCCCTCCGCAGTAGTATATACAGTAGCTTTATAGTATTGTCTTTGTATTGACAGGACGAGACGCAAGCAGAGGTCATGTAGGGTTGCAGTTTACGGCAACTACACATATTTCCTGTTCCCTATTCCTCTATTTCCATGACGCACACACGCACACACATACTACTGGGCCTCCAACTGGCTGCGAAGTGGATATTGGGTGTGTTTGCATTGAGAAACTCAAGCTGTGCACTGTCTCTTCAGCTGCAGAGGGTGTATTTGATTGGGGTTATTATGCATGCTGCCAATAGTTTAGTTCAAACACACGGTGTGCCAAACAAGGGTGCTCTTGGACAATCCCTCATACGAGCACGATTGCACCGCAGCTGCAGGTTCATTTGGAGCAAGGTTTTGCCATTGGGATTTTCTTCCCCGTTGTTAATGGTTTAAGTGTAGTTCTTGTATTTTTTTCTCCCCTTTGTCAAGTCAGACCTTCATTAAAAACACATACACACACACGCACTGAACCCATTGGCCTTCTTACGTCACGCCTCTCCAAAAACATTAGACAGATGATCAGATACTCCACATCCACTGGCATTTGTGAAGGCCACCTTGCGTCCTAACAAGGCAAATGTCAGCCAGCATTGGCATTCAGCTGATAAATCAGCAGGATTACTTCATGCGAAGTCCTCCTTTGTGCCCGCTGCTGGTAGGGAGATGATGTCTGTTTTGATACCTTACACAAATGTTCAAGTTTACTGCAGCAACCAACTAGTGAAGTAATGTTACACAAAAATCCTCTCACTACCTTGAGCACGTAGGTGGAACCTCCAATGGTAAAATAAACTCACTGTAGATCGTGTGGATTGGGCACTGCTTCCCCTTCCTGAGGCGTCAGACGGGCTACCAGAACGTCTTTGAAGGCCGACCGAAAGTCGTGCTCCACGGCCTCACCGAACTCCTCCCACACTTGAGTTTTTGCTTCGACCACCGCCGGAGTTGTGTGCCGCTTGGCCTGCCTGTTCCTTTTGGCAGCCTCTGGAGTTCCACAAGCCATTCATGCTTGATAGGACTCCTTGTCAACCATCGGGTTCGGGGGGCTTGCTCCGGTCAGCTGCCTCATTTCAAAATGTAAAGACCCTCTGATTTCAGCCTCTCAATTGTGAATATTTTTTAATTTCCCAGATATCCACAAATTGTGTTTAACACAAAACAAGATATGCACACCCATCTACTTTGACCTGTGAAAACAGTGATTGACATTTTTGCCAGGCTTTATGCCTTTAGAGGTTCCACAACATTTTGCAAGAAATGGATTTGAGCATCTTCTGTCCGAGATAAAAAAAATCTGTGTAAAATGTCATTCTTGGGTTTTGTGTTTGGTGTAATTATTGTAACCAAACCTGACAATCTCTTTCTTGTCACCTTGTGTCTTTGACTTTCTACTGGTTCTGCTGCAGAGGAGTTGTCTTCCGGCAATAAAATGTACCTGCTACACAGAGAGAGGTACAAACAAACCCCGGTCCTCACCGGTGTCACAGCCCTCTATGGCAGGGATGGGCAACAAGTGATCTGTACTACATTGGTATTACATCGTTTTGTCTCACAGATGCTCTTGATGACTGGCGATTATGGGTATCACATTACGTTTATTGATAGTGTCTCCCATCCAAAAAGTAACTGCAATAGCACAGAGCGTGTTCATAATTGATAGCTACGGTGAATACAGAAGGTGTTTGGCGTTTCAGATTTTTTAAACGCTTTTTATGCTGTGTCACTCAAAAGCGGAACACGCAGCATCCGTGAGATGAGACCCCAAAAACAACATCGTGCCTTTTCTGGCAATAACTGGGAATCAACGTGCCCATCCCTGCTTTGTTAATTAAGCCTTCATATTTCTCCATTCCCATGTTAATCCTGCTCCTCAGTGTAGAGTGTGCATGTACGTTGTCTCATCATATTAGCAGGCTAGATGCCATCTATTGGCGGCGTAATGTGGTTGGTTTTTTATCTTTTGTAACTCTGCATGAATTTTTGTGTGTTTTGATTTGTTTTCCATATAATTGTGTGGAAGTCGGTGTTATTGTTTGTCTCTATTTTTTTGCAATGAGGGAGAAACATTTAGTCCTCGGTGTCTGTCCAAAATGTATAAATATTTTACAATCTTGCAGTCCAACTCAAATCAGCTTACATTAGATCCCCGCTTTTCGCAGGGGTTACACCCTTGGAACAATAGAGAACAAAAAAAAATTAATTTAAATACCCATAAAAATGACACTTGGCTTGCGTTCCCTGCTCCAGTGTCTCTGCTGGCTTGATGCTGATGTTCTCCGCTGATTTTGGATCAACATTTGCAATGAAAGGGACTGTTACACAAAATTGTTAAACATGAATTAATACTATTGTTAATTCAGCTCAAGAACCCTCTTTTTCTTTCTTCAGTTGTCATTCTTCACTCACAAAGTAGGTCTTGTGTACTTATTAAGCCCATTTAAAGTGTGAAAGGTGTAGCTACTCACCACTAATGAATGATAACGTAAGATGATTGATGAAAAGATGGAGTGGTAGTCCCGGTGTAGCCTGTAGTCACCCTAGCGCAAGAAGTTAGCAGGAGAGAAGGTGTTTCTCCACTCTTTCTACAGAATCCACACAGTGTGCCTCTTTTAATTCCATTAACAACTTGTGTTACTACATTAACTTGTGTTCACCTCGCTCCAAGGCCACATTGAGTGCTGAAGAAAGTGCTTCCGTAGCCAAAGTACCTTTTGGGTCACAGCACACAATTATGGTGTGTTCAAAGACCGGCAAACAAAATGCGAAATCACAGTGCCTGGCCAAAAAACCAGCCAATCGTAAAGACGGTATGTCTAACAGTGGTATACGCATGCTGTACGTTTTACCTGTGTTATCACATATTATCAATTATTAATGACTTTGGATGAAGGATACTGTATGTGTTATTTGCTTAAAAAATAAATGGTATATTGCTGGAGGGGAAACAAATTATTTTCTGACCAACAAGCCACAAATTTGAGTGGCTCTGAATACTGAATTGCAAATGTGCGGGGATCCACCTTGTGATGTGTTTTTCCATGATGAAATGGTATGTTGTTTATTTGTGGATCTATACGGGCAATTGTGTATGTGACAGTCTAAACAATTGCACAGTCACTCTCCAGTATTTTTGTTTTAATACCCGTGCCTTTTCTAATAGTTTTTGACACCTTTTTGCCAGATGGATTTGTGAAACCATCCATCTGGCATGTCAGGGTGGCCAAAGTCACCCCGTCATCATTAATCTACTTAATGACCATATTGAGTGGTCATATGAGTGGAGAATTTCCTCCCCAATCCCATGTCACGTATTGGCGATATTTTGTGTAACATTTGACAGGCCTCATAATAATAATTTGGGATTTGGGATCAGTTAGAGGGCAGCGTAATAACTCACAGTACACACGGTGTCCTCACACTGCTCTGACAGCCTAACCGGGAGCACAGTGGGGAGGCAATTTTCAGAAGAAAGTTGTCAGTGTAAGTACATGAGTGCCTGACCTTCACATAAATGCGTCACACACGGGGTGTTTGGCTGTCCTTGTCTAGTTCTGGTGTGAGTGTGTTTGTGGAGTCAATCAACAATTTCTCATTTCACTGTGAAAACGGAAAAGCGCGTATTTAGTTGGACTGCAGGTATGCTGTTTGGCTGACGCGGTGGGAGATTTTCCTTGCTGTGCTACTTTGCAAGTATTTGGCTGGATGTTCAAAGAAGGCAAAACTCTTTGGAGAAATGCGTTTGAGGCAAAATGTGCCATAACAAAGACACACATAAACACTCCCAAAAGCGGGTGTCCCCGTGGAATGCTTTTGCGTCATCCTAATGCACAGATGGTGAAAAAGATACACACGACTGATGCTTTCATTTACAGTATGTTGTGGCTTGGATGCACAATGCAGTACAGACTGCACACACACAGTATGCGATTATTTAATCTGATAAACATAACATGGGTAGTAATTTTGCAATGACTATTGGATGAGCTTCAAAAGTTCATCAGTCCTTCTTGTCTCTGGCTTTTTTAAGGCTAATCTCTGTACCTTCAACCACGTTCTTTCCATTATTCCTGCTATTGAGTGCATAATGGGCATCTTCTGGTGTAGCCATTATACTATTTTCAGGATTTTTTTCTACGAATACGAGATAATTGCCCTGTTTCCTGTGATTTCAACATTAGCGGACTCGCAGACGGAATTGCAGTATTGGCCAATAAAAAGGGAATCTACCGTTAAACGCGGCATCTCATGTAAATAGACATAATGTGCATGAAATGCTGTCATCTCGAGTAGAAGGAACATTCGTGTGGACAAACCTTTCCTCGGCGGACCTCATCACAAACACTAGCCCACCACCCCCCGAACTAAACACGTCAAAACAGCGACTTGAAACACCGTAAAAAGCTGGCAAAAAAAATCTAAACTCCTCCTTTGTCTTAAATTATTAATATAATTGAAAGTGCATTGGTGACTACGTTCTACTTAACCACAAGCACGGGCATTACAGTTTGAGGATTTTGTAACAATGTGCGTAGAGGTTGACATCCCATTCGAAAAGTTAGCCAAGCTACACCTGTCTCTGAATCACTGGGCAAAAATGGCCAATGATGCGTCAATACATGTAAGGATTCTTCGCATTTAATTCACTGACATTTTTTGTACTGTCACAAAAATACTGGTATACTGGTAAGGTACAAAATGGAATTAAAAATTCCACCGAAAAAACAGAATTTCAGAAAAAAAACCAACTAAAAACCTTTTGAGTGTTAAGTTGCTGTGTGATGAATTTAGTGTTGTTAGTTAATTCTTCTTAGTAAGATGACACTCTGTTATGTTGTTATACCGTTATATTTATATAATGACCTCCTGTGATTTGCAACGGGTTGACAAGCTTGCTGTGAAGACCTTTTCTAGCTCGTGATTGGTTGCCCAAGAAAGAGCTGCCTTTTCCTCAGTGACTTGCAATTGGCACAGTATTTAAACAATTAGTAGTAGCTCCGAAATAATGGAGCTTGTACAGTAGCGCTGTGTAAGGGTTTAAAGTTTAAGAAAAAAGGAGCGACTGATACACCAGAATTTGTAGAATAAAAAAAAAAACCCGTCTCAGGCTCTCTTACTCCATGAAAAACGGATTTTCCACACAGTGTATGGAATTCTTTGTTCTCCCCTATAGGAACTGGAAATCAATTCTTTTTTTTCCCAACATAACTGAAGTTAGCAAGTTTGAAGAAATTGTTTTTCTTCTTTTTCTCAAGCTTCTGCACCTTGCTGAAATTTTCTGGCCCCTGCCCCGAGGGGCTCCGATCACACTTTGAAAACCCCTGTGATTGTGATGTATTTCTGTCTTTTTTCGTACCATACTAATGATCACATCTTTGCAGTCTCAATTTCCCAGACTTTTAGTGAGCATATTTCAGAATAAATCAATGTGACACTGTAAAAATAAAAGCCTACGATTAAACAGTTAGTAATATCGTCCCGTATGATGGCGCAGTCTGCGATTGGTTGGCGACCAGCACCAGTTGGGTGCATCCTGCCTCGTGCCCGGAGTCAGGCGGGATAGACTCCGGCACAACCCCTCCCCAAAACCCAAGTGAGGATAAGCGGCATAGAAAATGGACGGATGATGGCGCAGTGCAGGTTGGTGAAGATGATGGTCTTGAGTTCTTTCCAAGCCACTCTGTGCTTTTCCACCACAGCTGCCACTTTTACATAAAGTGTGATTTTCATTGCGGTGGAAGTAATGAAGCGTCATCTAAGATGCACAGGCGGTAATTTTAAAAACGAGCACGAAAGGTTGTAGTGGAGTTGTGATGGCTGAAAGAAAATGAAATAAAGCGAAGTCCTATATTGTTTGCTTTCCATTGCTCCAGAAGAGCAACAATAGCAATCATTTAATTCGTATTCCATTCCTTACCCGGAGATTAATTATTTTCTCATTTTATTTGATTATGACAAAAAAATACTATATATTATACGAGCATAAAGATGAGCTGCAGTTTGCATACTCAGCAGAAGCCTGCAGGAGTTGTTGTTGTTTTAGCTGTTCTAGATGTCATCCACTGTGTGAACACCCACATCCCCCATTCATCTGATAGCTTCATGCTGATTAATTTCTCATGAGGGAGGAGTGTCGCCAACAGCCTTAGGCCTCGTGCTTCTTCTGTCTGGTGTCATTTGAATGCGCCGTTGGCGGATTAAAGGAAATGGGAAACTTCCGCGTTCACTTCTGAGGCCACTTAGCCGTACTCCTCCACCATCTCACCATGGCAGAGTATCAAACAAATGTTATCTCAGGGCCAAACTTGAGAAGTTTCTTTTGAAACAGAGACTTGTTGTAAAAACGGCTGGCTGGCACCAGACCAGCACATTCAGCCGGGGCACCCCCTCCCCCGTGTGACAGTCTGCCGCAGCACAACAGTTGAAGATGCAGAAAAAATTCATGAAGAGTAGTTTCCCCCACAGAGGTTTGAACCGTGCTTAAGGACTCCCTCTGGTTCACCTGCTGGCCTGCCTGCACTCCATCGCCTGCAGTGCATTCTCTGTCTGTTGTCAAATGCTAAACAAACGGTTAGATCAGTGGGTGCCAAACTTCCCTTTTGGAGATTAAATTATTTTCAGCGCCCTCCCGCCCGAAAAATATGGTAATAATGAAAAATGTTCGCGGTAGCCCCGCAACCCCCCGTCATAATGCCGGGCCAAAAGGTCACCTGAAACACCGGCAAAAGTTGGTGAAAAAACTTTTGAAACTACTCTTACGGAGCGTGAATGGAAGCTAGTGGGGATTAGCCTGGTTTGGCAGAGCATGCTAGTGCAGCTGTGTGTGCAGGACTCAGGCTGAATGTTGCGTTTTAGCGCTTGTGGTAACGCAAACGAGCGAGTGCGAGTTCCGGGTGAAATAAATCAGGCGACACGTTTATTCTTGCGCTCAGCTCATCTAAACTTAACCGTCAACAGACATTCTCAACACCCGTAAGGCGCTGTTTGCCACATACTATGCATCTGCGACTAAGTCTTCCCTAACCACAAGCATGGGCATTACAGGGTATTGTAGCAATGTGTACAAAGGTTGACATAACTTACGCTGTAACTTACCCAGAGCTCACTTGGACACTCACTGTTCCAGTAGAAGACATTTGCATGTCTACAGTAGTTGTACCAAATACTCTACACCCTATACACTGATCTTCGACGCATCGACCAGCTACCTGAAGTGCCAGTATGGCTACAATGCACGGGGGGCTTGTTCCTATCCTCACAGCATTTGAAAAGTGCAGAAACTTGGCTAGAGATGACCCAATGGTTAAAGCAATGTGTGATTTCATCATGGAAATGATGTTACTGGATAACCAGCTCTTTACCATTGTTGAAGATCTGAGAGTTTACCAGCTCAGAAACACCCTTTTTGTTAGTAGTTTGGACAAATCTACATGTACAGTTTGTCTCGTTTTAGTCTTGTCTCAAAAATTGTAGAATTTTTGGACTGGTCTCTCCACACAATTGAGGCGATCTTCTTGACGAAAAGCTTGGTTTTGGGGGAACCTGTTTGCTCTTACGGGTACTTGATGGACAGTTGGTGGAAATGGAAGGTCATGTGCCTGGCGATTCTTCTGTCCGTGGAGGACACCAAAGACATCTACCTATTCAGGACCATGATCATTGAAGACGCTCCGACCCATCTCTTCTTCTATCATGGGCATATGTTGTTTGTTGTCACCGTCTCGGGCTTGATCACGGATGTTTCCACGGCAGCTGCTGTGTTATCGAAATGGCACCTTATGAACCTTATCTCCAAGATTGGCCAACTGTCGGGGGAACTTCTTCAGGCCTACATACTCATGCATCCAAGGACACTCACATGCGCATTGGCACGCTCATCCCCTCCGTCATCCAACACCTTTGTTGTTTTATTTAACGTAGGGAGGCGGGGTCCAAGATAAGAGCCAACATGGCTGCGACAGCTGGTTGGCTGCCGGCCTACACTGGATATCTACATGTCCCTTTACCTTCCCATGTTGCTAGTTTGGAGTTTTATGTTGTAATGTGTGTTTATTTGCGCTTACTTTACAGAGGTTTTGGGTGGTCCCACACCGTACCCCCTATAGGAGCAATGTTTCGAGCTGTGTTTTCTTCTCTCCTCTCCTCTTGGTCTTCTTAATCCTCTCCTCCTGTTATTGCCCAGTCATCCGTCCCGTCTACCCCGCCCCTGTCATTGTGTGGTATGGTGTACACATGTATGGATGAATGATTGTACAGTTTTGCTTGTATGCTGTATACAGTAAGTGACATGTAAAGGCCATTCTCTCTCTTTTTCTCTCTCTCTCTCCCTTTCTTGCTCTCGCTTTCTCTCTCTCTCTCTCTCTCATATCCAACTATTCTTGAGTCATTCTTACCTCCAGGTGTGCAGAAAACCCATCCATCCATTTTCTATACCGCTTATCCTTATTAGGGTCACGGGGCAGAAAATACAGTCCATTGTAAATTGAAATGACAATAAATACTAACTCTAAATATATTAATATAAAAGTAAATACTAAAAAGTGGGGCCGCACGGTGGCTGAGTGGTTAGCACATTGGCCACACAGTCAGGAGATCTGGAAGACCCGGGTTCAAATCTCCGTTGGCCATCTCTGTGTGGAGTTTGCATGTTCTCCCCGTGCGTGTGTGGGTTTTCTCCGGGTACTCCGGTTTCCTCCCACATTCCAAAAACATGCATGTTAGATTAATTGGAGACTCTAAATTGTCCATAGGTATGAATGTGAGTGTGAATGATTGTTTGTCTATATGTGCCCTGCGATTGACTGGCGACCAGTCCAGGGTGTACCCCGCCTCTCGCCCAAAGTCTGCTGGGATAGGCTCCAGCATCCCCGTGACCCTAATGAGGATAAGCGGTATAGAAAATGGATGGATGGATACTAAAAAGTTATCATATCTGTCTTTAGAAGCAGGAAGTTATCTGTATTGGTTTTGGCTTGAAAAGAAATATATGGTGCATTCCTAATTTTGATTATAATTCCTACAGTATATTGCACCTTTATTGTTAAAAATACTGCAATTTGAAAGTTCCGCCCCACCGGGATGTGCTCAGCAATTTTGTCACGTATTGAAATTGGCTTCTTCTAGGACTTTCCGCCACTTAATAAACTGGGCGGGGAGTACTTTAAAAATGTAGACTTATTTCATGTGCCACGTAGCTTTGATTTGTCTCCATGTTGATGTTAACCTTTCCCCTTCCTCCGGCTTCATCTTCTCAGCTTGAGAGAATGTAATGTTGCTGATCTTTCACATAGACTTAATTTTGTATTTTTATAGAAAGAGTCTGCCAACTAATCAGCATGATTCTATCCACAGCGCGTCAGAAGCAAAAGAAACAATGCCAGAAATAAACACAACTGAACATCTAGCCTGACCCCTTTAATTACTGAGCTGTAATCTGCACGCTACTCTCTGTGCACTCGTGCATGGATGAGCAGCGATGAATGTGTTTTGTACGATGGAGGGGGGATGGAGGAGCGGATGTATGTGTGACCTGTAAAAGATTGATCAATTCACTGGATTCAAGCCCATGGCTCACATCGGAACCCCCAGAGTGGCAATCAACTATGACAAAAACACAGCAGCGCTTGAACTTTTTCCCCTGCTTCATTTTCCTCATGTTGAATATTAATTATGTAAAATTTAAGGACAAGCTTGAAGTTATCATATATTGCCCTGTGAAATCATTAAGAGATGATAATTCCCTAAAGCTAAAAACTGCACAGTTTCAGGTTAATTGGATGTACTGCAAAGTACATTTGACGGTGTTGTTATCGTATCAGACAGGTTTTCCTGCGTCTGTCAAGCTGCTCTGCAGCGTTTGCCTGTGCTCACCTCGGGATGAGTTTAATCCCGTTTGAATTCGCCCAGGTCGTCACAACTCCATGCGTACTGTTTGAGCTGATTAGCTTGAGAGGTTTTTTTTTTTTTTACATCAGCACCAGAAAGAGCCAAATAAACAGGAGAAATTTAATTACAGTGTGATTGGGCGTGACAATGGGGAGCTGATGAGCTGTCAATCATCACTTCTTATTAAGATGAGAGGACGATAAAGTGGAACTCTATGGCAGAATATCTTTTGCTGGGATAATAATTATTCCACCTTACTTTCGTTTTTATTATTTGGGCAGGTAGTTTCAGCATGCAAATTTAACACTTTGCACGGCTGTTTTCTTAATCCGCGTTAATTAGGGATCATCTGCTTTGAGTTCTGTGTGGAAAAACATGATCATTTTAAATATAATATATTATATGGAAAAAAATAATGAAGCCCCCCAACGCAGAAGATTCAATATTTGTGCAGAACTGCCAACGTGTCCAAATGTATTGTACTAAACATGCAATTGGATCCTTGAATACACTTCTATGCTTCACAGCTCTCCATTTTGTTGCATTCTTCTGGTTTCAGTTTCAGTTTGTACAGTTCGGTTTGTACAGTACAGATAAATACATTGACATTATCAGGATCTCAATGCTATTTGAAATTGGGGTGTGGGTGAAAACGTTTCTGTCCCCGGAGGTTTGTGGCAAAAAATAACTGAGAACCACTGGTATAAAGGATTGCTTGAATGAATTTGGTCTGGAAATATTGGAAACTTCTGTTCAATCAAACAGTCTTTAGATCAGGGGTTTTCAAAGTGCGGCCTGGGTGGAGCATTTTGAGTTGCGGTCGTTTTTTAATTGGCCCAAAAAAACAAACAAAAAAACCCCCCAGCAAAAATTAAAAAATCGGTAGTAATTTTACAAGAATAAAGTCCAAATATTAAGGGAAAATCTAACAAGCAAAAAAAACCCAACATAATTTTAGAAGAATAACGTTGTATTATTATGAGGAAAAAATAACATCAGTTTAGGAGCATAAAATCAAAGTATTAATGAAAAAAAAATTTTTCTTTAAAGTTATGAATTAATGACAAACACAAAGAATAAAGTGTAATTTTGGGGCTATTAGGTTGCGTAAAAAATTCCAAGAAAATTTGCAAGAAGAAAGTTTAAATCAATAACAACAGAAATAGAATAAACAGGTCTATATCTTTGAGAGTAATGTCAAAATATTATTTTAAAAAAGTCGTATTGTAACAAAGAAAAAAGTGTCCAATTTATGAGCATAAACTTCCAATATTATGAGGCGAAAATGTCCTTTTAGTAACATTGAGTCGAAATATTGGAAAAAAAACGTTAAAAATAGATAATTAGAAACAAAGCAAAATTATAATTTTAAAATTAGAGGAAAAAGTGATATTAGTGGAATAAAGTCAAAATATGGGAATAACGTCATAATGTTACAAAGAGAAAATTGACATATTATTTAAGAAGAAAGTTGAAATATTTGAAAAAAAAAACAATAAAAAAAAGGGGAAAAAAAGACCAAAGTTCAAGCTAATAATACACTTTTTCAGCTGAGATGCCGTTTTTTCTTGAAACAATTATAACGTCTTCATATATCTTCTACGGGTGTTACGATTTGTCTGCTACATCGATGTATATTCTTATGCTCCAACTGCATCGATCTGTGTTCACAAAATTTCCATTTCAGACTACATTTATCGATTTAACATCGTTTGAAAGGTAATCAATCGATTTAATCGATAATAGAAAATAAAGCATTGGATTTAAGCATGGCCGGTTTTATATGGATGTGTATTTTTTAGCTATTTTAATGATAAAAACGTCAAATGTTCCCCTTGTAACAGTTTGATTTGGCGTAAATCAACTAGTCATGCCTGTTGACTGGGGCACACGGAGGATGTCATGTGAAGATGTGGTGCTGTGGTGCTGTGGTGTGGACATCCTTAACCGGGTGTATTTTCACTGATATGCATGTTTGTTAGGTAGATTACTTCTTCTTCTTTAATTTGGTATGGGATTTATACTGAGTGTTGGACCATATCCAAAGTTAAGACCAACTTGAAGCCTTTCCAACTCATGTTTGGGAACGTCAGGACAAGATAAAAGGTATTGTGAAGACACTAAAGTTATGCTGATGTGCAAGTTTGTGTTCTGGTTGTCTGACTGTTTTGGGTTGCCGTGAATGGACCAGGAATGGGGGGGGGCTTGTCGTTTAGGTATCAGTTGAGTCACTGTTTTTGTGCTGGCATGTGTGCTCCTGTGTCATTCTTGCAAGAAAAAGCTTGTTGATCAAACATCTCCTTGGGGCTTTAATATCGACTAAAGAGATTGTGAGCCAGGTATTCTGTTAGGGCCACCGTTGTTGACTTCTGAGTGAAGACTGTAGTAGAGCGCAGACATAGCACTGTCTTTTCTTCGACTCTTTACGTCAATGTAATGGCCAAGTGTTAATTTAGGTTCAATACTTTTAGAAAAAAAGTGAAATGGCATTCTGCACGGTGCAAATGTAATGGATTGTGCTGCTCCGTTAGGAAACACTTGTTCTTGTGTGACACTGACATTCCAGGAACGTAAAAAGACCACATTGTAGTGCAGACTTCCACCCACTCCACAAATGTCCACAAGTGGCTCTCTTGTCATCATTCCTGCTGAAATGAAGCCATCTTTCTAGACAGCATGTTGGAACCGTTTGGAGTAATCGTTTTCCTCCTGTGATGTGCCCAAGCTTGCATTGCAAGAATGCGAAATATAATAAAAATGAGCATAGACAATAAGCATGGCTCATCACAGGAGCATGAAGCCGATGAATTTGATGATTAGTTTCTATTCCCATTTTATGTTGTCAGTTAGACTAAGATTAAGTGGCAACAAGGAGTTCAGTCCTGGGCATGGCCCTTCGGTAGTGGTGCATGATAATTATGGATGTAAGGAATTATGACGTCATACCAATTTGGCCTGTCACAAATGTTGCCGGACAATAATTGTCTGACAAATTATTGACAATAATCGATATTACTGAAAACATTTTTTACCATTTTATTCATTAATTGTACATCCATCCATCCTCTATGCCGCTTACCCTCATCAGAGTCGCGGGTACGCTGCCCCTACTGACTTCAAGGCAGGAGGCGGGGTACATCCTGTACTGGTCGCCAGTCAATCACAGGGCACATATAGACAAACAAACATTCACACTCACATTCATACCTACGGAAAATTTAGAGTTGCCAATTAACCTAACATGCATGTTTTTGGAATGTGGGAGGAAACCGGAGTCCCCGGAGAAAACCCACGCACGCACGGGGAGAACATGCAAACTCCACACAGAGATGCCCAACGGAGATTCGAGCCCTGATCTCCTGACTGTTAGGCCAACATGCTATACACCGTGCAGCCCATTCATGAATTATATGGCATAATAATGCGAGTACATTATATGAAAAGCTATAAACTTAAAGTACATTGTAATTGGAATATTAAGAGCTTTTAAAAAATAAACAAACAATATAATAAATTAAACAAAACAAAAAAAAAGGACTCTCACTCTCTTAACAAAAATTGCAATTAATAAAAATCCGAATCATAACCAAAAACAAAAAATATACCCTGTCTCTGTACTGCCCGTACTTGTGATTAAGGAAGATGTGGTCATTGATGCAGCTCCAACTGCATATGTTAGACATTCTTTATGAGACAGTTATTTTGTTTACACAGTTAGACGACATAGGGCAAACGGCGCTCTTATTTTGAAGCCCAGTGCGTTGTGCGTGTGTTTATAATCTCTGTTTAAGGTTAAGACGAGCTGGGTGCAAGAATAAACGTGCTTCTCGTCTATTTTCACTCAGAACCTGCACGTCGTCATCGGGCATTGTAAAACGCTGCTTACATTAAAGAGATAAATAAAACACAACGCGGTGAAAATATACTTATCCAGCCAAAGATGCTGAATGTTTGAGAGGATGGGTCACTCTCTCTGTTCTTTCCACTGTAGCACCAATGCGTACAGACAGATGCAGAGTGAACCATCGTGTCATCCACCCTAAGTGGTAAAAACATCAAGCTTCAACACATCAAACCATATCAGTCAGCTCAAACGCCAGCATCACTATGATGCCTGAAGCCCAGAGCTTGTTACTATCTCCATTACAAAGTGCAAATCTACAGGTACAGTTTGTCAAATCCAACTTTAAGTTGTTTTTACCTCCAGGTAGGAACATTTAGTTAAATAAAAAAAAAGTTGTAAAAAGTAGATATAAAGAAGTTATTCATCAGCTTATATAAAATATATATCGTGCATCCCTATTGTGATCGGTTGTTGTCTTTAGGTAAGAGTTTTGTGATTAACACTCATCCTAATTCAGATGAGATAAACTCAGGTTTCCCTTTGGACCATGAACAGGATACGCCTGTAGGAAATTAATCGATGAATGGGTTCCTACTAGAAATTCTCCAATTGATCGGCCATTGATCGGTATCGGCCGATTTCCGTAAAAAACGTGATAAATGCCTTGCAAAGCTGATCAAAAAAACCGATCGCCGTGCGACTGCAACATGACAATGTATGTCATGTCGGCAAACATGCAATGAATGTGTGCTGTGTCACGTTGGGTTCCCAACACCCTTACTGAGCTGACAAGGAACACACTTTGCCCCGTTTTGCCGTGCGAATCCACACTGGTCTGGAAACCCTCAGTGGTTTTGATAGCTTGACACAGGCAATACCACTCGACGCCAGTGTGTTTAATCTCTCACACCCTTGGCTAATCTATTCAACTTTTCTTGCATTTTTCTGTACACGCTTTGCCTAGCTGTCAAATCCCGCAGCTAGCTAGACTTACATTCCAAGCGTCTCGTCTTTGGACTCCAATGTGACTTTTTACCACAGTGACACTATATTGTTAAAACAAACAAGCAATGTGGTTAGTTTGGATCTTGTTTTTGCCCCATGGGGAAGTGGATATTATGTCCATTGGGTACGTGCTACCTTTTTTAAGTGTCTGTTATACTAATTATGTCTTGTCCTCCAAACACTATTTGTCTGTTGTTGTTCATTCATTCATCCATTCATTCATTTTCTGTACCGCTTCTCCTCACTGGGGTCACGGGTATGATGGAGCCTATCCCAACTGACATTGGGGCGGGAGGCGGGGTACACCCTGGACTGGTGTCCGTTGTTGTTAATTGAAAATAATTAGCGAACAATATATTTATCATGTGTTCATATTACTCCAAAACGTACATCAAAATAAATTCCGGTTTGTGTCAAATAGTACAAAAATTGTTTCACACAAATAAAGTAAAAAAACAAAACAATCAACCCTAAAGTTTTTTGTTTTGTAACTATTTGCCAGGCGCCCTTGGGATTGTTTATTAAGGGTCCTGGCCAATAGCACTCATCATTTCACTCATAAATGTAATAATAATGATCTAATAATCTAATAAGAATAATCTAATAATGTAATTCATGTGATTGGCATCAGCAAACTCACTCATGGATGATCGGTATCAGAATCAGCAGAACAAATCTCTAATCGGAGCATCACTAGTTCCTGCACTATTGTTCCATGGAGTGCCATGAGACTGGAGATGTTGAAGGTGATTATTGCAAATTCACTGAGGCAACGACTGATGTTAAATGTATCTTGTCTTTCAAGAGGAAGGATGAGTGCTTAGGATGACCAATAATTGTGGGTTTAAATAGTGAACAGACATGTCAGGAAATGAGCTGAGCACCAGACGGCAGAGTCCTAAAAAGATGTGTTTCTGTCCAAGAGATGCAACAGAGTCAACTGTATTAGAGTGCTTATAATATTTAATGACAATTTAGACTTCCTGCAGTTTTCTGCAGTACAGAAGCCCTATAAAAATTCCTGTAAGAATCCTACAGAGTTGTAGCATTCTTTTACAATGAGAAAATTATATTTTAGAATGATTTTTAGAGAAGTGCTTCTTTTGATGAACATGTAACATTTTTCCTTTTTTTATGTTGGCACAATTGTGTGCCATTAAAGGGCTGCCTTGGTGTGTCACGTTGCAGTTACTATATCACGCAATGTAGCAGTTCTCCAGTGAAAAAAGGAAATAGTATGGTTCTCCCGCAAAAAAGGGAACTAGTTTGACTTTGAAATTAGCCAAAGTATGCATTCCAGTTGGCTACTGGCAGGTTGATTTGCATGTTCTTACTTGCTCTACTCTTATGAGGTCTCTTTGTTGCCGTGTTTACTTGAGCACACATTTAATCTACAGCCAAAAGCTGCAGTCCTCCAGGTCTGATACCAACTCTGTTGTATCTTCCTGCCATCTGTGAGCTGTGGCTTGCAGGGAAAACCTGCTGTCCGAAACAACATTTTTTCTTAAAGATACATAGTTCAAAAAGTTCAGAATTATTTTGTTGTTTTGTTTTTTTTTTTAGATTAAATGGACCTTTACCATGCCGCTTGCCTTTGGCTGTGCTTTCAATATAATTAATCAATTTTTTTTCCTTTTGTGCTGGCCTAATCAGAAGCACTAGCCTGCATTTATATCTTTAAATTGTGATATTTGTTCCAGGAAATTGTATTCATTTATTTCCAACATTTTGTTATCTTCATTTAGTAGTCTGTCACCTGGCTGCAATGCTTTTTTTGACCAATCAGATTTATTCTTTCATGTGTTTCTTTGTCAATCTAATCTTCCCTGGGCCTCCAGAACCAGTAGTTCTGGGCACTTAAATTACCTTATATTAACAATTTCCCCGACCTTTTTTGTCTTGTGTACCACCAAAACCTTTTTGTCATCCTGGCCATGCCAACCATCATAACTTAATTTTTTTGTCTCAGATTGACTTTTACTACTTGCAAGTCATGTTGCCAGCTTGTATGTTAAAAGTTGGAATTCAACTTTGGAAGCAACCGGAGGGCAGGATTCGAACGCTTGGCAGGCCGGATGTGGATGAAATGCACCACACGCCACTGGGTCTTTTATAATAAACTGATTTGTATCAGCAACGTCATAGTGCGTCTTGGCTACTTGGTGCAACAGTGGACACAAACTACAGCCAACGGCGTCTTGGCTGCTTTGCTTTCGCTCAACTATCCTGTCTTTCGCAACAATGGCTATTGTTTGTATGCAAACGTTGGGTAATTCCACACAAAACAATGCTTCATATACACACTGCTGACCCATTTAAATATTTTTTCAATAGTGGTTCGAGTGGCCAGCATTATCCTCATTAACATCTAAATGCGGTTGGTTTGCAATAGGGATGTCTCATTGCATACATGGTATTAGAATTTCAAAAGCAGTGAAATATTGCCTGCATACATCCAGGTCTCCACTGATTATCTCTCTAGCTTGTGAAAGTGAAATACCCTTTAATTGCATGGCTGCTATTCCCTCATCATTTATTCATTCTGTGTACTGTTCTGTTCTGTTTTAGCATGTGCATCATGTTCTTTTTCACTCATTTGTCATTATATTGAGGTCAGGGTTTCAATACATTAACATACATTATACAAGTATATGGACAAAAGGAACACAGCTCGTAATGAAGTAATTAATCAGGGATTAGACAAGGGCTCTTAATTCCTGCAGATGACCAATTCTACCGTATGCTTCATACTTTGAAACATTTTGGTGAAGGCCCAACACACAAAGTAAGGTCCATGAACAAATGTTTGGATGGATATCGCCCGGTTGGAATTGGCATAAAAATTAGATACCTGTTCATATCGTGTTTTCTGCCGATAATGATACAGGCATGCGAGTGATGACATGGTCCACACAGGAAATAGCTTGCTAGTTGAGGATGTCCTTAGTCTTGTTTTTTTTCCCCAAGTTTCATCTTTGGATTTGAGAAATATGTACCCAAGGGTCTTAATAAGATGTTTGAGAGGGATGTAAGACGTTGGTCATGGTTGTTGGACTTTTATTGAGACAAGATAAATATGGCAGTTTTTCTACAACTTAAATTGCATATTGCAATATTTGTCTTATTTTGCATAAACTGTGTTTATCTGGTAAATGCATCCAGTGGCATCACAGTAAAACAAGCATAATGTGTTCATTCATCACAACCGATATGACCAGTTAGGAGGAAGAGCTGTTGCCAATCTCAGTATCTGTTGAGATTGCTATCGGTAAGGAAGTCAGATATCAAATATCGGTCCCTTCTTTATTGTGATTAGTTAACCTGGCCGTGACAAGTGAATTTCCACGCAGTAGGAGTCTCTATTTATAAATGGAATGTTTTTGTAAACCAATGTACGGACTTCCAAATACATTTTACAAACATTATTAAAGCCACCTACACATGAAATAACGCCCCTATAGTCACGTTTAAACTTGTATTACCCAATATTGCTGCAAAATAAAAGTAAATAAGCCATTTGAGACATAAATCATACCCGTGCTGGTGTGTTACTGTAAATGTCTTCCCAACGGGACCTAAAAGAGAGATGGACTGGATGTGATGTCGGGGGTTCAGAGTTGAGTTTCAGTAACTATACTGTACTGTATAGTACTGTAAGTATTTTACCCGTTTTTGCTGTTAAGTATTTCAACCAGGAATTGGCACGCTTCATTAATTAATTGAAAAACAGTGATAGACTGAAGCCATGAAATTCGAACCGAAACGAAGTGAGGAACAAAGGCATTGGTCAGTTCTCTTGACAGCCTTCTTTGGGATGAACTCTAGAGATTGTGAGCTCTGATTTCCAAATGTTATTCCGGATGACAACGGACACAAATTTACACACTCCGGAATTATGAGCCAAAGTCCCATCAGGAACCCATATCATTTGCTTCGATGTATCACTTACTACAGGTGTAACGGTAAGGTGTCCCGATACTTTTGTTTATCCCATGTCCCTTTTGACATAGCGTTACATCCGATATTGTCCAGTGTTTTGCACAAAAAAAAAAACATTGCCATTGTAAGCAATATACCTGCAGTGATAAGACTTGTGAATGAAATTGGGTCATTAACATACAACATTTATGTGTCTCAAAGGGAGCAGCCCATCTTCAGTGCCCGAGCTCATGTTTTCCAGATTGACCCGGCTACCAAACGCAACTGGCTGCCGGCCAGCAAGCATGCCGTCACTGTGTCCTTTTTCTACGACGCCAACCGCAATGTCTACCGAATCATCAGCGTGGGCGGGACTAAAGTAAGTGACATCCCAGTACACGCATTAAAAGCTGAATGGGAACTTTTAGAAATAGTATTTGTGCATGAATCAGATCATGGTCAGTGTTATGAATTATTTGATACAAAGTTACACAACGTAGAGCCCGAGACGGTGGGAAAAAAATGGAGACGTCAGCGGGTTCATCTTGCATTTGGTAATGAAGTCGCACAGTGCTTTGTATTGTGCATGACGTTTGCATCACCTGCAGCTGATTCACACCCCAATGGACAATGTGATGCACCGTGAGGCGTTGTTACTACCACTGCCCTGACAGGCTTTTTGGGACAGATGAAAACAGCCCGCATTTTGCTAAAATAATCTCCTCCCATGAGATGGTTCATTTAACCAAGTTAGTGAACATAACCTTTACAAGCTTTTTCACTTAGCTCTTACACCGGATGGTTGTTGGATGTGACATCTGCTCCGTTTTGTGCACACAAGAACACCCTGAGCATGGTAAAACTGCAAAAGCTACTGTTCTCAAGAATCATTGTGACTTGCCAAGTAATGTGGCTGTACTATATACGGTTGAGGAAGAGCAATCTAAAGAAAATGGTATTCTCTCAGCACTACATTGTCATGGGAATATTTTCAGGTGATTTATGCAAGAGTAATGAAAATTTAAGGTGTTACTCGTGTTCCTCCGCAGTGTGTTTGTGAATAATGTGTCATTGAAAACGACCTCCCTTTGAGAGCAGGGTTGTTGAGTACAGAGCAGCTTAATAAATGAGCATGGAAACTTTCCTGCTAATGTTATCGCACTGCAGATCTTGTAAGTAAAGATTTAGTTGAAAAATACAGACTTCTGTCTTTAAGACTGCAATATATCTAATTTACGCAGGAATTTAAATATGATATACTCTATATTTGTTAATGTGCTCTGTCTGCACCAAACTCTGTGGATTCACAGTTGGCATTTTATCAAAACGCACATAAAAACTAAATGAAAAACAGACATTGCTGCAAATATTATCCTCAGCTTCAGTAAAAGCTCATCTAAGGTAAACGGTGCAGGAGACTTGTATTTTTATCTGTACACTCCAGTGGTTTATTGTATTTGATGTGAGAACTTTCATTTTCCAAGATATAAGATAATGCATTATTCAGGACGTAAGCTACAAAAAAAATATGCAGAGGATCACAGAACATCACTCCTGCTCGGACACCGACAGCACCGGCTTCCATACCGGTGCGCCATATAGTCCGGAAAGTATGGTAAATATAATATAATATAATATAATATAATATAGTATAATATAAGATAAAATAAGATAAGATAAGATAAGATAAGATAAGATAAGATAAGATAAGATATGATATGATAAGTCTTTATTAGTCCCACAATGGGAAATTACACAACAAAGGGGAATTCCAGTATGAATAATATGATGAATAGAATAGCACATATCGGATGTCAAAAAAATCTATATCACATCTAAAAATGCAGAAACCGTTGGCATTAATACATCACTAAATGAATACTATATGCAGATGACTGTGTGTCACAAAATAAATACTGCATATACAAACAGATCTTGAAAAGGCAGCAACAATGTACAGTATGTAGCAAACTATACAGATACATAATACTCCATAGTCCAAATGCACAACAAACTGTATACTGTAAGCAGTTAGTTATGTGTTATTAATGGCAGTGTCGGTTGTAGCGTTTGACAGCAGCAGGAAGGTATTGCGGTAAATTTCTTTCACACATTTGGAGTGAAGCAGTCACTACAGGAACTGCTGAGTGATGGTATGGCGTCCCTTGGTGGGTGGGGGTCATCTGTCCAGTTTTGTCCAGCAGACCACCCCCTGAAAAATGGCCAATGTCACTGTGAAGTCGTAAAATGTTCTCCGGTTGCATCCAACTCCAGCTCCATTATCTACTAAGGGTAAAGTCCATCAGGGAAGACAATGGGAGTGATTGGATACGATGCAGAGACATGTTTTATGTTTTATGACAGTATAAACACAGACATGTAAAATATTCTATTAAAGTCAAACATCAAACACCACAGGTGTCAGGAAATGATAAATTATATATTACCTATGCTGCTTTTTTTTTCAAAACATTCCTTATGTAATGTTCCTTTTCTTCCTGTGGCGACAGGCTATCATCAACAGCACCATCACCCCCAACATGACCTTCACTAAAACGTCCCAGAAGTTTGGCCAGTGGGCTGACAGTCGGGCCAACACGGTTTATGGCCTCGGCTTCTCTACAGAGCAGCAACTGCAGCAGGTACACACAAAATCATAATAATAATATAATGTAAAAAGTAACTTTATTCATGAGTTAATGTAATTTCATGGCTTCACTCTGCCACAGTTTTTCAAAAATATATTACTTAAGAAATCATGCTGTTTTGTGGTTTAACAGTGTGTATTTCATGCATAACAATGGCTACATTATTTAAAAAAATAAAAATGACAGTTAAGGCATACATATAAGGGAACAGTACCTCTGGGAAGTCAGGAACAGTACCTCTGGACTGGCAGACCGGGGTGGTGGTCCCCATTTTTAAAAAGGGTGACCGGAGGGTGTGTTCCAACTATAGGGGGATCACACTCCTCAGCCTTCCTGGGAAAGTCTACTCCAGGGTGCTGGAGAGAAGGGTACGACCGTTAGTCGAACCTCGGTTAGAGGAGCTGCAATGTGGTTTTCGTCCCGGTCGCGGAACACTGGACCAGCTCTACACCCTTGCAAGGGTACTCGAGGGTATGTGGGAGTTTGCCCAACCAGTCTACATGTGCTTTGTGGACCTGGAAAAGGCATTCGACCGTGTCCCTCGTGGTGTCCTGTGGGGGGTGCTCCGGGAGTACGGGATTGATGGTCCGCTTCTACGTGCCATTCGGTCCTTGTACAATCGAAGCAGGAGCCTGGTTCGCATTGCCAGCAGTAAGTCGAGCTTGTTTCCGGTGAACGTTGGCCTCCGCCAAGGCTGCCCTTTGTCACCGATTCTGTTCATAATCTTCATGGACAGAATTTCTAGGCGCAGTCAAGGTGTTGAGGGAGTCCAGCTTGGTGACCTTAGGATCTCGTCTCTGCTATTTGCAGACGATGTGGTCCTTATGGCCTCATCAGGCTGTGACCTTCAGCGTTTACTGGAGCGGTTTGCAGCTGAGTGTGAAGCTTCTGGGATGAGACTCAGCACCTCCAAATCCGAGGCCATGGTTCTCAGTCGGAAACGGGTGGACTGTACCCTCCGGGTTGGGAGTGAGGTCTTGCCTCAGGTGGAGGAGTTCAAGTATCTCGGGTTCTTGTTCACGAGTGAGGGAAGGTTGGAGCGTGAGATCGACAGACGGATCGGTGCAGCATCTGCAGTAATGCGGTCGCTGTACCGGACCGTCGTGGTGAAGAGAGAGCTGAGCCGGAAGGCAAAGCTCTCTGTTTACCGATCGATCTACGTTCCCACCCTCACCTATGGTCATGAGTTATGGGTCATGACCGAAAGAATGAGATCGCGGATACAAGCGGCGGAAATGAGTTTCCTTCGTAGGGTGGCTGGACTCACCCTAAGAGATAGGGTGAGGAGCTCGGCCATCCGGGAGGAGCTCAGAGTAGAGCCGCTGCTCCTTCACATCGAGAGGAGCCAGTTGAGGTGGCTCGGGCATCTAGTCCGGATGCCTCCCGGGCGCCTCCCTGGTGAGGTGTTTCGGGCATGCCCAGTCGGGAGAAGGCCCCCGGGAAGACCTAGGACACGCTGGAGGGACTATGTCTCACAGCTGGCCTGGGAACGCCTTGGTGTCCTCCCGATGGAGCTGGAAGAGGTCGCTGGGGACCGGGAAGTCTGGACTTCCCTACTGAAGCTGCTGCCCCCGCGACCCGGACCCGGATAAGCGGTGGAAAATGGATGGATGGATGGATATAAGGGATTTACAGAGATGCATTCAAAGATGGTTAGTAGGTCGTAAACAGGTTTTCTATGCTGCAACTACAGATATATTCCATTTATAAAAAAGTAATCCTAATTTGCGGAAATTCACTTATGACGGCCGGGTTTGAAACCCATTAACTGTGATAAACGAGGGATTACTGTATACATTTAAAATGATTTACTTCACCCGGTTAATGTGATTTTTTTTTTCATGGGCTGTACTTGCACTTAAATATGTATGCTATGTACGCTGGCTTATTTCTTTATAATTGTGTGTTTGCCTGAAATAATGACTGCAATATTTATCCTCTTTTTCTTCTTTCTTTTTTAATGGTAAATTGCAACCACTCGAGTTAGTTTAGATGTCTGTAAAAGTAATTCTCACGCGGCGAGATCAACATTTGCATCGTACTGGATTTTGCCAATTTGCAAGATTGTAATAAAGTTGCATTTTAAACGCTAACACATTGGACCTTGTCAAGGTGAGGTCACAGCAGCTTCAGAGTAAAGAGATATTCCTGTATGCTGTCTGGTTTTGAAGAAAGTATTCACAATTGAATAAGTGTTGAAGCCCCAAAATAAAGATTTTCCTCTCTCTCGCATTCTGACGCTGCTGCAGTAAGGGAGAGATTTGAGGGCAACTGTTTGTGTGTGTCATGCAACAGTGAGTTTGGAGTAATTGCAGTCAGGTCACAGCTTTTTCTCCTCTCCGTCCATCTCTAGTTTGCTGAACAGTTTAAGGAGGTGAAGGAGGCCGCTCGTCTGGCGAGAGAAAAATCCCAGGAGAAGTACGAACTGGCCAACCCTGTTCTCAACATCGCTGCCCCACAGGTGAAGCACTAAAGCACTTTGATTTCACTACTGTTGCTTTTCCATCATAGCAGAGGTTCCACTCATCCGTAAATGCAAAGCTCTTGGGTTTAATTATGTTCTATCTGTATCTGTTGCTGATTTCTTTGCTGATGAATGATCCTGCTGCGAGAGGAAACCTGGCAGTGATGTAGTTGTTTTGCAACTGCGTGATAAATGATCAAATGTTATGTCATTGCTCTGTATTTTTAGATATTTGTATTTAACAATATGTAGTGCTGAAAAAGATTTTTTTTTTATTGGACGTGTATTTTTTTCAGTCTCACCTAAAATTGCTGAGAAAAGCCCATACTTGGAGGTATTTTCATTGAAACTTAGTAGAGTGGAACTTCGACTTACGAAAACCTTATTATACCAGAATCAGCTTTATTCGCCATATGTGTTGCCACACTATGAATTTGACTCCGGTCAATATCACTCTCTGTCAATAATAACAATAACTGTACATTTTGGGGAACAGGAGAATAGTACTATACATACTTACATGGGGTGTATATAATAGTGATTATATACACGATATACGGAATAATTATGGTATTTACAATGTTGCAGGTTACAATACAATTTACAGTGTAATGTCCAAAGAGTATGTAGTGCAAATGATCATGAGTGCAAAAAATAGCAATTCAAGTTGACAGTGTTAACATCCAAGGTAAGGAACATAGGATGTAGTGCAAATGCTCATGGGTACAAAATAGCAGGGGGGTTGTTAAGAGTTCAATAGTTTGACAGCCAGGGGGGAAGAAACTGTTACTGAGCCTGGTTGTTCTGGCGAACTGTGCTCTGTATCGCTTACCGGAGGGGAGGAATTGAAACTGTTTGTGGGCGAGGTGTGTGCGGTCTGCAGAGATGTTGCCTGCCCTCTTCTTGGCTCTGGACCTGTGCATTTCCTCTAAGGAGGGCAGGCTGGTGTCAATGATTTTCTCTGTGGACCCGATTGTCCGTTGCAGTCTGCTCTTGTCCAGTTTGGTAGCGGAGCCAAACCAAACTGTGATGGAGGAGCCGAGAGCAGACTGTACTTTGGCTTTGTAGAAGGTTGTTAGCAGTTCCTTAGGCAGGTTGAACTTCCGGGGTGGATAGGTGCGGGGGGGTGATCGTCTGAAGTCCACTATCATTTCCACAGTTAAGCGGGTTTAGTTCCATGTTATTGTGACTGCACCAGGATACCAGCTGATCCACCTGGCTTCCATAAGCAGTTTCATCACCGTCACTGATGAGGCGAAACATTGATAACACGAAATGGGCTTTCAAGACTTTTTCGTCCCATTTAACGAAAGAATCTTCAAAATCTGAAAATGATAATTAAAAGTGCCGATCAGAATTTTGAATGACCTGCACCGCCATACAAGCTACCCTCCTGTGGGGCAGTAGTGCACCAAAATATTGGATGCCAACCACCGTAAAACTGAAGAAGAAGATGAAGAAACTGCCCTCCCATTGGTTATCTCGGCTATCTTCCATCATCCTCTTCCTCACAGAATCGCCAATGATGCTATGTCACTGAGCCACCACTTTATTTGAGGAGTTTGCTAATTTGTCTGGGCTTTCATGTCCCTGGTAGGGTCACCCATGACAAACAGATTCTAGGGGACGGATCTATCGAGTGGCTCAGTAGACCCTGATGAGTGAGAGTGGGAGATGTTTTGTTCCTCCATTGATGAGGCAGCTGATCGTAGCTGTGGGCCATAAGGTGGTCGGTGTCTGTCGTGGCGGTAATCCCAGTGGTGAGGGATGCTGTCAAGATGAAGAAGGAGTCCTATTGGGCCTGTTTGGTCAGTGGGACTCTGGAGGCAGCTAACAGCTACCGGCAGGCCAAGCAGTCTGCGGCTCTGGCAGTCGCTGCGGCAAACAGTCAGACAGGGGAGGAGTTTAAAAAGGCCATGGAAAACGTCTTCCGGTTTGCTTTAAAGAGATTCTGGACCACCTTCTGCCATCTCAGGTGGGGGAAGCAGTGCACAGTCAACACCGTGCATGGTGGGGATGGCGTGCGGCTGACCTAGACTTAAGATGTGGACTGGTGAAAGTAATACTCCTCAATCCCACCAACATGTCTTCCAACGAGGAAACAGTGCCTGGGGACTTTGTGGCGGGTTCTCTTATATTATTCTGGGGCTGAGGTTAAAAAGCTAGTGGTCAAAAGCCTCCTTGGTGGCAATGGCCCGGCGGTGGATGAGATCCGCCTGGAGTTCCTTAATGCCCTGGAAGCCTTGCATTGTGTTGGTGGACATAACTCTGCAGCATTGTGTGTACATCAGGGGCAGTGCAGACCGGGTGGTGGTCCCGCTTTTTAGGAAGGGGACCTCAGGGTGTGTTCCGACTATCGTGGGATTACACTCCTAAGTTTCTTTCTAACTCAACTAAATGTACTATCCTGCAGTTCATGTCTATTCACTTGGCAAGAACCTGCTCATACGCGGGCTGTTTTCCTTAAATTTAGTTTGGCGAAGAGATTTGCTATGACGTGCTGAATAGATAAGTTTTCTCTGCCAGCGTTAGCTGTGGTTGTACTCGCGGTTGAGTGCTTTGCGGGGATGTGGTAGAAATGAAATGAAATGAAATTTGAGCTGCTTCGGTGGTAAGCAAACTCACTCTACCTTTATCAATGGTGTCGTTATGGTTTTTCAAATGTAAATTCCAAAAACTCATTTTTGTGTCTTTTCTCCACTACTGACCGCTCCTCACCTTGCCCTCCCAACTGCAATGGGATGATGCTAAACAAGACCAATTAATGACAGCCAATTAGTGTTCACTCCAGAGTCTGACTGACCATTGCTCTGCACTTCTCAAAACTCAAACACAAGAATCCCAACACACAAAAACAGATTTTATAAAAGGCAGCAGCTCACATACAAAAACAGTAAAGTTAGACATTAAAAATTAGGTTTAGGATTACATTGATTATGTTCATTTCTGTCTGATAATTCATTTATGTATTTGATATATTGTATTATATTGTTTATTTGGATGTTTAATCTATAAACAATATGTGCAGCAATTGAACCTTGGCCCTATGCCACGATCGATGTTTTATTCGTGACAGTTCAAGTTTCATGTTTTTTCTTGCCTCCTTTGAGTTGTCTCCCTAGTTTAATTACACACACCTGCCTCTCGTTACTGTCTTGCCATTTAAGTTCAGGTGTGTGCACCCTTAGTTGTTGGTTCATTGTTAGTTTTGCCTCTTCCCGCATCGTCGCGTTGTTCCTGCCGCTGCTTTGCAGCACCTCAAGCAAAGATTTCTCCAACTCACCTGCCTGACGTCCAGCTCTCTGCATCCTCGGGGTCGCTACACCATGCCGTGCCGAGCCCATCATGACACCCTAAACAGATTTAAAGACCATTTTAACCAAATCCCAGGGCTAGACATTAGAGCAGTTACAGTATATACCCAGATAAGTCAGTTTCTATTTTAAACATATACAGAATCAAAAGGGATTATATGGTTTTCCATCTCAAGTTGCACATTGGTTAACTCCATTAAAAGATTTTATGCTTGAAATGCATTTAGGCCTCTGCTTTGAAGAGTTGTGTGGAGGGTTGGTATGAGCTGGGATTGAGAGAAAGGGGAATGGAGATGCAGAGGGAGAGTTGAATCCTCCATAATTAAAGGCAACATCCCTTTTTTGGAGGACAATAGCCAGATTTCATCCTGCCAGCACCTGTGATTTCATGATCCATCCGACAGGTTTGAGGTTTGTTTGGGGAAGTAAAAGCTTCACTTCCTATTGCTCTGAAAACCAGTGTTTGTACCAGTAAGAATATGTTTATTATTGTAGAGCGCTTGTTACCTAGTCCGAATATATCCAAATACAGTAGAACAGATCATGGAAAAAAATCAGACTCCAAACCAAAACATACTTCAGCCAAATACATTTTTTCCATAAGAAATAATGTAAATGAAATTCTCAGTAATCTGTTCTGGAAAGCCAAAAATGTTAAAACAAACCACACTTACAGTGAAAGGGATAAACAAACATTTACCTTAACTGAAAATGTCAATGTCGTCAAAGACAAGATGTAGCAGTAAGTTTTGCTGAATTCTTTCTTGAACTATTTTTCTAGAAGTGTTTTTCACCACAAGTCTCTGCTTGCTCGGCTGCAAAGTAACCCAAAATGATCTAAAGAAAGTTGCAAGTGCCAGCATTTTGATGAGGAAGGTGAAAAAACATTACTGCATTCAACATGTATGTAGAACATACAAACTCCACGCTGGGATACTGCAGCAGAGAATCTATAGTCTTGAACAGGATGTGACTACTACTAAGCCACCGTGTGGTCCCCTCTGACAGTTTCAACATTTTTTTCTTAATTGCTCTTTTATTGGAACTTAGACTAATGTAGATTGTGCTCACAATGTTGTTCTGTGCAAAAAGCTGCTCAGTCATTGCAAATCACGCATGACACTTTAATTGTCTCTGAAAAACACTCTCAATTGTAACAAAACAGACACCACTATTGTCCTTTCATATGCATAATCATGGAAAACAATAAATGATTAAACTCATCCCAATGAGGAACGTAGGAATGGAACACTTTTATGGCATTTGTCATGATAAGGTGGAAGTGCCTTATCCGGTGCAAAATCACACACATATCAGACAGAGCCATATCAGTATGTATTGATATGTAGACGGGATAGCATCCATTGTATTGTGATGGGAATCTATTATTATATTGCAGTAGTTTTACACTGTACAGCCGCCAAAATGTCTTTGCTAACAAAAAGAGAACATCATGCAAAGCTTACAGGGTCGTCAAGTGCTGTCTTATTTTATTTCCTTCTTCACTGAGGGTTCAGATGGTCAATAACATCTGCAGACTGCACAGCATCTGTCATGAAGGAAGCAGGCCAGTAGCATTTTAGTTTTGTGGAATGTCAGAAATAAAAATATAAAAAGCAAAATTGTCAGTTCCATTTTCTTCCGCTTATCCGGGTCCGAGTGACGGGGGCAGCTGTCTCAGTAGGGAAGTCCACGCTTCCCAGCCCTCCGGCCACCTCTTCCAGCTCCACCAGAAGACCCCAAGGCGCTCCCAGGCCAGCTGTGAGACATAATCCCTCCAGCGTGTCCTAGGTCTGCCCGATGGTCTTCTCCAAGCTGAGCATGTCTGGAACACCTCACCAGGGAGGGGGATGCTGGGAGGCATCCAGACTAGATGCCCGAGCCACCTCAACTGGCTACTCTCGATGTGAAGGAGGAGCGGCTCCACTATGAGCCCCTCCAGAACTGCCAATGTCCTCAGTATCTTAGGGCAGTGGTTTTCAAACTGGGGGGCACGCCCGCTGAGGGGGTCCGATGTTATGACGGGGGTGGGTGCGGGGCTACCACAAACACTTTTCATTATTACCATATTTTTTCTGGTGGCGCGCTGAAAATCATTTGGTCTCCAAAAGGGGGGTGCTACAAAACAAGTTTGGGAACCACTGTCCTAATGTGAGTCACCCCACGGAAGGAACTCATTTCAGCCACTTGTATCTTGCTCTTGCACCTACTACTCGAAATATCCTTGCTTGTACAGGCCATTTTGTGATAAGCAATGATGACCTCACATGTTTTCTTGCAGGTAAGCATTGTTAACAGACAGTCCTGACCTCAACTGGACCTCAAACACTTTTGGGATGAAAGTGACCTCTCACCTCACACCTAAAGGCTAAACAAAAATCCCACGGACACACTTCTATATTTTGTTGAAAGTCTTTTCAGAAGAGCTGTGTTATAATTTCCTTCCATGATCATGTCCTGAATATTTAATTGCAACATGTCCACATACTTTAGTTGATGTAAGACAGCAGGATGCTGGAGCTGTTGTCTTTTGTCTGCAACCGCTCATTGGATTCTCCCTTATGCACAGTATTCAGTGGCATGCAGAAAGGGACAGTTAATGCCAGTCTATATTTTAAATCCAATCTTGGCATCAAAACTACACCAAGAAGTGTGTGTTGTGTCGTGAGGGGCACAGGTGCTTCAAGGGAAGCCTTGCATGTCTTGATGCATCAACCCATAAATAAATGAAGGAGGCCTGTGGTCTCAATGAAGCTCAGAATGTGAAGACGGGAGCTTTATATAAGCTCAGAAAGCAAATGGGCTGATGCTCGGATAAATAAGTAAACAGTGTAAACGCACTTAAAAAAACAGCGGCGCAGGCACGTCACAGTGAAAGCTCTCTGGAAAGCAACTTAATATTTAAAAAAAATCAAGATTCCATTGCGTCAGATCTGCATTTGACAGCTAACCTAAAAACACACAGTTTGGATCTCCTTATGGGAATTAGCATCATTTTACTTCGTTTTTTCATCTCTAGGTTTGCAATTTAAAAATGAAAGCTTTTCATTAATGTTCTATACAGCTTATCCTCATTAGGGTCGCGGAAAATGAAAGCTTGAAAAGTGAAATAAAATACGAAACATATTACTGTTTTAAATTTCCCAGGTCAGCCATTTTTAGAAAAAAAAATGTCTTCACCATGCAGCAAACCCATTATTACTTTGAGCTCCAGTTCAAGGAAGTATTCTGTTCTTACTATTTCTCTCCTTTCTCTTCTTTTGCATGGAATGTATCATGGGATGGATGGACACCCCCCTCAGCTTTCACAGGTGCGTAGAAAGTCTCACAAAATCCTGAAAGAATATGAAAACTTTCTTTTGTCTTGAGTCCAATGCTACTGTAGCCTTAGTCGTGCATTTCTCCATTGCATGGACGATTTTGCTCAATAATTAATCCACAGTCTGATCAAATTTGACTTGAGAGCAAATCTAGCATCAGAACACAGCTTGTGGTTTGTGCAAGGAGAAGCGCAACCAGGATTACCTTGTCCAATGAGGTTTTGTTTCTATTGGTGACTTGACCTACGTGGGTCAAAAGCTGGTGTTTAAAGCAGGTTTCATTCACACTTGATCCAGATTTGTTAATGCATACCGTATAATCCCATTAATAACATTCAGATGTTTGGATCTCATCAGAATTAGTTCTTATGTTGGGAAAAGTCCAGTCTGATACCAAAATCGATTTGGTACTCCACTGATTATTTGAAAACCCTAAAGTGCAGGAAATACACAAATCCCCTTCCAAGTTCCCTCCAAGTCTTTCAACTGAACTTTACTATTTGTTACTCAGTTTATGACTTAAACATGATCCACAGCGTGAATTATTCAGGGATGAATATGCAAGTTAAACTCTTGGATTCTGCGACCTGACCACAGCTTTGATTTTGCCGCACTTTGTTGCTTTCTCGGGACGTTGTTCGTCTGCACATAAGTGGGCTATGTGTTTAATTACATGCATCCATAAGGACAGACGGTGCTACAAAACACACAGTCCTCCACGTGGGAAGAGGGTCAAGCTCCCTCAAATTAATCTTACAGTACTTGTCTCCAGTAAGTGCAGGAATGGACCGCTTTAGTTAAATTTGACAACGTCTGGCTTTGGCTTCTGCACCGAAGAAAAGAGAAATAAGGTGATAGAGGGTGCAAAACTAATCTCCATCATCTGGAAAATGTGTGTAAATGGAACACTGGGAACAAACCATGGTCTGTTTTGGGCAGCAGAGATGGAAAATATCAAGGCAGACTGTGTGCCATGTGCCCTCTTGGAGCCGAGCCAGTTGGTGTGCTGTCGCAATCCAAATGTAAATATTCTAATAACGTGAAGATTGGTTGTGTCAATTATTTCTATTTTACAATATCTGAAATTGAAACAACTGGTCTCTTCTTGTTTGTTGTTTGTTTCACCTTTAATCCAAAAGGCTTCTTCACGCCTAATATTTTTAGGTGTGGAGTCTTCCTATTTATGTCTCAGGTAAGTGTGTCCGCTGGGAGTGGTCACAATAGGGTTGTTGTTGTGGTCGGGGTGTTGGCCGGCGTGGCTAGTGAACGACCATCCTGCATAATGATAGGTTGGCTGGTGGGTAAAAAGCTTAGTAGCCACTCTGTGAATGAGACAATCTTTGGCGGAGAGATGTTAACACGTCGTTCTCAAAGCTCCTCCTCTGTTTAGAGTCGGCTTTTCTAGTTTGGCGTAAATGGATTTTCATGCACCTCGTTTGAAATGTCAAATTTACCATGTAAGTGACCACCATTGTACGCCGCCTGTTTGTATCTCCTGGATTGTGTACAATAGCAGCCCATTTTCTCTTGGTGGATTTGCAAAGACCCAGTTCGGACCCACAGTTGAAGTTCATAATGTGCATCCCGATATTCCATTTGTCACACTCCCTGGAATGTTTATGTGTGTGTGTGTGTGTGTGCAGAAACAGGTCATTGTTTTATTTGGACCATGTTCACATTTGGTGTGTAGAATTTAACAGAATTGCAGATCTCGTCATGGTCTTAAAATGTATGACATTATAGGATAAAAGGCTCATATCAGGAACGATACATCCTAACAAGGTAGAATATAATTACAGCATCTGTGAGACATTGTAGTTGTAAAAGGGATGCATACTGTATACCTGCAGGCTTCCCAGTCACAATATCAGTTCACATGCTACAGAAGGTGTGATGTTATGGTGTCGTCCTGTAGACACGGCTTGCATGGAGCTTCTTTACAGGAACCTAGAGGAGACAAGTCAGTTGGCCGGCTCAGTACGGTTCCACAGTATCCTTCTCCTCTATGCCTGGTCCTCCTCTCTTGAGAGACAGAGACTAATGGGTCTGTCAACAAATGAATCCAGGATCAAATTGCCTGTGTGTGATGTTGAATCGACATTTGCATGCATCCCTGCACAGGAAGTTCTTGGAACATTTTTAATTTAATTTGAAGTGAATGGTAGAAGGATCACAGAGCAGATAAGTGTGTGCTGGTCTGCAAATGGGATACTTTAGGTCACAGAAAAAGGCAACGTGTACTATGACAAAAAATGTCTAACTGCAGTGCACTTGTGTGGGTTCTTGGTTCAGGAGCTATCGGAGGAGCGTCATTCACCACCACTGCTGACAGTCAATGGACCAGGAGAGGAAAAGCTGTTTCGCAGTAAAAGTGCAGAAGTGGAGCTGACGGTGGAGAAGGAGCGGGTCAAAAAGATGCTGTCTGAAGGGTAATGACACCCCCATCTTTTTTTTCCACTTTCAAGAATGTTGGTTTCATAAAGTTACTTACAAGTTGAGAGACGCTCAACTACAAGAGATGTATCAACATTTCGTACAAAGATCATACTGAGAGGTGTTACCAATTTTTTTGCCAAAAAGTTTGAACTATCCCTTTAAAGGGTCACATACATGATTTATCAACTTTGTTTAAATATACTTTATATAATTTAGTTATATGTTCTACACTGTTTGTTTGTTGAAAGCGAACAATAATTTTGCAGAAATCACATTTATAGTTCTTGGCGGCAGCCGTGACAAACTCGTTGCAGCAAAGTGTCAGAAGGTTTTATATTTTGTCATGTTTTACGTTAAAATGTCAGCAAAAAAATTACACAAAACATTAAAAAAATGTATATATAATTTTAATTGTAATATTATGACTTTATTTCCGTAATATTTTAACTTTATTGCCAAATTGATTATTCCCCAACTTAATATTCCAAAACGTGCAACTTTATTTTGTTCTGTTTTGGGTTAATATTGCGACACTTAAAAAATAAAAACGAACAAAAAGACATTGTTTTTACTCATTACATTTATTTATTCTCGTAAAATTCAACTTTTTTTTAATCAACTTTTTTTTCTTAATATTTTGACTTTCTACTTGTAAAATTACAGCAATTGTTTTTCAATTTCTGCTGTGTTTTTTTATGTTCCAATTTTGTTTTTCAACTTTTTTCATAATTATGACTTTATTCCTGTGAGATTTTGACTTTATTCTCCTAATATTATAACTTTTTCCACAACCAAATTTTCCAAAAATGACATCTTTTTTGGTTCCATTACACCTTTATTCTCCTAATATTTTGACTTTTGTAAAATTACTGCTCATTTGTTAAATTTTTGCTGTTTCCTTAAAGTTTTTTTTTGTTAAATTGTATTTTTAGATTGTTCCGCAGGCAAATAAATCACTCAGACTGCGCGTCAAACACCCATGTTGTGAAGCAACATATGTTATATACTGTATATAAAAAAAAAAGAAAATAAATCAATGTTATGGTGTTTAGAAACTTCTGAGAGCCATATGGGGTCATCAAAAGAGCCACATCTGGCTCCCGAGCCGTAGGTTCCCTACCCTGGTTTAAGAGAAAAGAAATGAGAAACATTTGGAGATGAAATAGAGACCTTACAGAACATGGACTTGAGCCTTAAGACCTGGAGATGAAAATTGATTGCATTCACAACACAGAATGGTAAGTATAAATGACTTTGGAGTTTTTTTAACCTTCAATTATTGTTTTAAATTGGATTCTTAATGACTCTAAAGGGGTGTTTACAGCCTTTTTTCTTATTGTGTATTTTGGCGGCATCCCTGCCACCCACTCTCAACATCGCTGTGAAACGATGTTTGTATAACATGTGTAATTCTTTGCAGGCTTGTCGCTATGGTGGAATAGTGTTTAGAATTCATTATGTAAACAAGACATGTCTTACTCTGCTTTGTGGGACTTTTTACGTTGTTTTTTAAAATTTTATTTTTCCTGTGCAACTCAGTGGTAATAGCATGCATTTTTGTATTTGGTACACAATACTTTCAAGCCAAATGCTTCTTGTAAAGGTGTTTCTTCATAGCAGTCTTTAGTGAAATGAACAATGCAAAGAACAGAACTCACGGCGGCCGTCTATTTGTCTATTTGTCTCCCGTTCTCTGCACTTGCTTTGTCCATTGTAGTCTTAAAGCGTCCTCTTTTGGAAAAGAAAACAAACTTTCAGTATCACTCCGATACTGTAAGGATACAGCCATAAGCAACACAACGAAATCAACAAGCTACCTTTAGAAGCGTTTGACTGAGTGGCTTATGGCACAGCCACCTTGGTTTCAGATGGGTCCATGGCCATCATTACATCTGAATGAGATGCTAATGAAGGTGGTACCACCCAAACGACCATCTTTGGCAGGGTCAAAGGCAGGGTTTGGCAGGGTTTTTGTCAAAACATACAATGAAGTGACTGTAGTGGGACTGTTAGATAAGAGTGTAAAATATTGTCATTTTGGCCTATGACAGTGAGGCTGGATGACTCACCCTCTTATTGGCGTCTACAAAAGACGACTGTATACCTTTCAGCAAGACAAACTCCACACTTCTAATCACCCACGTCAATGTTATGGTCTGGCTATAAATAGTTATCAAACACCACTGCCACCTATACCCCGACCACTGAAATGCAGCTCAGAACCACACACAGAACTCATGCCGCTACAATATCATGTGAAAACAGAAGAATCAAAATGAAAATATGCGTAAATTGAAGAAAACCTTGTCAGCAAAGTGCTGTAGGTTAAAAAAAATTTTATTATATTGTCTCTGGTTAGTTTTGATAACCACTTATGTCGACGTCAGAGACAGACAGTCAGAGAGACTGTATAGTGTTACCCAAATATAGTCATCTCGACTGGATGATAATCATCCGATCTGATCATTGCCAGTTTGGCCATTATTCATTCATTAATTTTCTATACTATCCTTATTAGGGTCGCGGGTATGCTGGAGCCTATCCCAGCTGACTTTGGGCTGGAGGCAGGGTACCCCTTGACTGGTCGCCATTCAATCGCAGGGGAGACACACAACCCTTCACACGCACATTCATACCTATGGACAATTTAGAGTCGCCAATTAACCTAACATGCATGTTTTTGGAATGTGGGAGGAAACCGGAGTACCCGGAGAAAACCCACCGTGCAGCCCTTTGGCCATTATATGCTAAAGAAATCAACAGCTTGTAAAATGTTGTATTTTAAGTTTCACATTTTCATAAATAAACGTACTGTTCAGGTCAAAGTAGATTGAATTACCTGGTGTTAAAATCCTTAAACGTTCGCCTAAAGTCACAGATTCTTTTTCAGAACATCACCTTCTTTGTGGACGCAACAGTGGACTCGTGCCTGTCGCCTAATAAGAAGTCATACACAAAGCGGCTCTTACTGGGGGTGGTATTCTTAAATGAGAGTTATAATTTACCACTTACTGAGCGCAGGATGTGAAAAGAAGCCAAGGAGTAGATTAGAAGGTATATCCACAGCTAATGTGGCCCTATAGCCATTTTCATGCACTGTTGAGAATAACTGTCTAGCTTTGCACACAGAAATGATATTAAACCTCGTTTTATAAAGTTGAATCTGAATTTAGAGCGCATTTGCAACATCACTCAGTGGTGATACAATGGACCACTTGTGAGTTTTACTCTACATGGATGCATGTATAGCTCAGAGGCAGCATGTCCTTCTACGCCGCGCCTCCCAGCCCGTCCTTGCACACACCTTTGTACACAGTGAACGACGCACATCTGAGTGAAGTATGGAAGAGGACAACACATTACTAAATGGAGCAGCAGTGAATAAGTGTTGCACTCACGGAAAACAACTTGGCCTGGAGGAGATTTTGTCCTTCGGCTTTGGGGAGAAAAGCATCACAAATGTGTTCAGACGCATTGACGGTAGTGAGGTTTCCATGTGTTACGTGTGCACACGTTGGACTTAAGTGGTCGCTGAGTAGTCTGTAATCATATCAGCAAGAAGAAGTGTCATCTGCAGATGTTGTCCAGATGATTTCCATTTCATGACTTCTACAAGCCTGTGCTAGATCTTCTCTGTTGCTATGGTGAGTAGCTATATGGTTGCTAAGCTCCTGGATTGGTTGCCAAGTGGAAAGACGCCACTTAATGCATTTCAAAGCTCTCAGGCATATTCAGTATCCTCAGTAAATTCTGACCTTTACCAGAATACATCAATTCAATTTTAATTTCACTTCAGTGTTTTTTTTTTGTTCATTACAAGTAAATACTGATCAGACACTGTCAGTGCTTCCAGCTACTTAACTAACAGTAGTTGTGAAGATTTATCCTTAATAATTTATTATTCAATTAGCCACTGTGCATTGGCAGTATAGTGGTACTTGTTGCCTTTACGCAGACGACTCAGGTTTGATTTCAACCAGCTATTGGGTCCTCCCGGGACAATACACATCATGTTGCTGAACCAGACCCCGCAAGACAAACACCACATTCTACTGAAACATTGGTTAACATTCCAGACAACGTTCAAGAAAATGTGACTCAAAAAGAAAGGGAAATGTGATAAACTCTTTCCACAAGAAATAATGTAACTCTAATTAATCTGTGGCTGCACGGTGGTCGAGTGGGTAGCATGTTGGCCTCACAGTCAGGAGGTTCAGGGTTCGAATCTACGTTGGGCATCTCTGTGTGGAGTTTGCATGTTCTCCCCGTGCGTGCGTGGTTTTCTCCGGGTACTCCGGTTTCCTCCCACATTCCAAAAACATGCATGTTAGGTTAATTGGCGACTCTAAACTGTCCGTTAGAGTGTGAATGTTTGAATGTGTGAATGTTTTCCCTGCGATTGACTGGTGACCAGTCCAGAGTGTAACCCCGACTCTCGCCCGAAGTCAGCTGGGATAGGCTCCAGCATACCCGTGACCCTAATGAGGATAAGCGGCATAGAAAATTAATTAATGAGTTTTACAATAATTACAAATAATCACAAATGTGTGTAAACATATAAATGATGAATGAAAGTGAAAAATGAATATTTAAGGTTACTTTAATCTTCACCGAAGACATGATTTTTGATGTGACAGTTCCCAAAGACACGATGTGGCAGCGAGTTCAACACCTTCCTTTTCAACACCTTCTTCTTGTTTTTCCATGAGTTATTTCTTAAATTTAATAGCATTTCTTAACTCCATCCAACCATTTTGTATGTCGTTTATCCTCATTCGGGTTGTGGGTATGCTGGAGCCTATCCCAGCTGACTTCGGGCGGGAGGCGGGGTACACCCTGGCCTGTTTTTTGCATGTAAAACAATAAACGCAGATAAACATGATAGACGGGCGACAAAGCTGACATTTTGTAAGCAAGCTAAGGATGTTAACAGGACATTTTGTGATAGAAATAAATACAAAACACATTATTAACACAGTTGGGATCATGCAGTTTTTAAATAACACACACCACGTGCACCGTATTGTACGCTCGGAGACCGAGACAAAATTTTGGCGTACATTTTTGACCTTAACCAAGGTACTAGTGCTAGGTAATGTACTGTACTAGTGCGGTAAAGCTTATACAACCGTCGCACAATGCATTGATGTTACCATGATATCACTAACCGAAAACACAAAAGCGTCCAGGCTGCCTCACCAATATTGGTGACCACTAAATTATGGGATATAGGGTCACCGTGGCAATACCAGAGACACTATTCTCCTAATTGGCCACCATATATTTTTAGAGATGTTACTGTAAGATAAAGTTACTACATTTCTGCTTAAAATTCAGCTTTTTGTGATGGATTGTATATGGAGGTGTTTTTTTCAATGAGGCAAAGTGCATTCAAGATGCTAAAAAGCTACCTTAACAAAACATCCACACATTAGTTTTGTGTTGTAGGTAACAAAGCAAATTAGTTTAATTAGAGTAGATCACCGAAAATGCAGAGGGCTGAAAGAAAACTTAACTGCAGGCCTAAAATAGCTTTGGACGCCGCTGGTATGCATTTTACTGTTTATATTTTGTGTAAAAAAACCCTCAAAACCTACTATTTTCTAACTTTGTAACAGCAATGTGTTTAGAAGCTAAATAAAGTGGAGTGAGTCTCTTTTGGGCTTCTGTCCTGCTGTCCCCATCCAAAAAAAAAGTGACTTCAAAGTCAAGTCAAACAAGTGTTTGTTTTTCTGCACCCCAGGTCCATGTGTGAAATCAACCTGGAGGCAGAGCTCTTCACCCTACAAGACAGTAATGCCAAGCTGGTAGCAGCACTGCAAGAAGCCAACAGCAGCGTAGAGCAGTGGAAGCAGCAGTTGGCTGAGTACCAGGATGAGACAGATCGCCTTAGAGACCAGGTGGGCAAAACCTTATCACACCATCACTTGATTGTCACTTGTACTTTAGGTCTCTGGAGAGAACACTGTCTGCTACTTGGTCATGTTTAGTTTTTATGAACACCAGCAAAGTCATAGCACAGTATACATGGCCCACCAAACAGCAAGCATTCCAACGCCCGCAGGCAGTTTATGTTCCCCTTGAAGCACACAAAATAGGCCTGTGCCTTTAGGAAAGCTCTCATCTCATTATGTGGATAACAAAACTCGTCACAGAAGCAGTCTCTTCCATTCAAACCTTTTCATCATCCTGGGATAGACCAAAGATCTGCAAAATGACTTCAGGTACAAGGTTGTAAATGTGCACAAGACTGGCATGGGCCAAAAGGCCGTCAGCAAATAGATTGGTGAAAAACACCTACTGGTGCAGTAATTTGGGAATGGATGCAACAAAAGATCGCCCTAGCTATGGAGCTCTATGGAAGATTTCACCTTGTGGGTTAAGGATGATTCTGAAAAAAGTGAGTAAATTGGTATTCAAATCAAGGGAGTTGTGAAAACCATTAGTAACACAGTTCACTGTATTGGATTGAGATTGTGCAGCACCCACAAGCCCTCCCAGGTCTGTGGAGGGAGCTGAAACTTGGAGCAGCAGAATCGAAATCTTCAGCATATGCAAAGAGGAGTGGACCAAAATCCTCCCTTTGATGTGTGCAACCCGTTAATAGGAAACGTCTGTCTGTCTTATTTTATACAAACATTATTGTGCCTGTTATGAGACCCAAACATCCAACACAAAAGTCTGTTGTTCTGGCAATCAAGTCAGGTGCTTATGTGTCTCGCAGAACATTACAGGTTTGGTTCTGTTCTAGACCACAACCGACATGAATAAATTTTTGCGAAGTAATAGTAATAGTTGTAGTTAATAATAGTTAATATTTGTAGTTAAAGTATTGAAAACCTGTGATTGACTTTTTAAATAGATTTTTTTTTACATGATTTGCGCCATCTAGACATGGAAGACCACTTCAGTCACATTTACACTTGTATGACCCAATAAAAGTCATAAAAGACATAAAATACGCAATTTAGGACCTTGTAAGACTTTGTAAGATGGTAACATTGGGAGTTAATGTCCCGCAGTGGTTCTCAGTATTTTTCTGTCATGCCCCCCCAGGGGACAGAAATGTGTTAGACCCCCCCTGATCTGAAATAAAATGGAAAAACAGATCATATCTATTTATTTATCTCTACTGTACAGACTGAACTTGAAACTAAAACCAGGGAAATGCAACAAAATGAAGAGCAGTGAAGCGTATTCACAAGTCAAATTTGATGTTGAGTACTATACAGTTGTACATGTTGGCAGGTCTGCACTGAACATTCAAAGTACTCTCTGCCTTTTTATTTCTACTATTTGAGAAGCACTGAATTAATGAAACATCACTTGCATCTACTGACCAGTGTAGAATACATAATGTATTTGAATGCATCTTCCAAATGCCATGTATTTGTATTTTAGTTCAGTTAGCCATTGTTATGTTTGAAAATGCTAAATGTAGTCAAAATATGGACAATTTGCTTAAATGTGCATATTTTTGACTAATAACAGATGGTCTCAGACACAAAACAGCGTGTTTTGTTAAACGAAACCCGTGAAAGTGAAGGCACGAAATTTGTTATCTTTGATACACTTAGCTCCATCTGTCTTATGAACACGATCAATAAAAAGTCTCAATGCCAAGGGGTTCAGTATTTATATTCAGACATCTATAAGTGCACAATTGAAATCCCCCCACACAATTGGTGTAATATTTTAATTACCAGTGTTTTGTTTTGTTTTTTTGCCCATCCCCCGTTTCCTCTGGATATTTTTGTTAGAAGGTTCCCATGATAATTGCAGAGCCAGAATTTCATTTCTAATTTAGGAATGATATGCCCATGGTCACTCATACCACGGAGACCGATTAGGTGAGTGCAACAATTGTCCTTCAGCAAACACTAATTATGCGACACTATCACTGTTTTTGTCCTATATTGTGCAAATCCAGGTGAGGGTTAGTCCCCAAATAGACACACACAGTCAATGCTGCAGAAAAGTCAACCAGGTGGCTCAAAATGGAGCAGGCCCCCAGGGTTTGGTGGGGGAGGGGCGCTGACACTCTATAGTGTCCAGCCTGTTTCCCCATCTCTGCCCCATTTAGGGGAACATGATAAATCACCACAAGGTTTCAAGGAGAAAGGTTGACCTTTTTTAAAATCCCAAATCACATTTTTTTTCATTATGAGACTCAGTGTGGAGCACATTTTATAAGTTTGTCATATGGCACACTCATAAGTGATGGACTTATGCCATTTGTGATCTATATATATAACTACGTATGTAGACCGGCCTTAACATTAGGTACGAAATCCAATGCTGGAGCTTCATCAAAAAATCTCACGGCCCACTCATTTTTACGGTATTCATTTAGAACGATGTTTAATTATTAGGGGTTGTGGTGTGCACGGTTGTAGAAATGCATAAATAAACCACAAGAACATATTACATTGATAAATTCAAACCTCAGTGTTACTAAGGCTCTTGTGTACGTGATTAGATGAGTGGACGTTGGTATCCCTGTCGGTTTGGTAGCTGTCAGACCGTGTTTCTTATGTACTGTCAGCCCACAAAACTAAAGACGGGAGCCTTGTTCCTATCACTACGGCTTTGAAAAGTGCAAAAAGGTTTGCCAGAGACAAACCTAGAGCTACAGCGATCTGTGATTTCATCTCGAAAATGTAGCTGGATGACCTGTCGCGTGGTAAACCCCTTAGAGCCACGGTTTGTACTTCTGAGCCACTGCTATTTTTAAAAATGTTTTGTTAATAGTATTGATAGTAGATACTTGCTGAAGACAAATTTTCTGTTATAATTAGTCAAATCCAACATTGTTTAATTCATTATTATCTCAGAGTGTGCAAAAATTACAAATAAAAACATCTGTTATTGGTATCGGTCTTAAGTTATCGATTATCGGGTTAAAAAATTCTGCATCCCTTTGCTGTAGTTAAAAAATGACAACACTATGTTATGTACGAAGTTTAACAGCCTGTGATCATTCTTGTTTGACATGCATATCCATCTATACATATGGATATGTCGCTCCTGTTTAAATCTAGAGGTTTACAAATAGGTACACAAGTCGGTAATATATTCATCAAAAATCCCTAAAGGTTGCAAAAACAGCTATCTGTAATTTGTGTTTACACCGGAGCGCTTGTTGGCTGTTTTAAGCGGATTACTGCCAACGCATGCAAGTAAACAAGTGTGCTGTTTTTAAGAGTAACGAGCAAATTCCCAAGAAAATTGAATAATCAGCGTTAAAGCTTTGCTCTCACTGTGCGGCCACTGAGCCTTGACGGATGGCCGAGCAGACCCTGGCAACCACGAAGGTAAAAAAGTACCCATGTAGCCCACAGTTTTTGCCTTTTGTAAATATGCATTTAATAATTAGAAGCGGGTCAGCTGCTTTTGTTCACAGTCGAGTCACATAAGAGGTTGCACTGCTGTGACCGCTGCAGCGTTTCCCGTGTATTCATTTATTTCTGGTGGCCCACCGTGAATAAATTTGGTCCACCACAAATAGATTTGGCACTACCTTTTTGCACTAACTTGTAAGCACATTATTAGACGTCAGTAGATGGCATTGGTAAAGCTCTGCTTCTTAACACACCACACCACAGCACAACTGACCTGGTCGCACATTACATTCATTTATTCGTTCATTTTCTATACCGCTTATCCTCATTATGGTCGTGGGTATGTTGGAGCCTATCCCAGTTGACTTTGGGCGGGAGGCGGGGTACACCTTGGACTAGTCGCCAGTCAATCGCAGGGCACATATAGACAAACAAACATTCACACTCACATTCATACCAATGGACAATTTACAGTCGCCAATTAATCTAACATGCATGTTTTTGTAATGTGGGAGGAAACTGGAGTACCCGGAGAAAAACCCACGCACGCTTGCATGCAAACATGCAAACTCCACACAGAGATGCCCAACGGAGATTCGAACCCTGAACCTCCTGACTGTGAGGCTAATGTGCTACCCACTCGACCACCGTGCGGCCCTCGCACATTACAATGCATGTTTATTAAAATATAGTGCGATATTAGATGTAAAATGTGCACGTGTATTATTTAGTGTATATATAAGTCAGTGCAGACTTTCATAAATACCAGGACATCACGAATGTTTTATTTAAGTTTCTTATGTGTGTTGTAAGGCGCACGCATGTATTTACCATTGCACAAAATAAAACCAACACCTGTAAGTCAATAACATCATGTTGTAAGGTTTAAAAATGAGAAAATGTCACACATTTCTTGTAACAAATAACAAAAACTCAGTTTTACCCATGCACACACATGCAACGTTTTGGGTGGTGGTCACCTATGCAAATTAGATTACAATTAGATTATGCCCCTATACCATGGCAACCCAACACCACAGATGGATCGCAGCCCTGTGGTAAAATCTGCAGTATCTAAGATGGCCGTAATGTGCAGTGATGTGAGCTGGTAAAGACTATCTGTGTCTACTGAATTTTTTATTTTTTTCAAATGTTCAAATCCCTTGTACGTAATGAGTGTGTCTGCATGTTGATTTATCTGGGCAAGCTGGCTGAGGCACTCACTTTCCTCATTAGCAATTATAAATATATTATTACTATTCTGTCTTTGTGAGTAATTGATGTGATTGCATGAATAGATGCTTTTAATTAACAGTTGTACTCCCATCCCTCATTCTCACGACAGGTTAGGGGTTACGTGTTTCATGAGAGTGACATCACACATTAGGTTTGTTAAACCCTGTCAAAGCCCACACACTGGACATTTACCACAATGAGATCCTACAGCTTCTGTCGCCCGATTTGTCCTCCCGAGCCACACAACGCAACACTTTCTTCACAACAATGTAAGGAATCCATCTCCAGAGAGATGGATTGGAAGAGAAGTGTGAACGAGAAAGCACAACGCACAATGGGAAAGATTCCAGGGTAGGATTTATTATTTTAAAAAGTTTATCTTGCATCGGTAGGTTTCCTTTTTTTCAGTACATTCACACATGTGACATTTTGACGTTGTGTGTTGACACACTTGACTTAAAATCACCCAAAAACCTAAAATAATCCTGTAATCCTGCCTGACATGTGTATTGAACTTATTAACAAATGTAAATATAAAATGTTTAATTGAAAAACATGTACAGATTTAGCAATCATTACAGCGTAATATATTCTAATGGGTAAGGTTGAAAATGTACTCAAAAATGTTGCCTCGCTTTGCGTACATTTTTGGGTTAGCAAAAAAAATGGCACACGTCTTCTCGTGTTATTCACAGACAATATGTTTTTTTAAATCACAAAACATCCTTGTTAGTAGCTGGTAGTAGTTAGTAGTACAGTCGTCTCTTGTTTATCAAGGCAAATTGTTTCCATACCCCACCGCGATAAGTGAACGTCAGTGAAGTAGGTTTCTATTTTAATAAATAATTACAATATTTTCATAACAAGAGCATATATCCATCCATTCTATACTGCTTATCCTCATTAGGGTCGCAGGTATGCTGGAGCCTATCCCAGCTGACTTTGGGCGGAGGGCAGGGTAATCCCTGGACTGGTCGCCAGTCAATCGCAGGGAAAGCTAGAGCATATATTTTATAAAATTGTTTTTAACATTATTATATCCCTGTAGACATGAAATAACACCACTATAGTCACCTTTACACTTCTGTTTTTTACACATTGCATGTTAGCGAGCTAAATAGTTAGCCTCCATGTATTTATTTTAAACTCAGAAAGTATTTCAAACAAAGGACAAAGTAAGATGCCAAAAACTTACCACTTCCACATGAAATGGGAGGAGAGCTTTTTTTTTTTTTTGCTCTATCATGTTGAACATGGACATGTCGTACATGCAGTATTAAGGTAATGTAATGTAAGGTAATCTTTCATCATTGTTTTGTGTCAATACTGACGCCTAGCAACCAGAAAGTTAACTACATTCGACTTGTCTTTCAATATTTTTGACTAGTACTGCGTCAGTCAACCACAAAACAATGAGAAATTAATTAATTTAAATTTACATACATGAATGTATGTAAATGTTGAATGAAAATAATAAATAGTCTTTCTCGCCTTTCTCACACTTTGATTTGCATTATTTCTTATTGGAAAGATTTAGTGGGTTAGAGTACATTTCGGTTAGAGCCAGACCATCTGAGACGGATTAATGATGCTAAGCCAGGTTCCACTGTTTGTTTATTAATTACTTTTTAAAACCACAACAATTATTTACTTTTTACACCACACCATCAGCTATGGTCATATTGTGGTATCATGAGCAACTGGGGGTTCAGTATCGGTGCTCCAGGGATACTTCAACATGATCACACAGGTGAGCGGAGGATCGAACCCGCAACCTTTGGGTTGGGAGCCAACCACTCTTACCATCTGAGCTGAATGTAACGTAACTGAAGTCAGAATTTCTAAGGCATGATGTGCTTTTTCCCATCGGTTGGCCACTTGACGGCAGGTTGGTGTGCCTCCCTCTGCAAGTGCTATGATTGATTTGATGACAAGCTATTTTCCACCAATTGGCAAGGTGGTGGAATGTTTTATTGCCTGTTTACTTTTGCTTTCAAAGCGGTGCTCTCCTGCACCGAAAGCGCTTACAAATGAAAAATAACATGAACGCAAAATCACGCTGAACATTATTGATCATAAATCTGGTTTCACTTGACGGATTGACACCATTTTAAGACTTGTATGCAGTTTGTAGTCTGCACTTTGGGCACCGCGAGCGTGGGTGCATCACCATGCCACGTCACCTATTGTGCTGCGCCTGCATATACCACAGTCATAAGATACAAGGTCACAGACTCCCAGAGAGTTCGTATATTCTCACAACAATTTTTCTTGCCTCAAAAGGTTAAACTGAAACTAATTATCTGAACCATTTTATTAGCTGACCTTGACCTTTTGATGTAATTCCATCATTTGGGGTAAGATTATGCAATATTGACACTCCATTAAGCATCAAACGGGTCTTTGATGAATATTGTAAACAGTACACCATGTATGTGCAATGTACTTTTTATTCTGTGCAACGTGGTAGTGATGCTTATTGAACGTATTTGTTCTTCTGTATTGATGTTTTGTGTTCTAGGTGGCAGAGTTGGAGGCACAGCTTGGCCACCCCCCTGCTGCTCACACTGATAAAGAAGAGTTGAGCCGCTCTCTGGAGAAGCTGGAAGCCCTGCTTAGCGTCAAAGACCAGGTTTAAGAAGCAAAGTCCTCCTCCCTAGCTGCATCACTTGCATCTAGTGTCTGTATCTGCTCATAATTGGAGTTTTTTGTTGAGGTTCAAATATCATTTTATAGTGTATTGCTGTACTGTAGGTATGCCAAGGGGATCTGTGGTATTATGTAGGGTTACTAAACACAAAACAACACAATGAAAGATGAGACTGATGAGATGAGAATAATTAACATTTAACATGGGCATGTTGAAATATCTTGTTTCGATCATGTGACAGATATTGCAATATTAATCAAGAAATCCACAACTTCTAGGTAACAATTCACTTGAATGGCTATTCAACTAAAGACCAAAGAAAATTGCCTTAGTCCTGAAATTAAGCATCCCTGGAAACTGCAAGGCTTGTACATATAAAGTTGTAAAAAGTTGTAACAACATGAGACAGAAGATGGTATTTTATTGACTGAATCCCCACCTGAACTAGACTCAACAGTCTGAGACTGCCTTACATTCATTAGGATACCGCAATGTAGATCTGTTAGCACAGTTAGTTTGAACAAAGTAGGTGATTTCAGTCTTCATGGTTCTTTCCCACAAACAGACCGAAACACACACTAAACTGCTCACGACAATGCTGATTAGTGCCCTAAAACATGATTTCATTGTTTGTCTTCAACAGTCCTTACCTTTAAACCAGTGGTTCTCAACTATTGGCCCTCCCAAATGGACGGAAATGTTTTCACGCCCCCCTGATTTAAATTACTGTTGAGAAACTGATAATATCTATTCATTAATCTGTGTTGTACAGACTGAACTCAAAAGCGAACCCAGGAAAATGCAACAAATGGGAGAGCTATGAAGCATACAAGCATATTTAGGAGTCAAAATGCATGTCGAGTACAATAAATGTGTACATGTTGGCAAGTCTGCAGTAACATTAAAAGTACTCCTGCCTCTCACACTCTCCCTGACGGTTCCCCACGCCCCCGCCAAGGAGGCTCGCTTCACTATTTGAGAAGCACTGCCTTAAGGGGATAGTTTTGATTTTTTGACATGAAGTAGTATGACATCCCCATCATTAGTGTAGTACATCAACAGTGACGTGCCTCCAAATGGTCCCCCTGAGTCCAGTTTCGATTTCGGTGACGAAGAACGTAAACGCGGTGAGTTGCTGGGGCTACTTAAGTAAAGAGTTTGGCTTCTCAAAACATTATGCATTCAAAAGTAAATAATACAAAAAGTAATTAATACATTTGCATGACACCAATGCCTCCCTGAAAAAAATCAGACCTCACAAATCCTTTGGGAGTTACTTTTCTTCTTTCGTCGTATTAGCGCGCGCCATCGACTTCCATTCTTGCGTATGTGATAAGAACACCTGTGATGCAAACGTTGCTGCCATCAGCCATCACATACACAACATGGACATTCAATAGTGCGCATTAGCATGCAGAAGCTGAGCATCCGAGCCAGCACGCTGCTCCATAGAACCCCGGAAATGCTCAGCGGGCATTCATCCAATGATCGTCCAATTTCAAGAACAACCCACTCTAAGCTTCCCCATCGAAGTCAGTAGACACTCAATGTATGACTGTGTAAAAAAGAAAGAAATAAGCTGTGGGGCATGTCAGTTACCTGTGATAAGTAGCTAATTCCGACCAAAAAAGGAAGGTGTTGTAGTGCATATGTAGTTGGTGAAATATACACACAGCAGTACATATTTCACACAGCAGGACATTTTAGCGAAAGCTGAGCTTCCCTTGCAGTCTTAGAGCATACGCCACTGACATGCTGGTAAGTAGTTACCCAATGAGAATTTCCCTTCGTCACGATCCAACTGTACTCGTGTCACACTCGTGCTCTGCAAAAAACGCCTCTAAAAGTGGCATACATTAGTGGGCTGTTGCGTCACCATCTCCTTCTGCCTCTCGCTCAAAAAACGTGAATGTTTTCCCAAAAATGTTGGGGATTGGGCGTTTGGGTTTATAAAAACGTATAATTGCTTCTCTGGTGTTGAATACTGAAGCCCTAGCAGAAAGTCACTTATCACAGTGTGGGCCCAATTCAATGCGGGAGGACTGTAACGTGTTTATGAATAAGCAGTGGCAATTTTTTTTACGCTGAGCAGCAAATGTTACACAGTCTAACATTTCAGCTAGAAACAAAAGGACTCCAGAGGAGGAAGGAAGTGGAAGTAATGCTTGAAGCGTATAATGACAAGTTGTTGTTTCAAAACCTTTGGCGGTGATGGACTCATGAACTCTGAATTGTTCTACCGAGCCACCAGCTTGCCGGTACTCGGCACCCACAAGGAAAGAGTGAAGTGCTAATTAAAAGATAACAAATTACAAATTAAAAAAAAAAAAACCATAAAAAAAAAAAAAAAAGACAAAATTAAATTTTAAATTAAAAAAAGAAAACATAGAAAAGGAAAAAAAGGAAATTAAAAACAAAAAAATAAAAAAAAAAAAAATAATTTTAATACATTAAAAAACAAAACAAAAAAATAGAAAAAAAAAAAATCATTGAGGTAACAACAACAGTGATGGGGTGTTCCTGTGTGACAAGGTGGTCTGTTTTCAGGAGATACACAGTCTGCAAAGGAAGAAAACTGATGTGGGGAAGCTGGAGAGGGAGAGGGAAGAGGCTATTCACAGACTCCAGGTAAGTTGGTTTTCTCTGGTCTGGTTTTGTTACAATGCACTCAACAGGGAGAGCTTTCTTTTTTTTCTTTTTACTCTTCCGCAATAAAGTTTCAAGCGGGCTCAACGTTGTCTTTATCGGATGTCACTGTCACCCCACCTCACCTCACATCTTAGAAAGCAATCTTGCAAGAAAAGGGACTTGTTAAAGTGCCACTGGGCAGTAATTGGACTGCAAAATAACACCCTCATTATCATCATTTTGGTGCGTACTTGCTATCTTATAATAAAAAAGTCTCTGTCATTGCCGTGGCGATAGTAGATCTTAAGTGGTCTAAAATATTGCTGGACCAGCCAGTACACCTGGCCTGGACATGGGTGATTGTTTCAAATTCTGGTATTGATTCAATACCATGGAAATACAGGACCAGTATTTCCGATATGCTTACTAATTCTGATACTGACATATTTCAGGACCATTTAATGATTTTTGTGATTTTGTTGCTCGTTATTATTATCAGATTAAAACACAGGACAAAATCCAAAACAAAAACAATTTTTATCAACAGTAGCCTTGTCACAATAACAAATGTTGACGGACGATGATTGTCGATATTTTTTGTCGATAGTGATAGTTTTTTCATTAATTTTATGGCATAATAATGCGAGTACAACCTTTCAAAAGAAATCAACTTGACTTTTTTTCACATTGTCATTGGAAAGTCAAGAGCTTTTAAATTAAATTGCAGACGTAGTTGTAATAGTTTTTAAAGTGAGCTATTTTTATTTTCTTACCATTATTAAAGCGAATGTTATTATTTTGAAGGCCAGAAAAGCGATGTGTCTTGAAAATGTGTTTTGACAATGGCTAAGTGAGATAGCTGTGGAGTGCCTCTACAGCCGTGTTGCCTGTATTTCACAACCAACTTACGCAAAGTCAGCTGCCAACCTAAAATGCTGGCTGACATTAACAAGCACTAAAGTACAACTCATACTGGCACACACACACAGTTGCATTAAGATGTGCTGCTAAAACAAGGTACCCCAGCTATCTTATACTGGCTATTGATGTTACTTCGGTGACTAGTAAGAGTATCAGCATTTTTTTCTCCGACTTAGCCAATGTTTCCAGTTGCCGCCCCGACATGCTAGTTAGTTCAGGATAGGGCTGGTTAGGGTTTGTGAGGACATGCCGCTGTCAGTGAGCGCTCCGTGCGAATTCCCCGCATGAGAGAGCAGTTCGGGCACAGTGAGGGTGAACTACCGCTGTTGCTATGGAGCCGAGTATCCAGATGTCAATATGAAATTAACAGCAACAGAGACAAAAACCCAACGTCCAACATGAAGCTAACTTCACTAATGTGTAGAGTGAAGCCTCTTGTCATCGAGCTGGTGCAGTAAATGTATCAAGGACGGCAAAAAACCAGACTCCTTTTTTATTGTTTGATTTATCCTAATCAACAGACTTATTTGGGAGCAATGTAGCAATATTTAATACAACAATAGAGTGGAACCTTGGTTAGTCGGTCTGTAACCAAACCCATTTTTCCATAAGAAATTATGTAAATCCAATTAATTTGTTCCAGACAGCCAAAAATTTTAATGCTTTTATAGTTTTACATGCAGAACACAAGACAAAATACATTTAAATGACGAATGAAAGGGATAAATCAATATTTAAATGTTACTTTTACCTTCATTCAAGACACGATTCTTGATGTCGCTGTTCCCAAAGACACGATGTAGCAGTGAGACGCCACAGGGTGCCACGAGTTACTTCTTGAATTAATGGTATTTCTCAATAATCCACAATGGAGCCAAAGAAAGTTGCAAGTGCCAGCATTTTGATAAAGAAGCCGCAAAACACTATTTAATTCAAGAAATCAATCATGACAAAACTGGAAGATGTTGTCCTTGTTGTGTCTCACTGCCACATCCCATTCAATCACGTTTTCAGTGAAGGCAAAGGTAAGCCTAATGTTGATTTTTTTTTTCCTAGCATTCATCATTTATATGAATTTAGAATGCATTATTGTGAAACTATAAAAACTGTTAACATTTTTGAGGGTCAACCGCATATACGGGTACATAGCTGACTTCCTGTTGATGCTACCAGAATATTTTGTGATAAAAATAACAACAAGAAATGGCGTGTGCCAAATAGGAATTTTTTATGTTAACCGAAAAACATGCTAATGGAGGTTCCACTATATAACAAAATGTAACATTTTATTAGATGCAATTGTTGGAGCAAAATAACGCCAACAGTGCCAAATAACTAAATACAAGCAAAAACTACTATTGCCTCTCATTCAGATTTTTCAGCTTTTGGCCGCCGAAGCCCTTGTCCAAGGTCCTGAGGTAGACACAATTTGACAATATATCAGAATCCCAATCAGAACAGTTTTATTGCCATTGTCAGTGTAGGTTACACAAACTAGGACCTTTTTGGTATGGTGGTGCAACATAAAACAGGCTAGTATAAAAAAGAAAATACAACAATATCAGCAGTTTAACAATTTGAACAACACAACAACCGTAACAGATATTTCAGAGAGTAAAATATGAATTTCATCACATTGGTATCAGTCCATAACTGATACTACCCTTGGTATTCTTCTTCTTTTCCTTTCGGCTTATCCCTTCAGGGGTCGCCACAGCGAATCAATAGCCTCCATCTAACTCTGACTTCTGTATCCTCTTCTCTTGCGCCAACTACCTTCATGTCCTCTTTCACTACATCCATAAACCTCCTCTTTGGTCTTCCTCTAGGCCTCCTGCCTGGCAATTCAAAACTCAGCATCCTTGTACCAATATATTCACTATCTCTCCTCTGGACATGTCCGAACCATCTCAATCTATCCTCTCTGACTTGATCTCCAAAACCTCTAACATGTGCTGTACCTCTGATATTCTCATTCCCGATCCTGTCCATCCTGGTCACACCCAAAGAGAACCTCAGCATCTTTATCTCTGCTACCTCCAGCTCTGCCTCTTGTCTTGTCTCAGAGGCACCGTCTCTAAACCAAACAACATCGTTGGTCTCACCAGAGTTTTGTACACTTTCCCTTTCCTTTTAGCTGAAACTCTTCTATCACACATCACACCCGAGACTTTTCTCCACCCATCCCAGCCTGCCTGCACACGCTTCTTCACCTCTTTTCCACACCCTCCATTGCTCTGGACTGTTGACCCAAAGTACTTAAAAGCCTCCACCTTCTTTATCTGTTCTCCCTGTAACCTCACTCTTCCACTTGAGTCCCTCTCATTTACACACATGTACTCCGTCTTGCTGCGGCTAACCTTCATTCCTCTCCTTTCCAGGGCAAACCTTCACCCCTCAAGCTTCTTCTCCACCTGTTCCCTGCTCTCACTACATATCACAATGTCATCTGCAAACATCATAGTCCATGGAGATTCCTGTCTAACCTCGTCCGTCAGCCTGTCCATCACCATAGCAAACAAGAAGGGGTTCAGAGCTGATCCCTAAAGGAGTTGCACCTTCACTCGGAACTCCTCTGTCACACCTGCAGCACACCTCACTACTGTCTTACAGTCCTCGTACATGTCCTGCACCGCTCTAACATACTTCTCTGCCACTCCAGACTTCCTCATACAATACCACAGTTTCTGTCATAAGCTTCTCCAGATCTACAAAAACACAATGCAGCTCCCTCTGGCCTTCCCTGTACTTCTCAATCAACATCCTCAAAGCAAATACTGCATCTGTTGTACTCTTTTTTGGCATAAAACCGTACTGCTGCTCACAAATGCTCACGTTTGCCCTTAGTCTAGCTTCAACTACTCTTTCCCATAACTTCATTGTATGGCTCATCAGCTTTATTCCTCTGTAGTTGCCACAACTCTGCACATCTCCCTTGTTCTTAAAAATGGGCACCAGCACACTTCTCCTCCATTCCTCAGGCATCTTCTCATTATCTAAGATCTTGTTAAACAACCCGGTCAGGAACTCTACTGCCACCTCTCCTAGACACTTCCATACCTCCACAGGTATATCATCAGGACCGAGTGCCTTTCCATTCTTCATCCTCTTCAATGCCCTCCTCACTTCTTCCTTACTAATCTTTGCTACTTCCTGGTCCACAACAGTCACCTCTTCTACTCTTTGTTCTCTTTCATTTTCCTCATTCATCAACTCTTCAAAGTACTCTTTCCATCTTCCCATGACACTACTGGCACCTGTCAATACCCTTCCATCCTTATCCTTCATCACCCTAACCTGCTGCACGTCCTTCCCATCTCTGTCCCTCTGCCTTGCCAACCTGTATAGATCTTTCTCTCCCTCCTTGCTGTCCAACCTAGCATACAAGTCATCATAAGCCCCTTGTTTGGCCTTTGCCACCTTTACTTTCACCTTACGCTGCATCTCTCTGTACTCCTGTCTACTCTCTTCAGTCCTCTCAGTGTCCCACTTCTTCTTAGCTAACCTCTTACTCTGTNGTGTCCCACTTTTTCTTAGCTAACCTCTTACTCTGTATACACTCCTGCACCTCCTCATTCCACCACCAAGTCTCTTTATCTACTTTCCTTCCAGATGAGACACCAAGTACTCTTCCACCTGCCTCTCCGATCACAGTAGTTGTAGTTGTTCAGTCATCTGGAAGGACATCCTGGCCACCCATAGCCTTTTTCAACTCCTTCCTAAAAGTCACGCAACACTCCTCCTTTTTCAGCTTCCACCATTTCGTCTTCTGCGCTGCCTTTACCCTCTTCATCCTTCTCACCGCTGGAGTCATCCTACACACCACCATCCTATGCTGTCTGGCTACACACCTTACCTACCACTGCTTTGCAGCCACTGACCTCCTTCAGGTTACACCTTTTACACAAGATCTACCTGTGTGCTCCTACCTCCACACTTGTAGGTCACCCTATGTTCCTGTCTCTTCTGGAAGAAAGTATTCACTACAGCCATTTCCATCCTTTTTGCAAAGTCAACCACCATCTGTCCTTCAGCGTTGCTCTCCTGGATACCAAACTTGCCCATCACCTCCTCATCATCTCTGTTTCCTGCACCAACATGCCCATTGAAGTCCGCACCAATGTTAACTCTCTCACTTCTGGGGATGTTCTGCATCACTTCATCCAGGTCTGACCAGAATTTCTCTTTTTCCTCCATCTCACATCCTACCTGTGGAGCATACCCACTAACAACATTGAACATCACACCTTCGATTTCTAGCTTCAGGCTCATCACTCGATCTGACACTCTTTTTACCTCCAGGACATTGCTAGCAAACTCCTCCTTCAAAATCACCCCTACTCCATTTCTCTTCCTATCTACACCATGATAGAACAGCTTGAACGCTGGTCCTAAGCTTCTAGCCTTGCTACCTTTCCACCTGGTCTCCTGGACACACAGTATGTCTACCTTCCTCCCCTGTATCATGTCAACTAATTCTCTACCTTTTCCTGTCATAGTTCCAACATTCAAAGTCCCAACTCTTAGTTCTAGACTCTTAGCATTCCTCTTCCCTGTCCTCCTACGGACACACCTTCCTCCTCCCTTGGTATTAATACAGTCAATATTTGGATCTACATGTCAGTGTTATGTTAGAATTACATGCGTACCCTCATGAAAAAGCAAAAAAACCAAATACACGTTGATTGAATGTGATTTGATGTAAATCACACTTATCTGTAGATGGAGCCCTGGATGATTAAAATAAATCGCAATAACCTACAAGGACTTCTAGTTTGTCGTGTTTGGCATTTGCTGAGTAGTACTGGCCTCTGCTGGCACAAGTGGTAAGTTCCACAAGCTGGCGTTGCCACAATTATCAAAGGATTCGTTTAGTTTCTTTCATAACACATTAATTAATAATTGTATTTAGTCTGTACTGTAATACAGTTGCTAAAAAAATGAAGAGCTCAGAATACCGGACGACTTCAAGGACAAAACAAATCGAACAACTTTGCATGTCAATGAGGAAAAATGCATATAAACAGCCTTCTGAATTATCATTTCCAGTCTTGGTGTCAGTTTTGATTTCTGCACATTCATGTTTAACCTTTGCTGTCTTTGTGTTTATTTTATTAACTATTCATCCATGAGTTCAGCATAGAGTTGCCTCATAAAGTCTGCATTTACTCATTTGAATTTCTAATATAAACAGAGGATGTGCAGCAAATAGCCTCAAACAATTTTAGTAACCTTTACCTCACTCAGCAGCAAGACACTGCATGTAGAATTGACTGTCTGTGAAGCAGAAACTCAGACAAAGTTGTTTTGTCAACATTGCTCACAGAACCATATTCAGCTTTTGGGTGAAATGTCAGGATGAAGCTATAACTTTACAGGCGAATTTAATTCTAGCTTATCAATCCACATGTCCGACGCTTTAGTGGGTCTGCACTTTTTGCACAACTTGTTTTTTAACGAGGAATTGAATGCAACGTTTACAACGGAATTGTGAAATTTGCACAAACGGCTATGACACATTTTAAAAAAGCGAATCAAAAACTTGTTGCTTATTTTTGTTGTTTTTATAATGTCCTAAACGAGACAGAGCCGCCTGTGCGTGCTTTTAGACGGGGGAGGGTCCCGCACACTCGCTCGTTGAGTGATACGTGCTTTCGTTTCAGAGTCTCCAAAAGTGTCTTCCCAAGATTTGCCACTAGTCGCTTGTTTGAAAAAGAGTGATTGCCATTGTTTGAAAAACGATCTACAGGGTAACGATTACTTGCTACGTTGGCAACACCAATCCTTCCTGATGCGTCCTATTTTTGTCTGGCAGACCGGGTGCTTTATAATGTGTTTATGAGCGAGGGGGAACAGGTAGAGGCAAAAATATTTGAATTGAATGAATGAGAAACACTGCATTGACAAGTAGACTGCCTCTAAGACTGTTTACTCACTTGCAGCACTACTGCAGATAATAATAATTATGTGTGTTACTACCTTATTCTCTTATTCTCTATACTCCAGTATTCAGTATTAAGCCACAGCATGCTTCAAATTTTGCTGCTTATCGCTATCATGGTTTTGCAAAATATGACAGATGTCATAATTATGAAATTATTGCTGTTTTGCGGTTGACTCTGACCTATTATTAGTAAAAAATTATGCATGTTTAAGCGAATTGTATGTATTAATAACTTAAGCTTTGCACTAAATTACAAATACAAGAAACTCTTTGAAAGAGACGTTGATATGTAGGATTTTAAACCGGTCACTAGGTACATTAGCCACCCTAAGAAGTCCTGGAAGTAAAAAAAACTCTCAAGTAAAGAACTCTCCCAGTGCTAACACATATGAGCTTACAGTAAATTATATCTATATTATGTGACTATAGGGGTGTTATTTAATGTTTTGAGGGCTCTAATGATGTAAAAAATGTATTTAGAAGGTTGTATGGTTTTATGATTACCACGGTTGGGTCTGGAACCAATTGCTGGTGATAAATGAGGGTTTACTGTTTATATTATATACTGCAAGACAAAAAAAAAAAAAATAATTAATTAATTTTAAAAAAAAAAAAACCAAAAAAATAAAAAAAAAAAAAAAATAAACCGAGAGAACCTCAGGGTAGAACCGCTGCTCCTCTGCATTGAGAGGAGCCAAAGGAGGTGGCTCGGGCAGCTGGGACTCCTTGGGGCATGTCCAAGCATTAGGAGGCCTCGAGAAACACCCAGGACACGTTAGAGAGACCGTGTCTCTCAACTGGCCTGGAAACGCCTCAGGCTATACCGGGAGGAGCTGGACTAAATAGCTGGTTAGAGGGAAGTCTGGGCTTCCCTCCTTAGGTTGCTTCCACTGCGACCCGACCTCAGATAAGCGGAAGAAATGGATGAGTGGGGGAATGAACTTTTGTTGAAAATAATCGTCATTAGTGGGAAAAGGAATTATTTACAAAGTTGACCTCTTTTTCAGGGCAATTTGCTCAGGCAATCTTCCCTCCATTTTCTATATCGCTTATCCTCATTAGGGTCGTGGGGGTATGCGGGAGCCTATCCCAGCTGACGTTGGGCGAGAGGCGGGGTACACCCTGGTTGCCAGTCAATCTCAAGGCTGACAAACAATTATTTACACTTATGGACAATTTAGAGTCGCCGTTGACCCTAACATGCACGTTTACTGCCAATAATGAGTTGACAATTACATTATCATCGCTGTTACAAAGATAGCAAAAACAGAAGCAGATGTTATGTATGAGGATGAGTGGCGCCGTGATGCCGCGCTAAAGGTCGCCCTTTTGTCTGCAGGACCTCGAGCGGCGAAACACAGAGCTGGAGGGTCAGGTTCAGAGAGCTGAAAAGACACTGGCCTCCAGCAAGGACGAGCAGGAGAAGGCGGAGTTCGAGGTCCAGCACATCCTCGAGGCTCTTGATGTCAAAATTTGCGACCTGAATAACCTGAGACAAAGTTTGGCCAAACTGATCGATAAGTAGTCCCGATTGCAGGCTGGCTGCATCTCCACAGTCCAGGCGTGGTACCTTTCATTTGTACTCCCTTAAAGGTGCGTTGCGCAAAATAAACCTGCTGTGCTCTATATTCTTACATGTACACGGCACAATGTTGAAATACCTTTAACGAGCCGGATGGTCTGGTTCGTAACTTTTGTTCTGGTTTGGCAGCCTGGTCTGGAGAACCTGAATTTTAAAAAAGGTACTTGGTGAGCACTTTGGTACGATTCGCTCGCCAGTCACATTGGTAGTTTTGTCACGGGACCAAAGACCGCACAGTATGAACCTTAGGGGTGGTCTATACTGAGATTTTTGGTCTGATACCAACTAAACACAAAGCCAGTATTGTTGATATAGATACATTTGACTTGAACATTTTCAAGCTTGTTGAATGAGTTTGTGCTTTTGCCTTTAGTTTTATCCATCCATCCATTTTCTATGCCGCTTATCCTCATTAGGGTCACGGGGACCCTATCCCTGGGTCCCTGCTGTGGAGCCTATCCCAGCAGACTTTGGGCGAGAGGCGGGGTACACCCTGGACTGGTCGCCAGCCAATCGCAGGGCACATATAGACAAACAACCAGTCACACTCACATTCATACCAATGGACAATTTAGAGTCTCCAATTAACCTAACATGCATGTTTTCGGAATGTGGGAGGAAACCGGAGTACCCGGAGAAAACCCACACACGCACGGGGAGAACATGCAAACTCCACACAGAGATGCCCAACGGAGATTTGAACCCTGGTCTTCCAGATCTCCTGACTGTGTGGCCAATGTGCTAACCACTCAGCCACCGTGCGGCCCGACTTTAGTTTTATCATGAATAGAATAAAACACAGTTGACAAAGAATTTAGGCAAACAAAAACACTAACAAACTTATTTGTGGACGATTTAACAACACACTAATCTCTTGCTGCTTTGCGCTTAAAATTTTGCAGCTTCACCCTATCACCCTTTTTTGAAAAAATATTAATTCTTATACAGTATCATGCTGTTTTGTAGTTGTATGCGGCCTATTGTTAGTCATAGAATATGCATATTTAACCCAATAGTACGTATTTTTTTTTTTACTAAATTAAGCCTTTTCAACCATAACAATGGCTAAACGAACTACAATGACTAAATACAAGGCATTCAAAAAGATGTTGCGATGATATGTAGTATTCTACATTAGATGTCAGTAATGTCACTGTAATGTTAGCGGTGAGACACACAAGCACCAGACCTGATTGCAGGAACAACAGGCTTTTATTGCAGGTTTGAACGATCTTGCAACAGGCACAATAATCCCTTACACGGGCTACGGTTGCGGACGTAACACACGCCAAGATAAAACTAAACTCTGAACCCTCGACGTCACTACTTGCCCTCCTCACTACTTAGCTACCCGAGCGCTGGAACACATTTACAGCAACACACGTGAACATAAGTCCTATTAATGGCTTATTTTTTCTTACTATGTGTACACATTGGTTAATACAAGGGTACAAGTTACTATAGGGGTGTTGGTTTATGACTAGAGGGCTCTAATAAAAGTGCACTGTGTGGCTCAATGGTGTCAGGGTTTATGAATAATAGTAACATGACAATTCTGAGTCTTGTAGTGTTATCCTGTCCTGGACTGTGGAAATGCACCCCACTGGAGTTGGGTCAAAAGGAAATGGAAAAAGCTTGACAGAACCTTTCCAGACCCACACGTATTTCCCCCGCTGCTTTATTTGGACTACTCTTCTGTTATTCATGTTGATCAGCAAAGAAGCAGCAGCAAAGATGCTGCCAAATCCCAGCAGCAGGGTGCCAGCGTTGTTCCCTCTCTCCCCGGCCTCCATTCCTGTTTGTGCCAAGTTCCATTTTGTTTACAAGTGTTCATGCAGTGATCCAGTTTGACCATTTATCATGCTGGTAAGAAGTGCGTACTACATATAAAAAGCACAACTGTATTAGTTTACTGAATGGGTACTTTGGGGGAAAAAGAAACAAAAAAAAAAAGCTTTGTACCTAAGAAAGTAACGGCACTTGAATTTGTCGAAATGTGGTTTCAGTAAGCTTGTAGAGAAATCTAGCACCTGTAGGATGCGACGTAACCATGCTTTATTATAAACCTCTTAAAGGAAGAGGTGTTCGTTATTATAAGTACTATTTATTCATGGTCAGAATGCGAATTTACTGATCGGGCCCATTAACAAGTTTCACTGTGAATTCAGCACGATCAACTTTACATTTCGTCATCCCATAAACTTACTTCACTTGGTGGCATTTCGGACCCCAGCAGCCATATGCAAGCCTCTCTGAATCAGCAATACCTTTATTATTATGTATTTAGCAAGACATGACACGTCATAATGATTGTCAGCCGGAGAACGTGCACAGAGCACAAAAATCCTAGTACTAAGTGGTACTATTGCAGGGGTGTCCAAAGTGCAACCTATGAGCCATTTGTGGCACTTGCGGCTTTTGGCACATTCTAAAATTACAATTTAACAACAAAACAAACAAAACAACCACAGTAAGAACTGAAAAATCAGCAGTGATTTTACAAGAATAAAGCCAAACTGTTCAGTTTTAATTTTACAAGAACGCAGCTGTAATTTTGAGTGAAAAAAACAATTTTAGTTGGAAATATTAACATTAGGTTTGCAATATGAATATTTTTTTTAAGTTGTAATATGGGGGGAAAAAAAGGAAACTAAGATAGGCTCCAGGATAAACGGTATAGAAAATGAATGAATGAATGAGGTTGTGATTTTGGAAAATTTAGATCACCAACACAACAAAATAAAGTTTCAGGGGAAATTAGGTTGGAGAAAAAGTTATGATATGGGAATAAAGTCAAAATATTATCAGAATAAAGTCAAATAATTATTGTTGCTTTTTTTTTTTTTTTACAAAGTTTACTTAAGAAGCAGAAATGGGGAAGAACAGCTGTGAGTTTATGACAATGAAGTCAAAATATTTAGAGAAACAAGTCACTAACAAGAAAAAAGTTTGAGAATCTAATATTATGAGGAAAATTGTAGCATAGAGTTAAAAATATTAAAGAAAAAATATATTTTTAAAAAGTTATGAGAAATGAAAACAACAAAATGAAGGGGTTTTTTGAAAAGTTTGGGGTTAAGAGATTATTATATTATGGGAATAAATTAATACTATGAAAAGAAATTTCCCACGAATATTTAAGAAAAAAAATTGAAATTTTTGGAATAATTAAACAAGGGAACAGGAAAAATGGTTAAAAAAAATGCAAAGAGTGATGTTGACATTAATAATACACTTTTTCACCTACCACAAAGCTAAGATGCATTTTTTTTCTTTTATATATATATAACTTTTTAGCTTATTTTCATGTGTGTAGTAGGTGTACAAAATCTTAAAGCGGCCCTTCCAATCAGTGGAAAAGGTTGGACACCCCTGTACTATTTCATTCCCCAGCTGGACACCATAAATGCATGTTTCTCTTTACTTGTGCTTGTGACATTTCTTATTGCTGACACGCAACAGATTTGGATGAGAATTTTTCTGCACGCATTATTTTGTATTACTCTTTTTGTGCATCAAAGGTGACATTGTATTTGTACCATGAAATCATTGAAAGTACTTATTTGTGGGCGCTTGTTATACTTTGGAGTAAGACCTTGAAGCGTCCCAACACTAGAACACACAACCAAAGAAGTGTTACCACCTAAGTAGAATTAGCACACCACCTTCTTCACAAACGACTGAATTACCTTCTTATGGCTGCATTTGACTTGATCTTATACATAAATGCTTCTGTTGGCTTGTAACGGTGTTTGAAAAATGGCAAATTGGGAAAACTGGTAAGGGCTTATTTAGGGCCACAAGACAGAGTGAATTTAAAGTTGGGTTTATATGCGAGATTGAGCTTATATTTGTAGGAAGTCTTGAAGCATTAAAATTCAGCCATGCTATAACACAGCTATATTCTTTCTGGTTATTTTGCATACTTTGTATATAAAACCAATACTGGTATCTGTTATTACCATAAAATGTGTACCTGCAGGAATGCAAACGTATTCGGGTCTCAAAACTTTACTGGACACTATACGTTGGAGTTTAAGTCGTATCAGTCAAGAAAATGCATCACAATGACAAAAAAACATATTCTTGATAAATAATGATAAATGATCTTGGTTGACTGCGGTCTATTATTAGTTTTAAAACAACATATTTATGGAAATTGTACTTATTCTTGGCCTAAATTAAGCATTTTCAGACATAAATGAAGTCAAATACAAATACAAGGCAGAAGACGCGTTGATTGTAACTGTAGTACTGCATCACATTGGCCACTAGGTGTCAGTGTTCGGCGAGAGAAGGGTCAGACTCCACACATCTGTCCGCCCGCCATTAAGGTTCGCTAGGGAATACATTTACTGTGACACACACACGAACATGGCTTTTCTGTTTTCTTCCTTTACTTTTGTATGTCTACCGGTAAAACGAGTGTTTAACTGCCATCGCAATACATTGAAGAGACAAAAGCAACCTGTGGGAAGTACGCAGTCCAGAAAAGGAGCTGCTAACGTGTGAGTCTGTTAGTATTTATGTCTAATATGTCTTCTTTTTTCTGATCAGATCTACAACGATGGGTAACACCCATGTAAATGTGAATATATGGGTGTTGTTTTATGTCTGGAGGGCACTGATAATGCTAAAACTGTATTAAGAGGACTGTAAACAGGGTTTCTATGCCATAACTACAAAAGTATTCCACTTAGTAATATTGAATCCTACTTTTCGGAAATTCACTTATCGCGGTTGAGTGTGACCCAATTAACTGTGATAAACAAGGGACGACTGTAAATCGCTTTGGACTTTAAGTGGCATTTATTTTCAAAATGTATTTGCCAAAATTCAAGACCGCATTTAATCTAGAAAGGCAAGTTGTTTGACAACACACAGAGCAAAAGGCCGATTAGGTGTCTGGTATGTCGACGTAACACATTGACACTTATTCAGCTCACCAATCTCCTGGTCTCATTCCACACCACTGAATGGCAGGAGCAGCATTTGGGGTTTCGGCAGGGCCCAAAAACGGCGGAAAATGCCACTTTTCAGAGGACTCCATTTTTGCCACACCCATTGTGAAATCTCATTTTTTCAGGTCGCTTCAACTGCACTTTTAAGGTCCGGTAGGTGGAGGAAACCTCCCAAATCTTCATTAAGGAATCCGTTTTCCCAAGGGCTTAATTACTTTGGGTGATTTTAATCATTACCAGATCTTATTTCCTGGACACATTTTACAGAGCCCTTAGCAACTAACACTACTTGCGGGTGAGTGCCTTCTCTGTTTGCTATCACTAATCATGGCTGAGAATGGACAAATGAGGATCCAGAACTTTATATTTTTGAGCCTGAATATACAAAGGATGAGCTTCAAGTTTTAGAAGCAGAGCGGGCAAGAAGAGTGAGACGTGAAATCTGAGAGTCAGGACCGACACGACTTGGAGTGCCATGCCGACAGAAACGTAGATGGATGGAAAGGCTACATATATCTGACGAGGACGACACTGCTCCAACAGACAGCACCATAATGTTTCATCTTATGTATAGAATATTTTCTGGGGGCCAGTAAAAGTAGAGCTACAGGCCTCAAATGGGCTGCACCTATTTGATTGACAGGAAGGCGTGTCCAATGTTGTTTGTTTATGTAGCCGAACTTTGGTTAGTGTCTAAAACTCTTTGCAGAAGGTCAAGATTCGTAACCAAAAATGGACGCTGACCGAATCAAATGTTCCAATACATGATGTATTGTGTGTTCCAGAAAGCCAAAAATGTTGTTTTACAGGCACAAAACAATGCCAAATGCATATAAATACGCAAGAATGAGATCAATGAAGATTGAAGGTTTTTTTCACCCTCACTAAGAACGTGATTCTTATGAAGAATACAGTTGGACTCATGCTGTGTATTAACACAGAAAGACACACTCCATATTATACACTAACCGGAGAAGGCACGCTGAGGCAAAACTGAGGTGTCAGTTTTCTACGTTAGCTGAAAATCATGCTTATCGGGACAGATGCTAACTGGGTTCCGCTGTATACTGTAAAATACTGTATTAGGTATTTGAACTTAAAATGAGTAGTCATCACTAAATTGTAATGTGTATTTATCCGCCCTTGTACTTTATTCAAAAATTACATGATATATAATAAAAACATGACCATTTTAACCAGCATTCACACCATTTATTTTGCCCAAAATAAGCAGAAACATAAAAAAGGAATATTACATAAGGCAGTTTTGTACATCAGTTTGGTATGTTGCCTTGACTCCTTGCCCTGCAATGTGAAATACATGAAACAGAAGAAGCAAAGCTTGCTTCTTTTTATTATCATGTAAGTATGTAGAAGTTACTGCATTAAAAAACGTGTCTAATGTTGGGATGCACAAACCATTACGAGATTAACTGGGAGTAAAAAGTCAGCCCTAAGTGAAGCTTTGGTGGAACAAAGAACTTCACACAGTGATCAGGAAAATTAAAAACCACACGCAAGGAATGATCAGAGTGCTGCTCTTATGTTGTTTTCTATTGAGAGAAGGATCTAAGATGTCTAATACACAAGTGCATGTAAACAGACATGAAATCAAATTATTTTATTTGGCAACAGATATCTACCTCATCCGGCAAACCGTTTCCCCCGTCCTTAGACAAAAAGTGATTATCGTGATAAATTGGGTGAATGACTGCATGTTTCAACTTAAATACAGAACACACAAGATGTATTGCAGCCAATACCCCCCAATTTTAACCTATATATTTTTAAACTGACAAATAGTCTTTGCATAAACTAACAGACCAGATATTTTTTTATCAAATTCTAAGAATGCTTATTTTCTCTAAATAGGTTAAATGTTTTGAATAAAAATTAGGACTTGGTCATCCACAAAAGCATTAAATTCTTCAAACTACTCTCATTAGTCATCAATAAAGAGCTCCTATAAACAGTACCAGCAAGCAGAACAAGATGGTGGCAGCAAAAACTGATGAATATGCCAGCATTGCCGCTGGAAAAGAACAGGAGGTGGGGATGTGGTGGCGCCGCATCAAGGTAACAATCCTGTTAAGGTCCAGCAAGCTTGCTAGAAGACTGCAGCTTGCCTACTCTACGCCAGAATTAGAGGGCTGAGTGCTACTGGTACTGAGTTTAGGAGCACTTAACGGATGTTGTTTGCGGGGATGTGCGTTCACTTACTGATGATCGTGATTTTGATCAGGCCGAGATCACACATGACGAGAGATGTGCCAAACTCCTTAAACCTAATATGATCCAGATAAGACTGATTTAGTCCAGCAACTTAATGTGACACGATCCCATTTGCGTTTGCTTTTAGTCCAAATGCCATCTGTTATGCTGTGTGGGTCGATCCAGCACGTGGAGTTGACAGTGCCAGCGTTCCTCGTTTAAACCGTCTTCCTCGCCGTCAGAACTCGAACGATGCTGCCCACTCCTCCGGCTGCCAGCGCCTACAAACACCAGGCACACACAAATCAAATAAATCAATCTTAGGAGCATGTTTGCATTACCTCAAAATCTCATTTTCCTTTAAAATAATAAAGGGCTACCAAATGATTACAAATTTGAATCAAATTAATCAGTTTTCACATTAATCACAATTAATCACCATTTACAACTTTGTGAAATATGCTGGGTTTATTTTTGTTTTTTTTTACTTTATTTTGTGAACAAATAGATAAATTATGTATTAGTATGTATTAACAGCTCCAAATAAAAGGAAAATGTCAAATCACCACACTTGTCTGAAAATCTAACACTCTTTAGCAGTAGCAGAACAGTTGCAGAACATTTTACTTTTGACACACTTTAAAGGTGTGTGTGTAAAGGCAATGCGAACCAGGCTCCTGCTTCGATTGTACAAGGACCGAATGGCACGTAGTAGCGGGCCACCAATCCCGTACTCTTGGAGCACCCCCACAGGACACCACAAAGGACATGGTCGACTGCCTTTTCCAAGTCTACACAGCACATGTAGAACGGTTGGGCAAACTCCCACGTACCCTCCAGTACCCTTGCAAGGGTGTAGAGCTGGTCCAGTGTTCCGCGACCGGGACGAAAACCACATTGCAGCTCCTGTAACCGAGGTTCGACTAACGGTCGTACCCTTCTCTCCAGCACCCTGGAGTAGACTTTCCCANCCTTTGTCACCGATTCTGTTCATAATCTTCATGGACAGAATTTCTAGGCGCAGTCAAGGTGTTGAGGGAGTCCAGCTTGGTGACCTTAGGATCTCGTCTCTGCTATTTGCAGACGATGTGGTCCTTATGGCCTCATCAGGCTGTGACCTTCAGCGTTTACTGGAGCGGTTTGCAGCTGAGTGTGAAGCTTCTGGGATGAGACTCAGCACCTCCAAATCCGAGGCCATGGTTCTCAGTCGGAAACGGGTGGACTGTACCCTCCGGGTTGGGAGTGAGGTCTTGCCTCAGGTGGAGGAGTTCAAGTAACTCGGGGTCTTGTTCACGAGTGAGGGACGGTTGGAGTGTGGGGTTGACAGACGGATTGGTGCAGCGTCAGCAGTAATGCGGTCGCTGTACCGGACCGAGGTGGTGAAGAGAGAGCTGAGCCGGAAGGCAAAGCTCTCTGTTTACCGATCGATCTACGTTCCCACCCTCACCTATGGTCATGAGTTATGGATCATGACCAAAAGAACAAGGTCGCGGATACAAGCGGCGGAAATGAGTTTCCTCCGTAGGGTGGCTGGACTCATCCTAAGAGATAGGTGCAGGAGCTCGGCCATCCGGGAGGAGCTCAAGAGGAGCCAGTTGAGGTGGCTCGGGCATCTCGTCCGGATGCCTCCCGGGCGCCTCCCTGGTGAGGTGTTTCGGGCATGCCCAGCCGGGAGAAGGCCCTAGGACACGCTGGAGGGACTATGCCTCACTGCTGGCCTGGGAATGCCTGGGTGTCCTCCTGGTGGAGCTGGAAGAGGTCGCTGGAGACCGGGAAGTCTGGACTTCCCTACTGAAACTGCTGCCCCCACGACCCGGACCCGAATACGCGGAAGAAAATGGAATGGAATGGAACACTTTAAAGGAGGCACACGGTGGCTGACTATTGGCCTCACAGTCAGGAGGTTCAGGGTTCGAATCTCCGTTGGGCATCTCTGTGTGGAGTTTGCATGTTCTCCCCGCGCGTGTGTGGGTTTTCTCCGGTTTCCTCCCACATTCCAAAAACATGCATGTTGGGTTAATTTGCGACTAAATTGTCCTTTAGAGTGTAAATTGTTGTCTGTCTGCGATTGACTGGCAACCAGTCCAGGGTGTACCCCTCCTCCCGCCCGAAGTCAGCTGAGCTAGGCTCCAGCATACCCGCGACCCTAATGAGGACAAGCGGTATAGAAAACAGATGGATGGACACTTTAAAGAAAAACTGCACATTTTTTGGAATTTTGCCCATCATCCACAATCCTTATGATTGAATCCTTATGCTACATGAACACCTTTTGTTCCCTTTTTTGTGTGTTCTGAAGCCAGAAATTAGTTTGTATGAGCTTAGATAACTATATGGGAGGCAGCTTTACAACATTAAAGCCCTAAAAAAAACACACACAAAAAAAAAACGACAACAGTGTTCCATTTGCATAACTTAACTGTATATTAACCAAGCTACTGTGATATTGTTATTGTAGCGGCTAACACGAAAAACTTTATTTATCTGACAGATAACACCTTAACGCGGCAGACGGAGTGGCTGCTACTGGCTCTCCATTTGCTACAAAGACCCAACAAGATGTTTGTTTGCTGTCTACATTTTAACTGAGGACAGGAGTACAAGTCTTGTGTTGAAAGACGCAGCCGAGTCTCGTCGTTGTTTCTATGCTGATTTTGTTGACAGAAAATGCGTTAACTTCTATCGACTATAATCTTGTCAAGGCATTTTCTAGCTTTAGAACGCACAGAAAATGGCAAATTGGCTCTCACTTGTATAGCTCTTTTCCACCTTTAAGGCACTCAAAGTGATTTGACAATAATTCCGCATTTATCTACGGATGACGCAGCATCGGGAGCAACTAGGAGTTATGTCTCTTGCCCAAGGATACTTCAAAATGATCAGGGGAGAACGGAGGATTGAACCAGCAACCTTCAGGCTTGGAGACAACCACTTTTAACATCTGAGCCATGTTGCCTATAGAAATGTGTTCATGTTTCACATATAGATGGTGTGCGATTTCGAAAATTGCAGTTTTTCTTTTACCATGTTATGAGCCATGAAAGGTTGTGTTCAAAGACGGCACATGATTTTTAGGTTGAATTAACTGTTTTGAGTATAGATTGTATTTTCCAGGATTTCTGCACATACTTAAATGCAAGAAATTCTACTTCCTTAGTTGCGCTAGCGAGTGATAAGAATATCCACATACTGTTAATCTTTGTCTTTCTGTTGATTTAGACCATACGTACACACATAATAAAGACATTGTGATGTTCTAAGTGTCTCTGAATGCGCCTTGCTGAAGCCGTGTGACAATGAGGAAGTGTCATTCCAAGGAGGACTAGAGACATGTTTCTGAGTTGGTGATACATATAAGGTGTTGGAATTGCACTGCGGTTGATGTGTTCAGGTTAGAATTGTTGCGTTAATGTGTTAATTATGCTAAACATTTGTACATAATTAATTAAATGAGTTACCGTAGTTAACGCGCTATTTTTGACAGACCTATACATTAGCATGAAGAATGATGGGCAAAAAAAAATTCCCTAGTCACCTAGTCGACTGCGTTGATTCAATTCACACTTCTCCCTAATTTTACTGAAATTCATATTTAAATTCAGAAACCTAATTGAGAACCACTGCATTAGGGTGTTATATGCAAAAAATTGTTCCCCATTTCTCGCGTGCTCATGTATGCAAAACATACCTTTTCATGCCACTGCAGGAGGACGGCGCTACTGTTTTCTGATGGCCTCTCAAAGCCTTTGTAGATGTATTTCATCAGGAGATCCACGCCGTTTTTGTCCAGCGACTGCACACCTTTCTCAATGTCGCTGCTCTTAAAAGCGCTGAGCACCTTCAGCACCAAGCCCTCTGCACGGTCCTGGTGACAAAGCAGAAACCTGTAGTAAGAGATCCACATGTAATGCAAAACATAAACCACACACACACCTTGACGTTCTGATTCTTCGTGTTGATTGGTGGGTTCTTGAGGACAGCATAAAGAGCTGCCATGTTGTCTCCTGTACAGGGGAGCCTGCTAAGGACTATTATAATATTTGATCACAGACAGCAGCCCCAGATATAACGCACACACAAAAATAGTAATCATTGGTATATAAACTAAACAGAAAACAAGCTTATAGTATACTACACTACTATCACGATAATAAACATATTGTTTGTTTATGGTTATTGTACACAATTTTAAACAAAATGAGAGACTGATTTGTGATCCTATTGTTACAATATAATCACTTTTCACAGATGGATTCGCCAGTATAAAGATGAATAGACACCTAATTTTTCAACTTGAAAAGCAACGGATGTCACATTTGATTGGCTGAATTTCGGGGTAGGCGGGAGCTAACGCCTACAACAAGGAAGTGATGCGCTTCCTTACCTTATAAGGCCTATAGGTTTGCTTAGTTGCAACATGAACGAGGCTAAACACATCAGCACTGACAACGTTAAAACGTAAAGATCGCGTTCAATCATATCGACAAAAACTGTAAGTGTGCAGTAAAACGAAGGGGAAAGGATAGCTTGCAGCGCATTTAGATAAGATAGACCGGCCTGCCCCTAGTTGGGAGCAGAAATCCCTGGAATGTTACTGTCAGGCAAGTCTGGGCAGTGACTGGCCTCATTGTAAACGCCCGTATAGGAGGCGAGTGTAGCCGCCCAAGCACACACAAATAAAAAAACATTAAAGACAGCATTGTTAGGCTAAATACTATCCAGCCGAAGTCAACACTGTAGTGTAGAGGTGTATACAACAGACCTTGCACGCTAGCATACGGCAGGCTAAGAATGGTAAGGATATTGTCTGATGAGGGAGTCCACCTCCGCCTCGTCGGGACCGAGCTGGTTCTCTCCTCCGTCCTCCTCGTCTACAAATTTATTCTCGTCGTACTCATCCACGTCCACTCGCCTGAAGCGAGCGGACATAACGTTCTTCGACATTTCGGCAAAAGAAAGTGACGACGAACACAAATCAAAGACTGCTAACGTTCAAGCTCAATTTCCGGCCTTTTCAGTCAACTGGCAAGCAGGAAGCTCCCTGGCGTCCTCTCCTTCCTTGTGTGGCTTTTGGTTCCGCATTTACGCCATTGCCACCTGGCGGCCAAATTTTGAAATTGCAAGCAGGAGTCATTATGACCACTAGAGGGAAACCTCACCTAAAAAATACGGACACTGGATCGTACGCACGTAGTGTATACTGCATACGCGGTATATACTCTATATACTGTATATCTAGCCATCCATTCATTCTCTATGCCTGACTAGGGTCACTGGGGTATGCTGGAGCCGATGTATATCTACATATAGATGAATATTTAGAAAATTCTTAAAAATGTCTGTATTGTAATATTCATTCCCATATTATTTTGATTTTATTTCCTTAATATATGAGATATAATTGAACCTTTTCCCTAACTAAATTAGTTTGTTTCTCATAATGTTGGAATTAAAAACAATATTTCAACTCTATGCTAGTAAAATGATATCAAAATATTATGAGTTTATTCTTGTAAATTTGCGACTTTTTGGGTTAGAATACAACATTTTTTTCTTTACATTGCAATATTATACAGTTGTTTTCTTTACATTTCTGATGGGTTTATTAAATTTTCCAACTACTATAACTTTGTTTTTGTGAATTTTCTTGCTAAATGTTCTTCTCATAATATTTGAGTTTATACACATAATAATATAACTATTTTTCCATCCTAATTTTCAAAAATTCCAACTTTGTTTTGTTTGTTTGTCAAAATACATATTATGACTTAAAAAAAACAACATCTTTTGTGTTTAAGAGTTGAACTTTATATATTTACTATAATATTATTCATGTAAAATGGATAGGCTCCAGCATACCCGCGACCCTAATGAGGGTAACCGGTGTAGAAAATGAATGAATGAATTCCTGTTCAATTTTTTTCAGTTTTAGTTTTCCTGTTTGTTAAATAATATTTTTAGAATGTGCCACGGGCCAATACAAAAACAGCTGCGTGCTGCATTAACCACCCATGATCTATGCAATACAGTATGTATTTTTTTCTATAACGTTATCTAATTCATGTACCCTAATATATGCATCTATAAGTTCATGTTATTACAACAATAACATCCGTGAATGACATATGTGATCAATGTTGTTAGTTCACCATTACTAGTTTTTCTGACTATGATCTAGCATTATTAATCACACCGGTTCCAACAATGGACCCCAATTCATGTTCCATTTTTCTGATCAACTATTACACTAAAGATGCTCGCTTTGTTAGAAAAAATGCCTAATATTTATTTGGGTCTCAGTAAATGATGTCTACCCACTGGAGGGAGTGTTTACAAATTGTATAATTCATCATAACGGAGCCCAGTTGCAGCTGCTCCTGTGAGAATTGTGTGGGTTCATCTGCTGAAATCCAAACAGATGCTCCTTACCAGGGGTGCTCAAACTTCACAAACCATATTTCAGACATTTTAACATAAATACTGCAGACCCTTTTTCTGGATGACAATATGACTTAATGCTTCTTATTAACCTTACATATGTACTGTAACAGTGTTGCTAACAACCACCTGAAGACATATGACACATTTTGGCCTTACCTCATTACTGTAACTGTCGTCATTTTTCCTAAGCTTAGCCAGTGAGGTATGCGAATCCCATAATGAAGTGTCTGGGCTTAAAGATTTGTCCATCCTGCTGTTTAGATGAGCAGCGGGATTGTGTGTTGAGTGTGGCCAGAGCAAAGTGAGTGATTTATGTGGTGCGTCACAGTCATTTCAGAGTATTAAATTCACCCTAGTCCTGGTGAGGCCAGCGGGCCATTTGCAGCCCCCTGCTATTTTTCTAAAAATGTAAATTTAACAAGACAACTAAAAATAAAACAACAACAGCAAATAGGAAATATGGAAAAGCAATCATTTTACAACAAACATTTAAATAAAACATTGAGAGAAATAATTGTGATTTCGCAAGGATATCATGAGGACTATTATGTTATTAGGAAAAATAACAATTTCTGTCGCATAAACTTGAAATCAATGTTAGTCTTTTAAAAGTCATTATAACCTTTAAAAAACAAAACAAAACAAAGTTGTCATAAAAATGTTACAACGTTACAAGAATAATGTCAAAATATTGTGGGAATAAAGTGCTAATTATGAGAAAAAAAATGTACTAGAAGAAGGTTAGTTGGTAAATTAAAACAACAGGAGAAAAGGAAAAAAACAAAACTGGAATTTTACAAGAATTAAGTCATAGAGGAAAAAGTCATATGCTAACGAGAAAAAAGTGTCCCTTTTATTAGAATAAACTTAATATTATGAGGAAATTTTTTTAGTAGCGTTGAATGTAAATAAATAACATTTATTTAAATATGAAATTATAATAATAAATAATAATAATAATAATAAATATGTTTTTTTTCAGAATAAATCCTTATATTATGAGAATTAGACAAAACAAAATAAAGTTCCATTTCTTTGGAAAATGAAGTTGGGGAAAAGTTATAATAATATGGTGATTAAGTCATTATTATGAGAATACATTTTACAAAGATTATTTAAGAAGAAATTTGGAAAATGAATTGTTGCGCTGCAAAATATCAAAGTGGTTCTTGCATCCTTTCTTTTTGAGATGCGGCCATTGGTGGAAAAAGATTGGAAACCCCTGCCCTAATGTAAGAATGCCCTAATGTAAGTGAGATTCTTAAGTGCATTTTTTCAGAATACGCCGTAACTTGTGCATTGTATTGCATAAAAATAATGTGGACCCCCTGACCTATGACTCGCTGACCACTGGGGGTCCCCGAAGCCCTGATACATAAACCACGCTCCAACATCCTGAGTAATGTCTGCTATAACTTCCTACTGGAAGGAAATGAGTTGAGAATGGAAAATTTCCATGTCAGTCGTCTTGTCAAAGTGTGTGTGCGTGTGTGTGTGCGTGCATGCATGCGCGCTGATTCATGGTGTGCTCTTCATCGTGGAAATATTGCTTTGACTGGTCAGGGCTGGGTGGTCTTTGGTGATTCCTGAAACTTTTACGTCAGCAGGGAGTTTAGGATTTTCCTGCTTTGGTGAGTGAGTGAAAGTGCATGTTTGTCATTGCAGGAAGTGGGAAAACTTCAAGCCAGTGAACTTTGGAAGACTCTCAAAGAGGGTTTAACGTGAATTTGAAAAAAGTGCTCGATTTACTGTAACCCTTGTGATGTTGCTATGGCAACAGAAGCAAACGGCTTTCCGCTGATGTCCTTTTCAGAGTGGAATTTTTAATTTCCGTATCTTACTTGTCTAGACTCTCGCCCCAGGGAGAGAAAAGTTAATATTGCGTAGATCCAATGGCAGTAGTGAAATAACATTCAACACACACATGTAAACACAATGTGGTGTATTCTCAGGCACACACACACACACACGCACACACTACAGCGTTGCGTGCTTGGGTCATGAATGTCCTCAGTGAGAGCTTTGAAGAGCGCCTCAGCCCATCAGTGCTATGTGTGACTCAACACATCAAAAGGTGAGGATACAGGCACATACATGACACCTCACGTGAACGTGCCCTGAAGGAGTACAGTATGCAGATCATTTCCTCTCATGCACACCAGGATAGACAGACTCAACAAATTGTCAGATAATTAAACGCTAAAAGATGCTTTGGGCAAGTTGCTCTCGCGCCATAAAAAGTGAGGAAGATCACTGCAAAGTAGCTTAAGCACATAATTGTTACTTTCACATGATGAGAATTCCACCTCATCAAATTGGGGAATGTAATGACTTGGCTTGGAGACACCCAGGGTGGTTTTCTCTAATGTATTTGTGGGGATTGTGCCGTACTTGTGGTGTGTTGTTTTTATCACATCTCTGTGTGAACCTGGAGCAATTTTCATGCATTTCTAAACACCAACCATGTTTCCTTTCAAGTCCCGAAAATACAGTACTGTCAATCAGGCAAGACATGACTGGCGACGAGTCCAGGGTGTACCCCGCCTCTCGCCCAAAGCCAGCTGGGATAGGCTCCAGCATACCCACGACCCTAATGAGGATAAGCAGCATAGAAAATGAATGAATAATACATTTATTTATGTTTGCCGTAATTTCCGGTAATTCTTATGTATAAGATGCACCCACTAAATTTAAAGTGAAAAACAGATTTGTGCATACATGTCCAAGCCATAAAATGACACGCAGTATCTGGCAGGATCCAATCATGAGCTACAAAAAGACTCAACCCATCGGTTAATCTCAGGAGGTCATTACTCAACGTAACAGTCTTGACTCACGGTGTCATTAAAGACGGAACGCAAAAAAATCATCGCACAGCAACTTAACACGCAAATGGTACGTAAGAAACATACAAGACGAGTGTAGAATGAAAGACAGGCTCAGTTCATTGCAGCTGAATGAATTGTGGCCGGTTTGCTGGGAAGCAAAGCATGATGGGGAGCAGTTAAGATAGGCGTTTTTTATTCTGCACTTGTATTGGTGCTTGTAATTGGTACTTGGTCTGGTAAACTGTATTTCATACCTACCTTTCAAGTGTTAAGTTGCTGTGTGATGATTGTAACGTTCTTTCTTAGATGACACCGTGAGTCAGGCAATTACGTTGAGTCACGACCTCCTGCATTTTCCGATGGGTCGACACCCATCCTTTTAATGGCTCCTGCCAAAAAAAGATGTACCGCTTCCGCACTAATTCGCGAGCGGCACAGTATTTAATTTAATCTTTGCTTTCATTCTATTCCATTCCATTCCACATTCCAAAAACATGCATGTTAGGTTAATTGGCGACTCTAAATTGTCCGACGGTATGAATGGGAGTGTGACTGGTTGTTTGTCTGCCCTGTGATTGGCTGGCGACCAGTCCAGGGTGTACCCCACCTCTTGCCCAAAGTCAGCTGGGATAGGCTCCAGCACACCCCCACAACCCTAATGAGGATAAGCGACATAGAAAATGGATGGATGGTGTGACTCCAAATGTTAATATTAATATTTCATTAGCAGTAATATTCCAAACATTTAGTTCACATTTATTAGATTTAGCTTTATTACATTTACATTTTTGTATTTATTTTTTATATTTATATTTAAGATTTATTTTTAGCATTTACATTTCGATTTAAGATTTATTTTAAGATTTACTTTTAAAGGTAATATTTAGATGTAATATTTATATACATATTTAACATATACATTCATCATTCAGAGATTTAGATTAAATGTTTAGATCTGCCATGTAGATTTAGATTCACAATTTATAATCACAATTTAATTTCACCATTTGACCTCAAATGTGAGGGAAAATTAGCTCAATGAGAGAAAAGTGATCCAAATATTTCAAATACATATCTAAAAAGAGTGTGATTGAAAGTTTACATTTGGCACCCCATATAGATAAGATCTGCTTCTTAATGATGTGCAATACCACTGATTCAGCTTCCGATAGGTATTCCGATTCTATGGGCTGTATCGTTCAGTTGACATCTTAGTGATTCAAATTATAATTTGAATTTTTTTTTAATCCAGATATTCACCAAAGTTTAGTGACTTCTTTCTCAGTCCATGTGCCTCCACTGTAAGAAGTATTGGTGGGAATGTTTATTTATTTATTTATTTATTTTTTAATAATCCTGCCAATTTTGTTGGTGGCTCTATTCACTGTTTGAATTTGTCAAAATCATTGCTGTGAAAAAGTTGATGAAAACAATAAAGTTTTGTACAGCACTGTAAGTCAAAGACTGCTGAAAGTTTTAAGATTAAGGCAGAATATGTTTTAATGGAAAAAAAAGCAACATTCATATGCAAACAATTTGTACATTTTCTACCCTAAACAATTTTAGGAATACATACAAGATGTTTTACTTTTGCAACAATAAAAAAGCATGACTCAGTAATGATAATACAGTATCATTATACAGTAGTTCATCATACTGTAAATGTGTCATTTACATCCTATTTTTCCATGGATGGGTTGGTCTAGTCTTGTCTTACTCCTGCCTCATAGTGTGGTTTAAGTTACCAAATATGGTATCAATGGTCCTTCTCTATTGAATAATTTCCCCTAAAGAGGGCTGGGACACAAAATGTGTCCCTCAGGGTCAGTTTTTAACGTTGAACCAACTGTTACAGTAAAATGCTGTAAGTAATTATGCCAGGAGTGTTCATATGGCCCAGGGGACATTTGCAACCCGCCACACATTCTAAAAATACAATTAAACAAAAAAACTAACAAAAACAACAACAAAAATGGGAACAAGTATAAAGTAAAAATTTTAGGAGAAATAGTATAGTTTGAAGAGAAAATCTTCTTAAAAATATTTTAGAATTATAAATTTGAAACATTAAAAACATTTGTGTTTGTTTAAAAAATATAATACTATGAGAAACAAAAAAACAAACAAAAAAGCTGCAACTTTTGGAAAATTTGGTCGGGAAAAAATGTATAATAATTTATATGAATAGAGTCATAATGGAATAAGTTTGAAATAATATAAATTATTATAATATTCATTCATTCATTCATTTTCTATACTGTTTATCCTCATTAGGGTAATTATGTTAAAATGTAAAAAGATATGTTGAAAATGTCACCTGTAACACAAAGTTGTTTTTTTTCTTTAGAAATAAAAAACTTTGAACTTGTTAGAAACCACAGGATTTCATTATTCAATATAACAGTCTGACACACTGTGTCATTTGAAAGGCTTTGCTCGGACTAAATGCCTGATGGGAAGCCGTTAAAATAGTTGTTATTTTCAAACTCGTATTGATACTTATATATATCTTGTATATTTCTCAGCGACATTTTGAGTGTTAACTTGCTGTCTGATGATTTTAGCGTTCTGTGTAAGATGACACCTGAGTCACACTGTTAATGAGTAAGGACCTCCTGCAATTTCCTGTTGGTTGACAAACTTGTTGTGAGTTCATTCATCGCTCATGATTGGTTCCTGTCAAATAAAGAGCTGCTTTGTCTTTGTCGACTCATGCGTGTTGCAATATGCCATTTTATGACATGAACATGTGAGCCATATAGTCCAGTGTGGCTTATTTATTTACAAATCTGTTTTTCTCTCTACATTTTGTGGTTGTGACTTAAACACTAGTGCGTTTTAATACACCGGCAATCATAGTACACGGGTTGTTTTTTAAAATGTAAAATATCAAGCTGGCCAACGCATCCTTTGAGTTTTCGGTATGCTAACCTCGGTGGAAAACTTTTGGATACCCCTGTATTACGGCACCAAGAGTCCTGACAAAAAGTTTAATGAATGATTAATTTTTATATGATGATTAGGATTGAGGACTCGAACCCACGACCTTCAGACTGGGAAACGAGAGCGCTAACTGTTGGGTTAAGAACCTGGACTGTCGATCGGGCATTCAGTGCAGCTCTTAAGGCAGAGGGAGTGGGGTTATACCGACGTATGTGTATATGTTTATGCACATGTACTGTACATCAATATCAAGCGTGCAGGTGAAAACTGGCCGGCTTGCATAATTTATTTGCTCTAAATGTGTCATCATCCTTTAACAGTTTACTGCGTTGTATTACCGTAGCTGTAACGGTTGAACGTCAAAGCACAGATAAAGACGCATTGTGTCGTTTCAATAAGCTCTCACTGATAAGGGATCAGTGCAAAAGCATTTCACAGGCAAACAATGCAAGTGTATATTTACTTGAGTCCCTTCTTTCAAATTTTATAAGAAAAATTACACGGAATGCATTCTAATAATATGATTGGCTGATCAGTACCAGGGCTCTTATATGAGATAACTTTTACCCTTAATTCTCAGGCAGGAATTCAGGAAAAAAGGCTGTGTGAGCTTAAAAAAAATCCATGTTTTATCCCACAGTCTTCCACAGACCCTGCTCATGCAACTCTTGAGTGCACACTCCGCATTCGGAGCACACTCAGCATACCTTAACAAAATAAAACAAGATCAAAAGTGTAGGAAACAGGGACATAAATCATCTACTAAATTAGAATATATCAGTCATAGAAACAGTTAATTGTAAAGGAGACTTCATAGCTAACAAGACAGCAAAATGACTTAGTTTTCTGGATGTGCTCCAAAGCAGAAGTCCTGAAACATGAGTAAGGCAGCAGTCAGAATCGTTTCAGTATAACATTTCACTGCGGTGTGTGCAGCCTTTGCGCCCCTGCAGGTGGAGGTGTACTATGTCAGATTCCAGGCTTGCACGGCTGGAGGTTTAGGTAAAATTCCACTGAATGAGGGCCAGTTTTATGATGCATCTCACTCCACCTAGCCCTCTCCTCATTTAACCTGAGCGTCACTTTTTGAGGTGGCTAAAAGCCAGCTGGGTGGAGGGAGAAAGAGGAAATTGTCTTGTTCTGAAAAGTGGCCTGAAACAACACAGTCAGGAGAATAAACACACCTTTAATCCTAATGTGGATAGCGAAGCACCGAAGCCGTTTCTATGGTATCAGGTGTTGTTTTTGTACAATGGCCTCTTAAATGTGAGGCACTCCCCACACCCTCCCCTGTAGGTGATTAAACAACATTGAAATGTTTGAAGTTTACTAGTTATGAGTTACTATCAAACATGATCTCACTCAAAATGATTAGGGCTGTCATTCAGGTGGGTACATAACAAAACAAATCATTTTCTGCAACAGAATGAGGGGGCACTTGATGTGGTTACTAGTTACATGACCTCACTCAAGATGTTTAGGTTAGTCATTCGGGCGGGTGAATTTAAAAAATGATAATTTTCTGCACACCGGCATGGTGAAAACAGAAGGAAGGCGTTATTGCAGACATGAAATAACACCCCTATAGTTGTCTAGTATATTTTTACACTTGTAATAGCCGTTATAGTACACACAATAATAGTAAACAAAACATAAGACTTAAACAAAACTTGTGTGTATAAATGTGTTCCATAGGTAGCAGAATGCTTCAATATTTAGTAATTCACAGCATTTTTACATGCATAATTAAGCTTATTTAGCCATTTTTATACCTGAAAATGCTTAGTTTTGGCGAGAAGACATAAAATGTGCCTAAATAAACATATTTTTAATCACGAATCAGCATGATTAATTAGTTTATCTATTAAAAAAAAACCAGTACATATAGTGAAGCTATAAATATAACTGCAGAGAGGTGGGGGTCGACCTATAGTCTCTTTAATGGTAGCAGAACATTTGAATCACACTAACCTTGTTATTATGAGCAATGGGGGGATGCGTTCAAAGACACCACGTAATTTCTGGGATTTGCAAGGACACTTACTGTAAATGATGATTGCAATGTAAACGTATTGTTTTTCATTGTCTTTCTGTTTATTTACACTCCACATTCACGCATTATAAAGGTTTGTTTTTCAGACCAGAGTTAGCCGGTTTTCCATACCTGACAGTTTCAACTGCTCACTTGCAGCCTTCTTCAGAGTGCTCACGTGATGTCACTCACTGTATGAAAAGCTAGCTAAATCTGGACTGAAAAAAGAACTGTTTAGAATGTACTAATGATGCACCAGATGAACCTCATTAGATAACAAAGATGCGGTTGTGATGTTAGGAGTTCGGAGTATCTGTGAATGCACCTGGAGGAGACAAAGACCAGGACAAAGACTAAGGAAGTGTTTGTGAGTTAGAGATACAAACAGTATATGGAATTTCACTGTTGTGGATGCGTTCAAGTCAGAGTTCTCAAAGAGCGTCCGACTCTTGCGTGACTGTGGGGGTGCTACACCAGGCCTCTCTGCCGTCATAACTTAGTTCTGGCTTGTCATGATACGCGTGTATTAATTCCGCACAACGTAATTCATGAAATAAATAAATTGCTGCCGTTAAAGCCTTATTTTTGAAAGCCCCACTTCAAAGACAACCTAAACAGTCCAGCGACCGACTGAGACTATCCACAGACATGCCTCATAAGTTGTACGCGTGCGTGATGCAATAATACTTCACTGAAGTCAGCACCACACCAACAGATGTATCCACTGCAAGGATGGAGGTGAGTGAGATCAAGGAGCATTGACATTTTCAAAAAAAATATAACGGAGAAGATGATCTCCTGTTGTTGTTGTAAAAATATTGCTCCGGTCTCTCTGCCAGAGGGAAACCAAATATCCATCCATCCATTTTCTATACCGCTTATCCTCATTGGGGTCGCGGGTATGCTCAGCTTCAAAAGCTGCAGCAAAAACGGTTTTCCTTTATTTTGTGCAAATGAAGCCTGAAGGAAAATGTCAGCGTGTTTCGAAGGCTTTAACGTCACAGTTCTTAGTTGTACAAAATCCCTTGATAAAACATAACACGTTAAAACATAGCACATCAACATTTTCCAAAAAGAAAATGTTTTCCAGTCGATCCAAAAGTCCCCAGGCTACTGGTCATTGTTGCTATGGTGATTCCAGGAATGAAGGTGAAGATTCCTTTTGAGAAGTCTCTTCTTGGGGATCTCACTTAGGGAGAAGGGCAAGGTGAGGCTGGAAGGATTCTCTTTCCGTAACACGATGCGATCTTTGATGGCCTCTTTAATCACCTACAGGAAGCAAGTACAGAGATGAGCTCTAACATGTTGACAAAAATAATATCCATCCATTTTCTATGCCGCTTATACTCATTAGGGTAGGGGGTATGCTGGAGCCTATCCCAGCTGACTTCGGGTGAGAGGCGGGGCACAGCCTGGACTGGTCGGAAAAAAACATCAGTATCTTTAGTCAGTGTGTCAGCCTTTGGATGGGAAAGTGCAACACTTGCAGGAACTGACTCACTACTTTGTTTTTATAGCAACACTGAGAACTGAGAATGGTTGTAGATGACCACAATGTATCTCACTGGACAGCTTCTGGGTTTTCTCAAGCATTCCGTTATGCAAGTGAATGAAAGCGCAAGCGAGTGTACAGTCGTCCCTCGTTTATCACGATTACGGTAATTGGTTTGGGCACAGATCGTGATAGGGGAATTTTGTAGTTACAGCATAGAAAACCTGTTTGTGACCTTCTAAAACAAGTTGTAACATTATTAGAGCCCCCCTAGACATGACATCGCACCCTTGTACATACTTGCATTACCTAATATAGTATACGTGATAAACAATAATAAGACGTAATAACTAACTGTTAGCATTGGGAAAGTTCCTTGTTGCGGTAGTATCTCAAATGTCATGTGGGTGGATTGCATGGCGTTGACATCAGCGTGTCATCCATCCTCACCACGATGTTTGTCACTTGATTGATATACAGGACAGAGTGGCCTAACATTAATCTGCCATACATAATACTGCTACCTTTGCTACACTTCACGCCGGGCATGCGCAGGTTACGGGACCTCAGAAGTGACACAACAAACGGCTGCTGCTTTAACAATAGTGGTCTACTGAGTAGGAAAGAAGAACAAAGTAAGAAGCCAAAAACCACTGCCACACGGAATGGGAGGAAACTTCACTGTCATGTCGGATGCTTCGTTCGTGGCTAACTTAACGCGGGTATGTAATGATGCCTAGTAGTGACCAGAATACTACATGACTTATATTTCAATATTTTTGACTAATAATAGTGCATAGTCAACTACAAATCAGCAATCAATTATCAATATTTTTTTAACGCAATAGAGCAATGAACTGTGATGTGGCAACCGACGATAGTTTCTCTACCTTACAAAGGCTATGTATCTTGCACAACTATTCTTACTGACTATAACCTGACCACAGCATTATGTAAAGCACTACTTGCACAAATATTGTTATTAAGGGTACCAGATTCAGTATAAAAGTAACAATAATTTCACGACTAGAAAGGACACCACTTTAAAACAGGCAAAGTGGATCCTTTTAACAACAACAAAGCAAGCTCCCATTCCACAGCTGCTCATCTCTCTCAAGCAGCATGAGCGGACACAAACACGGATATTGGTCCTTACACAGGATAAAGTGTTTAAAAAAATGTCTGTCCACATAAAAACACATTTACCGGCTAGGACAACATTTGTCCCAGCCTGAAAAGATAACCTCAGCAAACTGGCGCGTTATATTGGCATGAAAAATCTGTATGTTCCAATCCCTACATTGTGCGCGCAGGCAACCGGGATAAAGTGTATGTCGGCTGCTACTTACTACTTACTTATCTAGTTTCTAAATAAAAACGACCCTGTAATATTTTAAGTTCTCCTGAAAAAGGGACACAAGAACATACACCTGCAGCACATTCTAAGCATAAATTGCGTGCGTGTACCAAATATATAGTCTGGCCCCCCCCGGCCAATTTTGTTAAGTCAAAAAGTTTGCTTACCCCTGCTTTCAATCAATGTGAAAGGATTTTGCGAGCGAGCTGAGTGGTTATTGCGTCACATGTGAGTCTTCACTCAACTCAGGTGTGACTCAGTTACACTTAGTGAAAGTCTGACCTCTCATGATGACACACCTACACTTTATAAAACTTGTATTGCCCATGTACATTTTTATTATTGCACCATAAGCTGATAACTGGATGGCGACATTGCAAACATGCAAAGCATGCCCACAGACCACACCGAATGAAGGCTGCTAAAAATGACACCTCGGGCATAGAATTTGATGCTGCCGGATACCAGACTACACACATGGCCCTTCTAGAAGTCTGCCACTTACCTCCAAGTTGTTAAGGGTGTTGAACTCCATGAGGTCATGGAGTCGAGTGTAGGCCTCATTGGAGTACTGGAAGTTGAAAGTGGAGAAGGGCGACTCCGGGTCGTCAAAGATGTCAAAGTCTGCAAACTCCTTCTCCTTCTCTGTCTCTCTTGGAACACCTGTCCCAAAATTTGCCGTGGAAAGTGTGTCATTTAGATGGTACGCCTGAAAAGCATGAAGACTAGTCCTGCACACTGTTTGTGTTCGCTTTTGTCCGCTTAAATTACGCACGCGCCACGCAATTTTTGACTGCAAATGGTGCACATTGGACTGAACAACATTTTTTCCTTCAAAGTCAAGTACTGTTTACATTTAGTTTACGACATATGCGCAATGCTGCTTTGTCCCACATGGCGCCACGCTGCAGCAGGCATAACCCCAGCTTAATTAATTCCTCTGTTTGGAAGGGACCTACAAGATGTTGAACTCAACAGAGAAAAGGCTCTCATGGATAGCAGAAACTGGAAGAATGCAGAAATTCCGGTCCAGTCGATGATTCAGATCCCTCCCTAATTAAATCCGATCACATCAAAAGAGTACATTTTCTTACATATTGTCTATCGCTAAATTCCTTCTTCTATCCCTAAATTCCAGCGTGCGCCCATCTTTAAAATCTAGTCACACTTGACACATCAGCTACATTTTTAAGAAAATGTTTTACATCTGAAAACTTGTCTGCAGAAAAAAGTTACAGTTTGGAAAAAGGAAATTCTCCAGTGGCAAAGCCTGTTTCAGGTCCTACAAACTGGAAGTCCATATATGGAAGAAGTGTGGAAAAAAAACGTATGAAACCGGCATAAACAGGCTGCGGAAGTATGTGGGCAGACGGCCGGCTGAATGTAAAGAGGTGCTGGAGTGGGGATGAGATGGAGATGAGGTGTTGGGATGTCTGTGTGTCTCATCCTAAATGTTTACACACACAACTCTCCCACTCGACGGAGACATTCCCTGACAGCACCTGGCTCCTCACGGAACCATTATTCTCCCTTCTAAAACACACAGGGACCGCCATGTTCCCGTCTGTGTGTGTGTGTGTGTGTGTGTGTGTGCACGCACACGATTCCAACCAGCAAACTGTATGTGGGCTTAAAAACACAGAAATTCCATGAATAACCACAAACGTCAACATTCAATTGTGAGCAACGGGGCCCGACCGGCAAGACACAATTATTGGGTCGATGTTGTTCTAATGTTGAGTAACTTCAAGGAAGATATGCCTCATGTGCCATGACGGTAAAATGCCATGAAGAAGGGGTACAGTTAGATTCACGTATCCGGTGGAAAGCGTGCCATATGTACACACTTACCAGGCGCTTTGAACTCCCTGAAGTTTATGTTGACCAGGACAAAGTGGATGACAGTTGGGCAGTTCCTTTCGCCCTTCTTGGGTTTGAACACGTAGCATTCCTTCAGGCCCTCTCGGTCGAAGACTTTTGGATCAATTTTGGGAAACGAAAGCTTGTTCATGCGAGCCCATTTTTCAGCCAACAAGAGCTCCTTATGTGTACAAATGGACAAATTCTGACATTTTCATAAACAGTTTTTTTTTCTGAATCACTCTTGGCATCGTGGAGACAGACCTTAAACGGGGGGCTGGAGTCACTGGGTCGTGCAGAGAAATCAAAGGAGATGATGAGGTCGACGCTGCGTTGGGGCCGTAGGATGAGAGGATAAGGGAGGTTGTAGGTAAGGCCACTGTCCACCACATGGATCTTCTTACTCTTCACATCCAGAGGTTCATAGATGCGGTCAAACTCGTCTGGGTCTAAGAAGGTGGCACACGATCAAGTCAAAAATGACTAAACGCCTCGTACTGTAGTGCCACACAAGTCGTCATGGCGGAACTACAAACAATTTATGAACCTCAGATGAAAGGGACCACAATAGACTATTTTTCAACATTTACGTTCAAGTCTCAGAGGTCACACAGTACTGTATTTGGAATCTAGACCTGATGCTGGAATTCAGACCGTTTTAAACGTGCTTTGGAACTCGCAGACGCACTGCTTGGGCACCAAGGGAATCACCTCTGGCAACATGTTACTTTGTGTGCGTGTGTGTGTGTGTGTGTGTGTGTAGCTTCAATCCAGCTAAGTGACAAATACAGTACAGGCCCAAAGTTTGGACACATACAACACAAGCACAACTGACGGTCCCACCCCCATTCATACGGGAAAGAAATTCCACCAATTAACCGTGACAAGGCACACCTGTGAAGTGCAAACCATATCAGCTGACCACCTCTTGAAGCTCACTGAGAGAACACCGAGAACACATATAATATATGTGTGAACTCTTAGACATATTTAGAGTTATGTCACACTTTTTGTTAAGTACATACTTCCACCTATGTTCATTGAGTTTTGAGAATCACCAAGGTAGCGTCAAGAAAATGCATTAAATGAGAAGGCGTGTCCAAAATTTTGATCTGTACTATTGGTGGCAGAACCACAAACTTTATTTTAAGATGTGTAGCGAAGCCAGTTTGGTTTTGGGAGGGGGGGATTTTGCTGTCCACCAGTCGTATACATGGCACAGGCTTATTTAGACAGGAGTGGGTCAGAGGCGGCAATAAAACATGGCGACTTGTCTGATGAGCATTGTTGTGGTAATGGTAATGGTTTCATTTTATTGAAACATGCATACAAGTTACGCCGGGATACCTCACATAATAGCAAAATAGAAGCAAAGCTTATTTCATCTTACACTCTGTCTGTTTCCCACCAATTTCAATACATTTGTTCACTTCCTGTATACAAGATGTAATCTTTGCAATGTTAAAACACGTAGGTTAGATAATGTGACAGTATGGTAAAATAGTAAATAAGTGGCAAAATTGGTCATACTGGAGTGCAATACCTTTGAAAAGCTGCCTTGCCTTGATGGTTTGTTCTTTAGCTGGTGTATAATTACCGTGCGACAGTGAACATTCCGTTCTTAAGAAAAGGTAAAAAAAAAAAAAAATCTTAACATGATGAGGATGAAAATATAATGATATATTAAGGACATCTATTTTTTATGCCGCTTTTCCTGATATTTTAGGTCCTATAATATTATACAATTGTACCATTATAGAAAATGCACTAAAGAACAATTCCGGTTTTTTTGGAGTGCTCGAGAACACATTTTTTTGGGATCCTGAAAGAGGCCAAATAAATGTAGAAAAAACATAATTTGAAACCGGCCACCATTGGATGACTTTCGTACAATCGTACACTAGCACGAATTGGTAACCACACAAAGACTGTCAGGTGATGTTTGAAAATAAACCAAAACATTGCTGCTCGTTGTTACCTGTGACTGCATCTACCTCCTCTTCAGGTGTAGGTGCATGGCAGATGACGCCACCGATAGGAGAGAAAGGGATGCTGGTGTTCAGGTTCAGGCCCAGCATGAAGTTATGCACCTGCCCAAACAGGGTTAGGAAAGAAGAAGTTAACTTTGCATTCATAAAAGAGATCGAAGGAATCCACATATTAGGTACTGTAAGTAAAGAATATCTTCAGACACCTTGCCAGCACGGCCTTCTCTGGTGTTGAACAAGGCTGAGTCGCTGAAGAGCGATGTGAACATCCTTTGAACCCAGCTGGCTTGAGCGGCGCGATGACACTCGTCCTCTGCCTCTTGGTTTTCTGTGCCGGCTGAAGACCAACATGGTTAGTTTTGCCATAAAAGACATACCGACCAGAACATTTGTCTTTCAGGTTCATTGAGAAAAATGTACAAAAGCCTTTTTCTGGCGAGAACCTGACTTCATCCTCATCTGTATTTGTTATTCTCATCTGCGGTGTGAGGTGAAAAGTATTCTCAAGGAATTCTGTAATCCTACTGTGGAGCAATGATGACTGCCAACATGTGGTAATACGTACTGAGGGAGGTTGTTTACGTTTAAAAAAAAATGTGATATTTGATTCATTTAATGGGAAAAAAACTTTGATTTTCTTTGGCTCTGTCACAACGTGATTCTAGCAGTGTTCCTTCCTCTTTCCTTTTATTTTAGACACAGACTCAGCTAAAACATTAGGAGGAACATGGTGAGCTTTGACCCTTGAGTGCAACACGAGAGCTTGAATGCTGTACCACCCTGTATAATATGTTACTCTGCCCTTTGAACCACTAACAATTTCCACCCTAGTAAAAACACAGCAGCCTAAGTCATAGCTCACCTTTGCGGGGTTCATCCTCATTGTCCATGCTGTCTTCTCCAACAATGTGCTGCGGTTTTATCTGCTCTGTAAAATGACACGGGGAGTACATCAGCACATCAGCGCCAGAGAATTAGGTTCATTTTGCTGGCATGATACATTTTTTAAAATCACTCTCATAACACACCAGGGCAGAAATGCAATACCAGTGATGAACAAACGCATTCTTTAACAGGGCGGAGGTGTTCTCAGCACTTTGGTACAAGCGATGTATTGTGTCTCTGCATGCAAAGGTCATCCTAAGCAAATGCATTTAACCTAAGCAAACGTTTGACGTGTTGTCAGAATAATCCCAGGAAACTGATACCTCGTCATTGTTGTGGGAACAACAGACAAACACCCACACGACACTGCACACACACAAATTCTAAAGATATGGAATCGTTCTGCCTACTGTATGAGTAATATCTGAGTGCTATGCAACAAAATATGTAGCAGAGTCAAAGGTGAACTTCTCTTCCAGGCTTACAATTACTACCTGTACAATACAAAAATACTAGGGCTGTGGAATGATGAAACATCAATCAAATTAATCACAGTTTAATCTTGATTAATCATATGCCCATTTTTGCTGTATTTTATGAACAGAAAGATCACAGACATATTTGTATGTATTAACAGCTGCAAAGGAACTGAAAACTGAAATCAAGCAAAAAGATTGCACACGTGCCGGAAAATGTATTTGCACGCTGGTCTCCTAGTAGCAAATGATTTGAATGACACTTGAACTGTGTTATTATGATCAGTGAGGGGTTGCGTTCAAAGACACCATGTCAATTTCAGATGAATTCACATGTTTTGGGTGTACTGTACATGTATTACATGCAAGGAAGTGGAGAGTCAAGCCTTCGCCACCTTCTAGTCTTATGGGAAATGTGAATTCACTAGCGAATAAGATTGACATGCTGGCTGCGCTGACATAGAACATCAACACCTTCAGGGAGTGCAGCTTATTGTACTTCACCGAAACATGACGAACAGATACTGTAGCATCTGAGATGCTACCAGGGAGTTGGCGGACTTCAGCACAGTCCGAGCGAGCACGATTCCGTGGAAAGCGCAAAGGTGGTGGGCTTCCGAACAAACGTTATGTCATCGTGGACATGTGAACATTAAAATATCCACCTATACAGCATTTTTTAAAATTCGGTTTTCATGATACGGAAAAAAAACGTGATACCGATATCTACCGATATTAAATTTTTATGCCAATATTGGGCCAATAATATCGGTGGGTCAATATTATCAAACATCCCTAGTTTTTATGTTATATAAATATATATATACTGTATATATACACACACACATATATATAGTATATACAGTATATATGCTACGGAGCATATTATTGCTACATTGTAGTGTAATTCACAATTATATTTAATTAATTATTTATTTGTTTAATTTAATTATTTAATTAGTTATATTTAACAATTAATTGAATGGCAGTATTATGCAGTGTAGAGAACTAACTACACCCACAAAAATGAACAGTAAAAATCCCCATACAGTCTCATACTCATATTGTCTTTAGGATATAATTGTTTTGTTTTTTTGAAAGACTGACAGAGCTTTTTCATTGGCTGTCATTAGATAGAGCAAGTGGTCAGAATCCTATCCTCTCCTTCACGCGTTCGCTTAAAAAAAAAGACAAAATGTCAGGTGTGAACGGTTCATATGTGCCCTACAACTGACGGGTGTATCTCGCCTCCCTTTCAAAGTCAGCTGGGACAGGCTCCAGCTCTCCCTAATTAGAAAAAGCAGCGTAGAGTGCTGAACGTTGAATAGATGCTTACTGCCACGGTGCCCTTATGCAAGACAACAAATCACCAATTTCTGTCTAACAAAAAGATAATAATGCTCAGTTTAGATTGACATTGTCATTAGTATGAATTTAGTTATGTTTAGTATTGTGATTGTAGTTTGGAGCTGTTTAAAATGACCCTGCATCATATTGGGGGAAAAAAAGAGCTCAACTAAATATTAGAAGCAGCTAGATGGGAATTGCTTACCTAACTCTTCCTCCATGGTGCTGCCCCCAGCTTTGTTCTTGACCCCCAGCACCCTGTTAAAAAGAATAGAGAAGGCACTTCCCCAGACACCTGCCGCAGAACAAACACATTTATATTTATAATGTTTTCTTTTAAATACTCTTACTGATCAAGCTGAATCGACCAAAGCTCCTCACCCATTAGAAAGTGAAGAGGGTTTTCCTCGTATTTCTTGATAACAGTTCCCATGAAGAACTTGCTTCCAAACAAGTCAGGTGTCATGAAAGTGCCGTACTTTGCCATTCCAATTTCATAAGGGCTGAACTCCACCCAGTCTGCAGGTGAAACCTCAGTTAGCTTAGACATGGACCACCATCACACAAAAAAAAATCATCAATACAGATCAATCGTTAAGAAAATATATGGAAAAACACCATTATACAGTCTTCTCATACAGTGGAACCTTAGAACCGACTCTAACTGAATCCATTTTTCCCATAGAAATAATGTCAATTTAATGAATCCATTCCTAAGCCAAACGTGTTCACACAAATGTTTTTACTGCAGTAAACCATTCCAAATGCAAATAAATACATATAAATAATGACTGAAAAGATTTGCCACCATTTTTTTATAGTCTTGCTGATCCGGTGCAGTGGTGCAAAGAGTAAAGAGTCAAGTGCAAAGAATAAGAAAACTAGGACGTGTTGTTGTGTTGGACTGTAAAGGACTGAGTGCTCAGAAAAAAAAAAACAACAGGCTTGAGATTTTTTTTAAAGTATTCCCTGTTCAGATGCAAAAAAATGTCCAACTGAATTACAGCCATCCTGACGTGGAATTATTCAATCGCCATTGCAATACTTTTAGAGAAGGACTAGTCATTTGACATGCTTAGAGATCAATTTGTGGTGTGATTTGGAATATAACAATTAGTGGTTAAAGTGGCACTTCCCATGCAAGCTCCCGGCACCATGACAGAGGAGTACGGGCACAGCAGGGGAAGACAGCTTCCCAGCGTACCATGCAAAACTAACCGACGTACACAGCGGACGTGTCTGCACGGTGGTGGTGCATGTTCTTCCTCATCCGAGTCGAGTGGCAAACCGCTTTGAGGCGCCTTTACCGCATCTACCATGTTGGAGTGTGACCCGGATTTACGGCAAACGGATCGGCCCAATCTCGTGGCGGAAACCGAGCTTCTCTGATCTTCAAAATACAACGGATCCGATTCAGAAGATCGGATCGTGACATCCCTAAAGGGCACATGAAGATTTAAGGTTACTTTGACCTTCATTGAAGACGTGATTCTTGATGTGAACAACAGCATTCCAAAGGACCAATGTGATGTCACCTTTCTGTTTTGCCTTGAGTTATTTCTTGAATTCATGGTGTTTCTCACCTCAATAATGCACAAGAGGTTTGAAGTGCCAGCAATTTGATAAAGAAGGTGGAAAACATGATTTGATTGAACTGAATTCAAGCAAAAACTTATGACAAAACAGAAGATGGTTTATGTGTAGTGCGCCATCGTGTCTTTGGGAACACACATCGAGAATCACGTCTTAAATGAATCCAAAGGTAACCTCAAATGTTCATTTATCCCTTTCCTTTATCATATATTTGCATTGAGAATTGTTTAATGCATGCAAAACCATAAAAGTGTCTGTTGCGTTAACATTCTTTAGAGTCAACTGCTGCTGATGTCATAGGCGGGCTATGTAGCTGACTTTATAGGTTGTTGGTGTGTAATGCACAAGAAGTAGGTGAAAACGGGCCTTACTTTTGGCCTCAGGGCCAACAAAGAGTGTTGTTCCATACAGGCTATATGTACAGTAAGTATACTGAGGCCTGTCATCGGGAAGTATTTGTCGAGGCTTGTATGACAACAACCACTCCAGGCATGTGAGTAAAAATAGACTCACAAATACACACAAACATACATTGACACATGGAACATGGCATGGAAACACTAATTACACCAATTATTGCCATTGAAAATTGCTGATGCTTAAGCAGTCATTTGACATTGAAGTCTGTCTTAGGGAAACAGTTTGTGTCACCGAAGAGTCAGACACAGATTTAAAAAAAAAACAACAAAACATGCACGGTTGTCAGGCTTTCGACTTTGAAAGAAATTGTCTGAAGGTCATCATTTAATTTTAGGTGTGATAATAACACATAACAGGAGACAAACAGTGTGTTGCTGTGCTGGCTGCAACAACATGAACACTCAGTTGATCACAGACCTCTTGCAAGGCCAAACAATAACGCAAGAGAGTGGAATGTTCCTTCTTAGCTGCCAGTGTAGGACTGCACAAGTTCCATCCTTCAAATGCCATTTCCAAAAGTAAATGGGAGAAGCCGATGACAAAGTGCCAAGGGTGTGTAGAAAACATTGTCTGCCGTGAATTAAAGAGTGTTATGTTTCTCGTGTCGCGAGGACATGGTGGCAGGTGCAAGCAATAAAAGTATTTTATGAAAGAAAAGGTAAGCTCACACGGAGCAGCAGAACACACTGTAAAATTGGAAACGGAGATAGCGATGGGGAGCATCGGGCATACAAGTAGCAAGTAGGAATCTGACATGTGACTTAAAATCCATACAGTGATCCCTCGTTCATCACGGTGAACTGGTTCCAGACCCGACCTAAGCCTGAACGCACGATCCTAAACGTTTTTTTGTGCGACGGGAAAAAGGAGGTGACGACCACGCCATGAGGTCTGGGAATGTCGCCAGATTTGGTGACAAAGTTGCCGAGTTGGCAACACTTTGGAGCTGTCACAAAACCAAAAAAAAACTTGTTACAGTGACAGTTGTGCTTAAAATGTATCTTTTCACAAAAAGCTGGTTTTCTCCCTTTTTTAGTCAGGAACTTATATTTTCCTGAAACTTGTTCTACTGCTGATTACTATCGAATGGAAAAAGGTAGAAACACTCTTTTTTTCTGATGAAAGACGGGGGTGTAATCTTTCTTTTGGTAGGTCCCGTGTTTATCTAGCCATAGAACATAATATTCTGTGTGCCTTGAAAAATCAGTCAAAATCGTCTAAAATGGGCGGTGGGGAATTGTAGCAGGGGTGCAAAGCAAAATACAAAGTCCAGCAGAAACAAATGAACCGAACAAAAGCTGAAATCCTCAGCTCAACACAAAGAGAACCCTAATCACCAGCAGCAAGAAGGTGCGCTCCATACCGCCTTCGAAAAAAGAGTAAAGTTGAAACAGGAAACACAAATGCCAGAAGGAAACAATGACAGAACAGAGAAATAGCAAACAAGAGTCCAACCGACAGACATGTACCTTGTACATGTTTTTCAAAAATTAACAAATAAACGATAATAATACTAGTACTATAATAGTAATACTATAATGGGTTAATATGAGTACAAAGATGACTATAGGGGCGCTATTTCCTTTTCACGGAGCTCTAATTATGTTCATTTTAGAAGGTCATAAACAGGTATCTATGCTTTTACATAGAAAACATCTCAATAATTCACTTACAGTATCGCGGTTGGGTCTGGAACCAATTAACCGCAATAAACGAGGGACGACTCGTTTATCGACTTATCTGCAAATACTAATATAAAATACCTGCAAACATGAGCTCAGAAACATCTGGTTTGACATGCAGACACGTGAAGAGAGGAAGAGGACTTTGGCCCTGGTTGATTTTCTCTTGGATGTCACTCAGCTTGATGTCCATCCTCTGAGCAGGAGAAAAAGTACCAGCTGATGTGCTGAAAAGCCATGATATACTGTACTAAAATAAGGAAACCTATGAAAAATCTTACCGCAGGTATAAGCGTCTCTCCTATGAGCATACCAAAGATATCAGTGAAGGTAACAGGCTGTCCTGAGGCCTTCTTGGTCCACAGAGCCTGGATGTAGTTGGTTATGTGTTGGGGCAGCAAGAGCCTCAATGGATTACTGCTGACTCGGTTCATTAGCTCCTTGTTGATCTCCTTTGGACCCTTATTCGGAAACTCGGGGTGGGAGTAGAGAGTGGACATGTACCTGGAGAGCCAAACCGAGACTTAGCTTGACATACAATTTAAAAGAAATATTTAAACGTCGTGATGAGCTATTGTGACGATCTAAAGACACCTTCTAGTGAGCCAGGGGTGTCCAAACTGTGGTTAACAGCAGTTTTTTATGACGTTCTGCACATTCTAAGAATAAAATGCAACAGGAAATAAAAACAAAAAACAACAGCAAATATGGAAGAAAAGATCAGTAATTTTACAAGAATAACGTCAAACGTTTAAGAGACTAAACATATGATGTTAGAGCTAAAATGAGAAAAAAGTTGTAATTTTACTAAAAAAATGTTGTAATATGAGGACAAATATTTTTTTTTCCCAAAGTCATGAAAAAAAAGAATGTACAAATTGGTTGGGAAAAAAAATAAAATTACAAGAATTAAGTCAAATTATTTTGAGATAAAGTCGTAATATTACATGGAAAAAAAGAATAAAATGTAAATATTTATAAGAAAAAGGGGAGAACATGTTAATATTTGGAGGATGCCTTTCTTTTTTTAAAAATATTAAACTTTCAACTATATCTACATGGGTTGGTATACAAATTATAAAATATTAAAGTGGCACCCCTGCATTAAAACCCGTGGAAAATGAAAAGAGAAAAGCCAGAGCTCGCTTGATGACAGAATCATACCAGAAAAAGTGGAAAAAAGAAAAAAATAATTTAGTTAAAAATATAAGGAGCCAGACTACACTATGGAGGACGAGAGAATTAAAAAACAAACAAACCAGGTGGATCCTGAGAGACCAGCGATATAGGTGGTACAATCCAGGACTCCAGACTCAAAGAGGGCTTTCATCACACCCGAATAGCCGACCATGGCACGAAAGCCACCTCCTGAACCCGAAATGGCGATCACCGGTACCTGTCTCACACAAAAGACGCTTCATCAGAGGAGACAAAGTTTGCCTGGCATTACAGAGGTATCCAACTATTTCCTGACAACCATTGTTTATCATTATGTCTTTTTCTTATCATCAGCAGCTCAGACGCGGTTCCATAAAACCCACAGAAGCTAGATGTCACATTGTGGTTGAAGTGTTTCTCTGTCTGTCCTGTACGTTTCAAACATGACAAGGCCTTCAGATTACAACCAGACTCAAGGGCATCTAGCAATATGCACGTGAGTGCATAAAATGATACAAGGAGCACAAGCAGAACTTTTACCCCTGAAACAGTGTTCATATTCAAGGTCACCAGTGAGTTGCAGTCTATAGCAACTGGCAAAATAGCGAAACCTAGTTTTAAACTGTAATAACACCTGAAAAGAATGAGTCTGACTTCTACTTCTAAAGTGCTTGTGACAGCAAAAACGTTAATCTTGTTATTTCTTCCATGAAAAATGGTCTGGTGGTGGCGGAGCATGCGTCACCTAAGCCAGACTGTTCTACCCGAAAGTTCTCCTTCACTACAATGCAATCCCGGTTAGTATGCTCCCGTTTTCGGTGAATTTCTGAAGTTTGTTTTATATTTTTTATTATTATGCTCGCTCGTTGTGCTGAAGTTCACAATGTCCACATTTCTACAGGACATAATTTGCCTCGTATGGGACTTTGCGGGACAAATGCTGCAGTACTGCCTTGCAGACGGAAATAAAAAGTCAAAAATCCACAAGACGTCTGGAAAAGCATGCCAAGGTGGCTGGAAGTCAATTCAAATTTCTCCTCCTAGGCTCAGGCAACAACTGTTGTCTGCAGTGTGTGAAGGGCTAGCTGATAGCAGTGGCAATCACTGTCAGTAAAACATATCATACTCCTTACTACGCAATGTAAGTCAATGTTATCATTGTTGGAAATATGTCACTTTCCTACATCTTTCTGTGCTTGTTTTAGTGTTGCCAACTTGGCGTTTTTGTCGGTAGATGGGACGACATTCCAACCCCCCAGCGACAATTCTAGCTACTTTTTGTGGTATGGTTGAGGAGTTTTCTGGTATTGCGAAAGCACGTATTGTTTGCGTTTTGTATTCTCACTGAGCAGCAGCGGGTGCTGTTGAAGGGCCCCAGCCAAAAACAAAACAAAAAAATGATTCTTACCAGTGATGGCTGCTGGTAAATCAAGGACGGAAAGCTCATTTTTTCCGGCCTATATCACAATTGGGTTTATTTATTTATATGTATGTATAAATTCCTAGTCGTTTTTACCAAAGGCAAAGTTGCTGGGTATTGGTAAAGTCTCCGGGTCACTTCAGAATGACAGAATGAAAAACTTGGAAATGCTCCAGTGGAAGTTTATACTTCAAGGTCGCTGATTCGCTCATTTCACTATCAATTAAAATGGGATTCCGCCTCAGACAGATCGTCCAATAATCATGCAGAAGCGGACCGTCCGGGCCAGCCCACTGCCCCACGAACCCCCAGAGAAGCTCAGCGTCTGGTGGGCAGGAAAAAACCCAGCACGTATCCACTGACCATCGAGTTTCACACAGTGGAACAACCCACTCTGCGCTTCCCCACGAAAGTCAGTAGACGCTTAGTGCCTGACTGTAAAAAAAAAAAGCTGTGGTACTGGATGAATGACAAAGAAGTTGTGTCCGTCACCTTTTATAAGTAGCTGTCAATGGAATTTACACACAGGAGTACATAGTTCACTTTTTTACGGACATTTTAGCTCCTCAATCGCCACTCTTTTTTATGTGGCTGACATCTATTTATTTTCTCATGCCCTGATTGAGTGAGATTTATATAGGTAAAAATTCAGGAGGACAAAATAGTTGGAAAAAGAGAACAGCTTTTGACTAGCTCTCTTTGTAGGACCATCTTTGGGCGGGCACAGCTTTGCTCAGTGCATATGGAGCACGTTGGAAGGAAGCAGTAAATATTTCTTGCTTTTCTTCCTCCACAAGTCTACCCACCTCTTCTGGCGAGCTGGGAAGGAAATGCGGCTTCTCCATGTCGAGCAACTTCTTGATCCCCAGCATGACTTTATCTCTGCGGGCCTGTCGAAAACGCTTCTCGTTGTCACACAGAGCCAGGCTGAACCGCAGATCCAAGTTGGTACTGTCAGAACAATCAAGTGGAACAGTTCAACTTAAACTGAAGTGTGGTGACATTTCATAGAAGATATGAAACTGTTACTGTGGAAGCTCCTTTTTTTTGTACAACCTGGTTTTTGTTTTTTGCCGAAAAGTATTGCTGAAAAATTGTCTTGTTGATGACTCAAGTCTTCATGAAGAACCATTAGCGGTTCTTTTAGAGTCAGAGAGGACACTACAGTCTGGCCGAGCAATTCTATAATAATCTTTGTTATGTGTGTGTGGTTTATTTGTTCCTAGAATGCACACAGAACGATGAACAACTCTTATCTGTCTCCTTTCTGTCTCCAAATAAGCGATGTTCAATAGTATTTCGGAGTAGTAGAGGAATCTGTGCCTTTTACAAAATGAAATACGGCTGCCAAAAAAGTTGTGTGTGTGCCAGAACTTTGATAAAATGGTGAGAAATAATAAGTCGTAGCAAAATATGAAGGTAAATAAAGGTAAAGGTGATGTGAAATGTTGATTTATCCACTTCATTTGTCATGTATAAGTATTTCACTTTGTTTTCTGCATGTAAAACTAGAATTATTCTCTGTAAAATACATTTTGTGTTAATTTTTCTGGATGACTGGAACAAATTGATTTGATTTACATTTCTTCTTCCTGGAAAAATTGAGCCCGTGCTCGTAGGTTTCGGTTTTCATCTAACCTTTTGGAATGGATTAATGACCAAACCCGAGGTTCCACCGTAAGGCGCTAGTGTCCGCTCCCCCTCCAAAACTTCCCGACTAGCATTACATGCACCTCCAAAAACCTCTAAACTCCACCTCTAAACTCCATAAAGGCTGTCATTGCTGGGATTGTACTACGACTCGTTCCGAGGGCGTACAGCTCACCTTTGTGAACACATTCAAAATTCAAAATTCTACCCCCCGGTCCTTTTCAATGATCTTTGACCCCGCCATACCAACTAGGTGTCTTTTCCGCTGCTCGTTGGGGAAAGAAAGAAAGCGCGAGTGACAGAAGAGAGTCGCCAAGCACGACGCTAGTCATTTTTAACAGTCACTGGGAATCGGTAAAGTCTCCGGATCAACTGAATTAATAACTTGGAAAAAGCTCCGGTGGAGGTTTATACTTCAAGATTGCTGATTCGCTCATTAAACTGTCAATCAAAAGGGCCTCAGACAGATCATCCAATCATTATGCAGCCCACTTCCCCATGGAACCCCAGAGACGCTTAGCATTCGATCAGTGGCAATAACCACTGCTGGAGTTTCAGCAGGGAATTGCACATCAAAGAGCTACAAGAGGATCAAGGCGGGGTTGGAGGGGCAGCCACTACGCAGGACCACAATCCAGGTAATAGGTGTTAAACCTGCAAATGTGTCATGCCGTCCTGAAAGCTCACAATAGTTTGTAAATTACATTCCAGTCATGTTGTTTTAATCTTTGTTGTTGATGCAGGTCAGAATCACCTACCAGATCTCCTGATACATCTCTAGGTAGACCTTCATTTTCTGTCAAAACAATAAGATATGTGGGTCATTTATATGTGTACTTGGATATATGATTGCAACATGTCACCCGTAGGTGATGTAGCTCACTTTGCCAATGAGGAATGTCTCCATTTGTTTCTGGCCCACTTTGAGCTTGGAGATGTCATAGGAAGCGGCCCCAAGGGTCTCGTCCATCACGTAATTGGCGTCCATTAATGTTATCTGAGTGTAACAACAACGGTACACAGTTCAGTTCATGACGGACTAAAGCTATTTTGGGATGTGTTTAGTCTCCCCTCTTAAATGCTGCGCAACCAGTTTTCTAACCAGCTTTTTTCAAGTTGAACGGGTCTCTGGCTGGAAATGATTTCCGCGTCAACGGACTCGTGGACGAAATTGTGGAATTGGCCAATAAAAACAGAGTTTACTGTTAAACGCGGAGTCTCGTGGAAATTCACCATCACTTACTGGGCTAAATTGGCCATTGATGGATTACGTTTGGGGTTTTTTTTGCACTTAATTAACTGACCTTTTACTCGCTAACCTAAAAATCACACACAAGTACGCTCGTAAAAGTTAGTGTAAAATGTAAAAAACTTCAACGGAATTTGGGACGAAATCAAACGGATTTCATAGGGCCCTATTTATGACGTGTGTTAACAGGTACCAACCTCGAGGACGTTGTGCAGGTTGGGGTCTAGTATAAAGTGGAATGTCTCATCCCATTTTGGATTGATGTTGTTGTCTATGTGTTTGGTCTTCTTCCTGCTCTCCGGGGCTGTCGGGATGAACAGCTCCACGTACGGATCTGGTGTATCCACTACACGAGAAACATACACACCTCATAAAACATTTAAAATAACTCAAATGTCAGTTTGCTCAGACTCAGGTGTGATGCAGGTTCTGAAGAAGTTGCACAATGAATCGCTGACTCACACAAGTCTCCCAGCGCGCCCTTGGTGACGCTCTCGGCTCGGATGACCGTCACTGTTAATTTGTGAGAAAACTGTTGTTCCACCTGAAATGCAGCAGTCAATTATGGCACTTAAATGTCACCACGAGTTTTACACTTCACAAAAGCATGGTTTGGAATTGACTGATAATCATATCCTCATTAGGGTCACGGGGATGCTGGAGCCTATCCCAGCTGGCTTTGGGCGAGAGGGGGGTACACCCTGGACTGGTCGCCAGTCAATCACAGGACACATATAGACAAACAACCACTCACACTCACATTCATACCTATGGACAATTTTAGGTATGAATGTGAGTGTGAATGTTTGTTTGTCTATATGTGCCCTGCGATTGACTGGCGACCAGTCCAGGGTGTACCCCGCCTCTCGCCCAAAGTCTGCTGGGATAGGCTCCAGCATCCCCGTGACCCTAATGAGGATAAGCGGTATAGAAAATGGATGGATGGATAATCATATGGGTCCGTTTCACATACGTTAATTTATTTATTTGAATGCGCACGACCTGCTAGGTGGCAGTATGCATAGTAACTCTGATACAAATTCCCACGCGGGAGCATTAAAAGTTATTGCTATCACCTTTTTTTTTTAAATCTATTTATTCAAAAATCCTTCTGTTTTAGCTTTTTTTAAATGCATATGTAAGCAAATTGCACATAGCTGTTTTGCCAGAATGAGGTATTTTCAAGTAAAACATGGCAAAATGAAGTCAAATACAATTTTACGGCATTAAGAAGACACAGTCAAAGATGTGATAATATGCAGTATTCTATTGTCAGTAATGTTGCTGTAATGCTCGGTACTGGCACTGTTGCAGCCGTAAAACACGGCAACTTCCTGTCCGCCCCGCCACTCCCTGTATAATCTACATTGTATATAATTTGCTCTTTTTTTGTCTTTTTGTTGTCATCACTTACTCCAAAAGAAGGATGAGCCTCTGCAACGGGTTTCAAGGGAAGAAGAACGTGAGAAGGTGGACCACACACACCAGTAGTTATGTCAATGAAGCGCACTGACATTAAAAGCAGAAAGACTCTTAGTGTCATTCAAAAGTTCCGCCCACCAAATTTAACGTTGTTTTATATTTTATGGTGCTTAACTCTTCTGCACTTTTTTGATGGTGTGGAATGACAAAAAACGACACTAATAGTTCATGATAATACGCTTTGTCACCTATAACAAAACACTGACGTTAAATACACAAAATACATCTTTTTTTAAGCCTTTTTACAAAATAAAAACTATCAAAATGACCAACGTATCCTTTGACTTTTCCATATGTGGCCTTTGCTGGGAAAGCATTAATATTGACATTGCATTACTTGTTTGTACATTCGTACTGTATAAGCGTTATGAATGGTACAGTATTTAAAACATTGTCTGTATATTCAATAAAGTACTTATATGGAGACATTTTGAACTTGGAACCAAACTATTTCTATTTATTTCTCTGTAAAACAAAATCAAACAAAATGATACCAGCATCCTGAAATGGATGGTGTTCAGTCTCAATCATTTTACTGGACAAGATCACCACAATATACTTTTTATCCCCCATCAATATGAAATGATTAAGATGGGTTTTTTGGTAAAAAACAAAACAAAAAACAAACACTTGACGCCTGTCAGCGCTCAGTGATTTGAGGTGTATCACTCACGAAGAGCTAAGTAGCCCTGGAGACAGTTTCATAAAAAGCAACGAGAAGGTGTTGCTTTGTGAAGTTCCAGAGAGCTAGAAGGATAACCCTGCTACCCTTCAAACGGCTGCATTCGGTCAACATGAAGCATCGATACTCACAATTATATTGGATGCCATGGTGGGGTGTCAGTGATGAAAGCCTCGGTCAGGAAGGAAGCTCAGGAGAACATCTCACTCTGCAGTTGAAAGCTTCAGGGGAAGAAAAATGAAAAAAGCCAGTTGAAGACTTCAGTTTGGACATCGAGGGTAACTTCCTTTTTACAACGCTTAAAAACACATCTGCTAGTATTTGAATATGTGTGTGTGTGTGTGCGTGTGTGTGTGATGCAGGGGTCATCCAGGTTTTCCCATCTGTTCAGCAAAGCGTGCCATAACTGACGGGCTTGGGAGCACGTAGGGAGCTTGTGCGGTCATCCGACCGGTCACGTAGTTTGCCTCTGTGGTCCAAATCCTGTAAGTGCCAGCTCACTCTGGCCTGAAGCGATCAATGGACACATGCAGTGTCCCGTGTGTGTGCGTGTGCATGCGTGCGTGTGTGTTTGCGTGAGTCAATATAACCAAACATCTTCATGATACATTTTCATAAGAGGACAGACACCAGCACAGACGCAGCATTGTACTAGCTATTTACCTAGCCGGGCCACACCGGGCCGAACGAGAATCATAGTAGTCTGTCCCCTCCGACATTTTATAAGAATCAAATGTGTGAAATAAACTTGTATACATAATTGTACATAAAGCGTCACTCACATGGGTTGCTTAAATATGTATCTATACTGTTATTAATTATGTTCCCCCTTGTTTGTTCTGTTTCATTCTGAGGAATAACATTTAGAACACGTTTTCTACCCACCCCAAACGTTTTGGAGGAGGAAGAAACATATGGAGATGAAAAAGATAGAGATCTTGCAGAACAGGGAATTAAGCCGTATTTATTCGAAACACCGATGATGAAACTAGCGTGCCTGATGAGAAACAGAAACAAGTGTAAATTACCTCTGAGTTGCTTATCCCTCAATTATAGTTTTAAATTAGCTTCCTAATGAGCGTAAAAGGGTCTTTGCAGCTTTTTTTTAGTGTGTATTTTCCCGCTGTCCCCATCCACCCGTTTTCTATGCTGCTTATTGTCACCATCGCTGTGAAAATATGTTTTATAACATGTATAATGCTTTGAATCCTTGTCGCTATGGTGGCATACTGTTCATCTCGACCCTTCCCGTGTGGCGTAGCATCGCAAATAGCATCCTAGCATCCAAAATGCGTTACTTCCAAGCCAAATGCTTCTGGTGAGGGTGTTCCTTCCCGGCAGTTTTCAGTGAAAGGAACATTGCAAAGAACAGAACGTCGTTCTCTGTAGTTGCTTTGTTCATTGTCGTCTTAAACTTTCCTCTTTTGGAAAAGAAAACAAACTTTGACACTGTGAACAGCCAACGGCAACACAACAAATTGGCATGACTACAATTTTGATAAAAAATAAACCAAATAAAGTCGACGGGTTGCCTCTGAGAAGCTTCTGTTTTCCGTACAGTACAGTACATGCCTTTTCCTGACGTCACTTCTCTGGGCAGAAAACTCCTAATGGCGCCCGCCATGTACAACAAATGTAGCTTTTCCGTTTCATAAAATGAACAACGTGAAACGTAATTACCAACAATAGAGAACACATTTAAGCAAATCATGTAAAAGGAGCTCTATCCAACAATCCCGACTTTTAACACTCATGTATCTACGTTGAAATTGTTCTACTCCCGGGGGTCATTTGTGGCCCGCGAGTGTGTTTTCATTGGCCCGCAGCACATTATGAAAATATAATTTAGCAACAAATAAAAACAATCCAAAAAACTGTAAAAAAGAAAGAAAAATCAGCAGTAGGTTTACATGAATGAGATCATTAAGAGACAAAAGTTGTAAGCTAACAAACATCATTTTCGTAACATTTAGTTGCAATATTGCAATACTAAGGAACAAATATATTATTTGTAATGCATAATATAATGAGAAACAGAAAAAAAAATAGAACGTTACCAGAGTAAGGTCAAATATTATGGGAATAAAGTCATAATTAAATATGTAGGAAAAATAATAACTGCAAAAATGGGAAAAAAAACACCAAAGTTTATGGTAATAATCCTCTTTTTCATCTGCGTCACAAAGCCGAGATGCATTTTTGTCTTGACAAATTTTTACAAAATATCCATTTTTACGACATATCCAAGTGGCCCTTGCATCCGTTCATTTTTCAGTGTGTGGCCCTCGGTGGAAAAAGTTTAACACTGTCCAACCACCTCACGCACCCAAAACAACAAGACGTCATTCTGGGTCACACTTGTAGGATATTCCAGCTTAGACGAAGATTATAAATCGTTATGAAAAACTCAAAGAGGTTTCGCCGTCAGCAAACTGTCTAATGGGCAACAAAAAGGAGAAAAATGTTGAAGTCCAGTACTTATAGGGCTTATATTGAGGGTTTCTCATTTCCCCAAACGGGTATTGGTTACGGTTGCATTTGGTGGCATCACACCCGGTGCTGCTTTGTCACACTTGCCTCACTCAGAACTCGAGTCCGCTGGCAGGCGGACCGAGACCCATCTCTCAGGCGGTTTAGTTCTTTTTTGCCCAAACGATGCCGGTCTGTGCTAACCAAGCACGAGGTTTCTTCCTCGTGCCCTTTCAGGTAACGCTTGTACGTGTGACATTTGTCCTAAATATGCTATAAAGTCACTTTTGTCGTGATTTGGCTCAATGCAAGCGCAAGCGAAGTGACCTGGATGACAGGAAGCGTCTTCCCCATGCAAATACCTTCACATGGCTGCCCCAGGCTGGCTTGGGACCTTCTGCCCGATTGCTCCTCAGCCGGACAGGTCACACACCAGCAGACCGGTACTGGTACACACACTAGACAGAACAAAGCGGGTCGATGTGGCTCTTTTGCAGCATTGAACGCGCCTCTTTACAAGGGAAGGCTTGTACGCGCGTCTTAAGATACAGGCTCTAACCGACACCGTGCGAGAACATTCGAGGGGGTTTTAAGACAGTATGGCCTCCTAAAGTCCAAGATCGGTACATTCCGGCTGAACGAGCGGACGGCGCGCGGTAACGAAAGCAGACGTACCTGAGAGCAGATGAAATGTATCAACTCGAAAATGCTGCACAAAAAAAAAGTGTCACCGAGCGAGAATCTTGTTCCACCACAGTCGTGGAAGGAGGAGGCTTCGGGGCCAGTCACAGCGGAAGCATTCGGTCTTCCTCGGCGCTGACGTGCAAGTGAAGAGCGCGCAACGCGTTCACACCCCCTCCCCGGAAAAAGAGCATAGTTCCGGCCAATAAGCAATAATGGAGGATTTTTGCTCACAGGAAACTCAAGTTGGAAGTTGCGCACCGCCGCGTCCGCCTGGGGGCGCGACATGAATGAAAGTCTTTTTTTTTATTTCTTATTTCTTATTCTGTCCTCACGAAGTCCGCACCTAAATCCAAATTCATGGATCCGTTTTAGGAGTAGGTCATAACAATGTAATATGCATATAATACTTATATTAAAACGTAATAACCATTTGAAACAAGACTATACATACATATTATATGCAAATTGTATATACAGTAACTTTTATTACAAACACGTTTAGGCATAAGAAAAACGGGGGGGGGGCTTTAAGATGAGTCATAAGACAACAATTAATAAAGCAGCATCATTATGTGAGGTTGTGCAAGGGGGAAAAAAACTGTGATCCACGCTGTCTGTGCACTGAGCGACGACAGCGTGAGGTGGCATGTGACGTCACCCCACAGGAGCTATAAAGGTGCGCCCTGGGCAGGATGGGACTCAAACGTTCAGGTCTCAGAGAGAAAAGAACGCTGTGGAGGTGAAGAGCAGTGCAGCCAAGAAGAGAGAGAGAACACACACACAGAGTCTTTGGAGTATGAACACACTCACTTTCTTCCTTTTGGCTCTTGGTTTTCTTGTCTGCCAGGGAGGTAAGTCACCTGCCAAAGGGTTGGAACCAAGTGTTGAAGTGAAGGTGCTCACGCCTCCATGTGCTGCGTCTCAGGTAACCCATGCTGCTCAGAGCCATGCCAGAACCGAGGTGTCTGCACAGCCCTAGGAGCGGACGCCTACGAATGCGACTGCACACGTACAGGATATGGTGGTCCAAACTGCACGAGGCGTGAGTACACAATCCTATCTAATCTAAAAAAAAAAAGAAAACTTAAAAAAGGAGTCGCGTGGAGTGGGATTAATTTTTCCAGTCATTCACCTCTCTGGACTTTTACAGCTGAATTCTTCACCTGGATCAAAGTCCTCTTGAAGCCGTCACCCAACACGGTCCACTATCTTCTCACCCACTTCAAGGGCTTCTGGAACATCATCAACAACATCTCGTTCCTCCGAGATGCCATCATGAAATATGTGCTGACATGTAAGTCGGCAGGTAGAGGTAGTTTTATAGTGTTGTAAAACAGCAAGACTAACACCCGTTCTTCTTCTTCTTCTTCTAGCTCGCTCGCACATGATCGATAGCCCCCCGACGTACAACGCTGATTATGGTTACAAAAGCTGGGAAGCCTATTCCAACCTTTCCTACTATACCAGAGCCCTGGCCCCGGTTCCACAGGATTGCCCAACCCCCATGGGTGTCGTGGGTAAGATTTCTTTCTCTGCCTTGGAGAAACCAGTTTTCTTAGATTCCTGAATATTTAGCAAGGGGTGGTTGGGTGTTGTTACATCAGAGGAAGTGCTCTTTGGCTCTGCTTTGTTCCTGAAATGAAAGGGTTCCACTTTTAAAGCTCATTTGAATTTGGGTAGTCTGTCTTCTCTTCACCTGACTTGGTTGCATGTTGTCATTGCCCGCGCAGGTAAAAAGGAGCTACCCGACGCTAAGTTTCTTGCCGAGAAGCTCCTGATGAGACGACACTTCATCCCTGACCCGCAGGGCACCAGCCTTATGTTTGCATTCTTCGCACAGCACTTCACGCACCAGTTCTTTAAATCAGACCTAAAGAGAGGTTCTGCCTTCACAACAGCAAAGGGCCACGGGGTAAGTGGACACCAGTGTTTTTTTAATCCTAAGTATGCATCTTGTTTAACTTTCACTAATGCTGTGGCGTGATGGTTTCAGGTGGACCTCAGTCACATTTATGGAGACGGTCTGGAGAGGCAGTACAAGCTGAGGCTCTTCAAAGATGGCAAACTGAAACATCAGGTACATGTGGCGAGGGTGTGTAGCACTGCAATCCCGTCCGGACTACACAAGAGTCTCACGTTTTCCTGCATATGACTGCGCAGATGCTGGATGGAGAGATGTACCCCCCAACAGTAAAGGACGTGGGTGTTGATATGCACTATCCTCCTCACGTCCCTGACTCTCACCGCTTTGCCGTGGGACACGAGGCGTTTGGACTGGTCCCTGGTCTCATGATGTACGCCACCATATGGCTCCGGGAACACAACCGGGTGTGTGACGTCTTGAAGCAGGTCCATCCGGACTGGGACGATGAAAGACTCTTTCAGACCGCACGGCTCATTCTGATTGGTGAGTATATTGGCAGTTTGGTAGTATTTTTAGTAAAATCTCAGATTTTGTCAAAAATGTTCTTCAAAGAGAAGTTTTAATACAATAGTAAACAAGACAAACCAGCCCTGTGTTGTGTTGAGTGCCCAAACAAAGCACCCTACACCTCGCTGACTCATCATCCATGTATTTTCTATTGAACATGACTGCAAAATAACCCACAATGGGGCCAAATAAGCTTGCAAGGGCCTGCACTTTGATAAAGAAGGTTAGAAACACGATTTAATTCCATCTCGCCAGGATCGACAAAATGGTTCCACCCATTTGCATCGTTTAGAATAATTTCACATTTTCTTCTGTGTGTATAACTAGAATTATTACCTCCGACAAGGAGGTAAAGTTTTTGCCAGCATTTATCTGTTTGTTTGTGCTCCAAATAATTGAAAAGTTCCGAAAGGATTTGAAAGACATGTTCAGGCATTGTCAGGAATGGAATATGGAAGAACTGATTACATTTTGGGGTTGATCCGAGGATTCTTTCAAGATCGACCATTTTTGCCATTTGTGCATATAACGCCACAAAAAATACAGGACAAGTTCCCAACAGGTTCTAAACGATATCAAAGATCTAAAAAAACGTAGGATTAACAGTTTGATGCGAATCACAAAATGAGGGGAATTCTGCGCTCTCTGAGTGCTTTTCTAGTTCTGTAAAAATGTTATTTTTGTTAATGTTTTTGAGTGTCAGGAATGGATTAGGTGGATTGACATGAAACATTTCCCAGGTTTTTGTACATTTTACAAATTACAAATCAATAATGAATATTAGGAACCGCTGTGTAATGTAATATAAAGTCTTGGTCAATAATATCTGATGTTGCTGTAAACTGTTTTCGGTGTCATGAGACATATGCTGGTGGTGTATTTACCCTAGGAAGTGGAAAAGTAGAAGTTATGCATTCAATTTTGCCTGTTGCACACACTGGGGGTTTTAACCTCCACATTTCCAAACAGAAATTACATCAGAAGAAGGAAATGCTCCATCACTGCCATCCGCTTGTCAAATTTAGTTCTTAGACAAACCGGCTAAATCAAGTTGAACTTTTGAGATGAGCCTCTAATAAGAACACACTGAATCATTTGTCTTACAGGAGAAACCATCAAGATTGTGATTGAGGACTATGTGCAGCATCTGAGCGGCTATAACTTCAAGCTCAAATTCGATCCCGAGCTGCTGTTTAGCCAGCGTTTCCAGTACCAGAACCGCATTGCGTCCGAGTTCAACACCCTCTACCACTGGCACCCACTGATGCCCGATTCCTTCCACATTGAGGAGAAAGACTACAGCTACAAAGAGTTTGTCTTCAACACGTCGGTCGTGACTGAGCATGGCATTGCCAACCTGGTGGAGTCCTTCACCAAGCAGATAGCTGGGCGGGTGGGTTTGTTTACAACACTCGCACTGGGCATGACACCCTGCTGATGCTGTATGCGTAACATCTTTGCTGTTTTGTTCTTTTCAGGTTGCTGGTGGCCGGAACGTCCCTGCACCAATTATGTATGTGGCCGTTAAATCCATAGAGGACAGCAGGCAACTGCGGTATCAGTCCCTGAACGCCTACAGGAAAAGATTCTCCATGACCCCATACAAGTCATTTGAAGACCTGACAGGTGAGATGACCGTTTATACATAAATATACATGCATGACCCTTTAGAAAAAATGACATTATTGCTGGACGTATTGAATCATTTCTGGAAAAAAAAAGACACATCTCTACAAAAATGTACTCCACTCTGAACTTTAAAAGAGTTTATGAACGTATTTCCACTTGTTTATAACCCAGATGCTAAGCTGGTGTAAGCAAACCCAGTGAACAAGACATAAACAAAAACAAGAGGCCTCGCTCCAGATGGGAAAGTTTAGAATATAGTATATTATATTGTATAAAAATGTTGATCACATGTGAGAAAGCCAGTGATATCAGGAACAGGATTAATATAAATATTTATCCTTACCTCTATAAACCTATAGATTCAGTGTAAAGATGGATAAACCAGATTTATATAAACTAAATCTGTCTTCTCCTTCCTCTGTCTTCAGGAGAAAAAGAAATGGCAGCAGTGCTGGAGGAGATGTATGGCGATGTTGACGCTGTGGAGCTCTACCCAGGCCTCCTGGTGGAAAAACCTCGGCCGAACGCCATCTTTGGGGAGACCATGGTGGAGATGGGGGCCCCTTTCTCACTCAAGGGCTTAATGGGAAACCCCATCTGCTCTCCAGAATACTGGAAGCCCAGCACCTTTGGAGGCAGCGTCGGATTTGACATTGTCAACACGGCGTCTCTGCAGAAGCTCGTGTGCAATAACGTGCAAGGGCCCTGTCCGGTGGCATCCTTTTACGTGCCTGACGTCAAAGACGCAGGGTCCGTGGTCATCAACTCCAGCACGTCCTCGTCACGCAGTAGTGACATCAACCCTACGGTCATTTTGAAAGAAAGGACTACTGAGCTCTAAGTTTTTGTAATATTTCTTTTTGTTATTCTATTTATTTATTTAATTCCTTATTTATTTTATTTATAACAGAAAATGACCACTCGCAGGTGTTTATGTGAAATTGAACGCGTAGTTCTTCGGCTCGCTGTGGTTTATTTATTAGAACACACGGTGCATTATAAGTTATTGTAAAATGAAAGACCTCAGTGACTGCAACCTGATACTTGAAAGTTAGTTTACAATTTGAACGCCATTATAGTGTAAGTTACATTGCTAACGTTTCTACACACTATGTGCTGCTTGTCTTCCACTTTAAGTATTTGCTTTGTACTAGACGCAAGGTAGAACTTGTTCATTTGTGGACTTTTACTGTATAAAAGAGTATGTAATAGAGGCACTGTAACGATGATATATGCAGTGACCCCCGAGATAATTGAATAATTGAATTGATGCGAGTATTTTTGTATTTGCGATTTTTACATCAGTTTTATACTGTATGTGGTCATTTGAAATGACGCCGGATCTAAGTTTGCACAGTATTATATGTCTGTATTGATGTCTTGGAGAAAACTCACTTGAATATTCAGCGCTGAGATAGTCATGCTCGGTTTGATGTGTTCTCAAGGGCTATTTACATTGCAGGTTGGCACTAATGGTGAACATTTCTCGGATATGGCACTGTTATTGTTCTGCTCTGTCTTTGACATTCAACTGTGTAATCCAAGTTGTAGAAATGTGCAAAGTATTTGCGATCATTAAAATATACAGTATTTATGATATCCTCCTGGTCAAGAGTGGTCATTTTGAAATGTCCAGATTTTAAGGAAACTTTTCTGAGTACTGTAAATCGGAGAAAATAGTCCTTACTTGTTTGGGGTTTAGCTGGGTGTGTCTACTGTATGTGCTTTGTCCCAATTAACCATTAGGGTAGAGTATTACATATTTCATTTACATATGAACTGATGCTGGTGACAAGTCGGTACTTATGAAAATTTGCCGTCGATCAAATGCTATTGAAAAATGGAAAACATTACACTTACATTAAAGCCGTTACACAGGTTGAAGAAAGTGATGGTGTTTAATTAATGTTTCATTGTATTATTGTTGACACGCTGACAAACAGAAACTGGCAGGCGCCGTGCGCCAAGTCTGTGTGTGCTCAGACGGAAGGCAGGGCTCGTGCATGAAGCCGAAAAGCCTTATGTTTATCCTTATCCTCCAGCCTTATCAGAAAGTCTGCAAAGTTTCCTTTGAAAAAATATTTCATTTATTATGCAGTTCATTGGACAAACACTGATGCCTTTTTTATGTTTTTTATTTGTTTTTGTATACTTGCTCACGTTACTGATATATACATATATACACTATAGAGATATTTAGATACACACACACATAGTTTTATATATTGTATATGGTTATATACGCTAACACTGTACATTCATGACCAAAATTTTAGGACCAGTTGGAAAAATGTAATTTACATATTGCACTGTTGGATCTTAAGGAGGTTCTAAGGAGAACTTCAAAATGCAAATAGAAGAAATGGGAGTGAGACAAAAAAAACAGTAAACAATTTATTGGAAAAAAATTGAAATAGGTTGTCCATCAGCTCATCAAAAGTTCACAAGTTTAAGATCACAGCCTTTAATGGCAAAAATCCTGACCAAAAATCACCGTCAGGTATTTTCTGTCAGGTATTTAAACTGGCATGATCTTTTTATGGCAAAGGCAAACAAGCTTTCTCTCTTTGAACGTGGTCGTGCTGTATCATAAGGAAGGTTGAGGTTGGACGCAGTAAGAGAGTTATTTTGAACTTCTTCAAAGATGCTGAAAGTTATGAAACAAAAATGTCAAGTGGTAGACCCAAAAAATGTCACTGGCCCTAAGCCGAAGGATCTGATTGACTGTCTATAAGGACAATAGCTTGGCCCAAATGAAGTAACTGTCACTGGTGCTGAATGCAGTCCAGTAACCAACAGACCTTTCTGTGAGAGAAAGGTTTCAAAAGCAACAAAAGTCACCAAAGGTCTTGGTGGAAGAAAGGTTTAATCTCTGATGAGAAAAACACGGTCGTGATGACTTCCAACTTGACCAGAATGACAAGGAGATCCCACCTGCTATATTTTTCACACGGCACAGTGGAGGGCCATCATCGGGATCTGGTGTGCTGTTTCCGTCAATGCAGCTTCAGGTTGTGCAGGGGCGTCAAATAACAGATGGTTATGTGGAGATGTTTCAGGGGGCATCCCTCAGGACTGAAGACTGAAGAACGGTGCAGTTACTCATTACTCAGACCTTTTTCAACATTTTATTCAGTTTTATTTTAGCTATGGTCTTAAACTTTTAATCAGCCTATTTTACTATAATGCTTGTTTGCAATAACTTGCTTCCTCAATAACTCTTACTTAAAACTTTTTTATGACCCAACAGAGCAAACTTGCAATTTTTAAACTGGTCTTTGAATTGTAATCAAGAATGTATCATTTGAGCAAAATACAGTTAGTTAAACGACCTGCTTGTTTTGTAATGCTGATGGTCAGAATTTCAGTGTTCATGAAAGCACCTCACTGTGACTGTGATTGGTGGATAATGAGGAAGTGTTGCGTGTTGGTGTGGACAGTGACAAAGACATTTCTTGCGCAATATCACCTTCCAGCGCTAGTTGCAACTGGCTGAGTCTTAGGCACCCCGTAGTTACTTAGTATTTGGTTCCAGTTCCGTTTACATCGGGACTGTTGCCATTACCGGGTTTCGGTACGCATCCTTATTAAAAACCCATTACAATTATAAATTGCATACAAAACCAAGTAAGCCGTCTTTCCTTGCACAGGTTTTTATGCATTCAGACATAATAAAAACATCTTTAGGTCTTCAAATTAGTGAATATACTCCTCACACTTCAGAAGAGTGTTATTGTCTAATTGTCTATGCAGCAGGCCTCTTTGCACACCTAATTACGGGACCTCCACACATGCTGGTCTAAGCCAGACATCTTTAGCTCTGCCACATCAGACCACAAGACATGGTTCCAGTAATTGTTTGCAGGCTTCCTTGTGAGCCAGCTTTGAAAAAGACTTCCTTCTGGGACGACCTGTCTGGCAGCCCGACCTAAAGCAACGTGCTGCGTTTGTTCTGAGCACTGATGGCTCGCGTGTCTGTTCTTTGGAGCCAACTTCTGGATACGGTGCAGGACACAAAGACTTGACTTATTTTCTGTTTCAGGGTTTTACCAGTTTGCCCAACCGGTCTACGTTTGCCCAACCGGTCTACATGTGCTTTGTAGACTTGGAAAAGGCATTCGACCATGTCCCTCGTGGTGTCCTGTGGGGGGT